>CM060832.1:123880000-124480000 GCA_030762175.1 Metallyticus violacea
CTAAAAACCGTAAAATTGAACACTAAAATCACTCTACATTTCGAGCTTGGCTCTTGGTCACGTGATGAAAATGAACTCTGAGAAAAAGTCACACTTCTTTCTTTCTCAGCGTTTTATCCTTTTCTACTTTTATTATTACTGTTAATTTGTTACATTGTTAATAGTGTTGCTTTATTTTTGTTTTTCATATATATATATATATATATATATATATATATATATAATCGTACTTAAACAAATAAAACTATTACACACTAATTTAGTACAAATTTGATATTTGGTAATTTAATGATTCTGATAGTGTGTTGTAGCCATGTTACTGGCTCCTAGCGAAGGGAGAGGAAAATAAAAATGGCAGCAGTGTGCAACAGTTGAAACAGTAATTTCTCACAGTGGAATAGTGAAAGAAGTTGTATTCATCTTAAGCTATTATATATTAAGAACGAGGGTCATTTGAAAAGTCCTCGGAATGACCCAAAAATTACTGCAGCAGCCAATTCCGAATTAGTTTTTCTGTCAAATTCCTCCTTCTTCCATAAAAAAATGTATGCAACAATGCGTGAATCGCTCAAACTTAGTAGCTCTAGCTGTTTGTGCACTGTAGACATGTATATGCGGGAATATATCGAGCATCGTGTGGTTATTAAGTACGTGGTAAAGAAGGGTATGAATGCAATATATATGACAAAACTCTAGCAGATCTGCATTGTGGGTTTCAATGTTTCCAATTGGACCATGGGGATTAAACCCTGTCATGAAAGCTTGGAAGATGACACAGCGGACGACCAAAATCTTTCCCATCAGAAATTATCGATAAGGTGCATGACGTGGTTCAAAGGAATGAGTATTGCACATTTTGAGGTATGAATGTGTCAAAAAAAATTACCGTCAAGGTGAAACTGTTGACTCAAGATCAAAAACTAATGAAAGTCCGGTCCCTTTTCTAACAGATCGCGCTATCTTGTGACCAGTGAAGAAACATATGTGCACTACTACTCACCTGCAAGAAAACAGCAGTCTAAACAATGGAAGCAAAGAAGACCAAGTGTGAAATCGTCCGGGAAGATCGTGGCGTCGGTTTTCTGAGATGCCAAGTGTGTACTGCTAATTGATTATCTTCCCACCGGAATATTGCAGTGTATAACGAACCTTTTGGAACTATTGAAGATAAAATACGCGAGAAAGGCTGGTTTATAAAACAAAAAAGCGATCTTGCATCAAGACACACATATGTAGTTGCAATGGAGAAAATTAATAAACATTTTGCTCATGCGTCCGCTTTATTCCCGACTTGGTTCCATTTGACTTCCAACTGTTCACTAAATTCGTCCGATGAATTATTCTTGATTTGGTTTACTTATGGACATTCTTTAACGTCTCAGGTCATCAGCGTCCCATTCAATTCACGGCGTGAAATGGCCGGTAAATTTTGCTCAGAGGCCTCTTCACTCAGACACGCTCATACACGAGGTTCTTTTACGTACGGTAAATGTACGTCACGGAACCCACGGCGCTACTTCCCTTCCGAAGCCATACACCCGGAAAAATTCATCGATCCTGGCCAGGATCGAACCCGTGATCTTGAATCTATTAGGAAAGTATGGTTGCTACTGCACCTCCAGGACCGACGTGTAAAGCTTAAATCATCATTTGTATTTTGCTGACCTGGAGAAATCTGACTTTCTTGACGGAATAAAGGCTTTGGAGAATTTGGACAAAGTGCATTAGTATCAAGGGAGACTAAGCTGAAAAACATGAATAATTTCAAAAATTCATGCTGTCATTTTGTGCTTCATACCCAGAACTTTTCAAATGGCTCTCGCAGTGCAGTTAAAAATTAAAATTAATCTAACCGAACCAAAATATACAAATGGTGCCGAGAAAGTCAGCACCGGTTTACTTAGAAAATATTTCTAAGACATTTTATCTTTAATATCAAACTAGTTTTTCATAAAATTACCAGTAGTGTTGCCTTTTTCTTAATAGAGCTGGATTCTTGTTCAACGCATTTTGTTATTTGCGATATAAATAGTTTCAGATGCGTTCGTGCGTGCGCGCTTTTTTTAACGTCCAAAGTACATAGATAACAGACTGTTGTGAACAAATAGTGATAAATTTGCACTTGTATTTCATTAAAAGACGAAAATATTTATCTAATCAGCCCGTACTTTTGTGCAAATACTAGAGAAACAGCGCTTCCCAACACGAGAACATGTAAACTAAAATCAATAATGATGGTATCTAAGCATTTCCTGTGTTACTAACTCACTATTGTGATTGTTTCCTTGCAAAATCTATACGAATGACAAAATAAATGGGTTTCTCGGTTAAGCTATGAAACTCTATTGTACTACCTTCCAGTGAGCTTTTATTTTATGTTAGTAATTGTTTCTTGGTGTTTTTACAAATATTTTACGGTATTTTTGTTGAATTGAACAAATTTTACTTGGATTTTCGTACTAATGTGTACTGTGATAATCTAAAAGCTGTAAACAAAAGGAGTTTTTGTTAAATATGCTACCACTGTCCACAAAAATGTATCTGGTTATATGTTTATGTTGCAGGATTACGAAAACACTTTATACGAATATAGGAATAACGCAACAATCAACATTTAGAAGGAAAATAACTCAATTAGGTTTAGCAACATTTACAACATTTGCCAGTAAATATGAACAATTTATGGCAAAATATAAATTATATCTTTTTGTTGCCTTCATTACCAAATATCACAGCAAATGTTTACAATAAACAATAATTGTGAATATTCATGCATTTCCCAATGTGATTACAATGTATTACAAGAAATGTTGAACCAAAAAGAATGCCTATTCCTTAATTGAACAATCTTTCATTTAATTCACATATATTATCCTTTTTCCCCTCCATTTCATATTTAAAGTGTATCCTTATCCAAATTGAATCAAGATTTATTGGACGTTTGTTACGTTCGTACTGTAAACAGTAACGTTTGTTTAAAAGTTGAATAGAAATAACGGCTGTGTATTATGTTAAAATATGAAACATTCACATCAAGAAAGACTGTACTTAACGACTGGTAAATCCTTTGGCACACACTTACCAAAAATAGTTAAGTAGATATATATGATACTGGGGACTTAAACTGAAATATTAGCATTTAAATTGACTGCCAATTAATAACCTTCAATAGTCTTATTGATCAACCAAGTATACTTTCATTATATTGTTTTATTTTATATTTACTACAGTACAACAGAACATTTTAATTAACGTAGTGGTAATTTTTGTCTAATAGTATTTTAAAAGTGATCAACTCATCAGAATTTGGTTGTATTACTGAATAAATGTTAATGTTTTAAGAAACACCCATTAACACTAACTGTCACGTTTCACTTCTGCACATGTAATATCAAAATTGCTAATTTTTTTAATGTACTATATATGTTAGGTGTTACAGTGAAGAGCTTAAAAATGTTCTAAATTAAATTATTCCCATAAGTAAATGTAAATGGCTATAAAGGCATGCTATATGCATTTAAAAACTCGAAACGTGTATTTTTATGACCTAAAAGTGCGGGTGCTACTTCTTGTACAGTTTTGTACATTCTCGTCTTTTACAGAAATCATGTAACTTGCTTTGAGGTAATCATTTTCATACCACTCAGAATACTGGTCGACAATAAACTTCGTCTGAATCGGGTACAGGTGAATATCAGTAAATCACTGAACTGTACAAGGTTTAGCAAAATTGTTCCCATTGTGAAGATCAAGCACCGTTATTTCTAAGCACTAAGCACTTCTATTTTTTTTTTGTATTTAAACTTTTTTTTATTTTATTGGATTGGTAACTTTATTATCAATTGTGAAACTATCTTGTTGGATCATCAATAATAACAATATAGGAGAATATAAATTAATTTGTTCTTTAGTTATTTTATATAGAAAAGATTATATGAGAAGAGAAAAATATATTGATCGTTTTATTTTTTCCCAGAAGAACATAACCCATGAGCAATTATCAAAACAAAAGATATATTAAATCCTCAATTATTTAAAGTCATTAAACCCTTAAAACCACAATGAAGCAGAATAAAGAGATGTCTTAGTGGGCAATAAATAGGAGGGGCTCTATAAGACACAAGTTGCAAACCATCTTCTACCCTTATGCCTGCCCATCAGCTCTTGTTATCCTGTCGGACGGTGGCTTATAACTTCTTTGTTTTAGTTTGAGTGTAACTATTTGGTGTTCATTGCTTAAAAATCCCATTACCTAGAAATGGGGTTTTGAGTATGCTCATTTCTACAACTTCTGAGCCAATTTCCTTAAGCATGGTAACAGTTTAACCGAAAGCATTTCATGTTTAACGTCAAAATAGCGACATTTGATTAGCCAAGCATTACCGTAATTCAGCTTACCGCGAATTCGACTCTCGGTTATGGTTTATTTTCATTTTTTTATGGATTGCCATCTTTCCAACAAATACGGTGACATCTGTCCACTCTAATGGATATTCCTCATCTATCTTGTATGTGAATCTGAGTTTGTAGCTATGATTTCCATTCAGGATTTTGGGAGCTCTGGTTTATGAACTCAAAGAGGTTCGTCCCATAATTCCTAAATGGATTAGACTACTATGGCTACAGTGTTCAACACATTCGATTTTTTAAGTAATAAATATCGTTATGAATTCTTGGTCTGCATATGGTGGCAGATGGGGCTTGTGGTTCCTTGGGGCTCATTTATCTTCTTCTCTTTATCTCGCTCAGCTCTTCTCATCCCATTATTTATGCTTATCTTAGCCATGGCATGCAGTAAACTGATTGTTTTTTAGTTTAATAGTATGTGTACAGTTTCAGGAAATAATGCTAAAGGCTCTCATTAGTTAAACTAAGTCATAATATCAACAGTCAAATTCAATCTACCTTCACTTAAGCTCTTTTTAGAAACATTTTGTGAACTGCAGTGGTATATAGTTTTCTTATCATGTTAAAACGTCGTATTCTGTGGTTGTTTGGCAGTTTTGATAAACTTTTAGTCAGATTACGTTATTGCAGACAGGCTTGAGCTAAGATCCCGTGGAAAACTGACCAAATACGCTTAAACGAATATAAACCGAACTGCCCATTTTGGCTCGCTGTAATTGAAAGCTGATATTTTAACCATACTCAAGGCTGAAACAAAAATGAGAAGAATATGGATCTCCCCTTTCAACGTCTAGTTCCTATTTGAAAGACTATTTACTTCTTTAGTTTCTTGTAGAGCTTCTATGAGGTATTTTAAACATGTAAACTTTAAAAGTATTTGCTGTGGCACATTGACTATTTAGATATTTAACGTTTAAAGATATGTAACCTAGGCATTGAATGTAATAAATTGGTAATTCAGAACAGCCGAAAGGAAACTTATTGTCTTCAGGGGTTGACCCCACGATCTGTATATGATTCTGTAATATCTTTACTCACACGGCGGAAGTACTTTGAAATCTATTGGTAAAATGTAGCAAAGAAAATTGATGTATGGTAATAAAGATAAATGAAAATAATAATAATAATAATAATAATAATAATTAAATAAGTACAAGGTATTCCATAATAGGAAAGAGTAAAATTGATTCATAAAACACGCCATACATACCACAGTGTATAGACGAACTTAAACGCTGTGTTTTTCATCCTGCAGTATTTACCAAAAGTATGAATGAATGGTGTTTAACGCCCGTTTTTGCTACAGAGGCACCACAGGCGATGGATAATAATGATACAGGGATGAAATGATATATTGGGAAAATTTATTTTTAAGGAAGGAAAATCGTTCCAGGCCTAAGTTTAGGGTACCTCCCTGGCATTTGCCATTTATGAGAACTGAGGAAAAAACCTGGAAAAAACCTCAGTCGGGGAGGACGGTCCTAGCGGGATTCGAATATCAGACCTCCCGCTTCCGCCTTAACGACCTCGGCCACCCGTGGCGGAATTTACGAAAGTGCATTAACGGTTAGTATACTCACGTATGTTGCTGATTTTCTTAAGCTTTGCGAAATAATGAAATTATTCACACATATACTACTAACTAAATGGGAATGTTTCATTATAAATTCCTGACTACTCACTGTAACTTTGAGATTAAGTTTAATTCATCTGACTCTTGGAGAATTTTGTTCCGTTGACGTCTAAATTAAAACCGTATACTGCCAGCTGATTCACGTAGCATTAGAGAGAGAGGAGGGGGAAGAAGTCATCTTTTCGGATCTTTTTTTCTTTTCTTTCTTTTTAGTCCTTTCATAAAAATAAAGAATACATATTGTATAAATTAGGAACCGGATATTTTTAATTTCAAGAGTTTTCCGTTCTGAAATAATTAAAGTTACAAAAGCAAATAAGCAAGTATGAAGTAAGAGCTAATTTTTCTCGTTATTTCTGTCTCATATTTCTCCTTTCTGGCGAAGAGTTATCAAGAATTTCATTAGAACTGTGTTTGTAAGATCTACAAGTTTTAATCAGCTATCTTCGACGTTTGTACTTTTAACTTTTCACCTTTCTCGCAATAAAACATACCTCAGTGTTGTTCAGCATAAATGTAAACGAAATAAACAAGTTACGAGTAAGAAAATAAAATGTTCTTCTTACGGAATAATTTTTGCATTATGTAAACCTATAGATGTGCTACATTCATTTGTTAAAGCAAACATTGTAGATAAACTTTTCTCTGATCTAGTGCCAAGCAAATAGGCTTCTTATTGTAAGGGCTGTTCCTTTCGTGGCGTATGTTAGGGACCACGGAGTTTTGTCTCAGCGTGACAGACCATTTACAGAATCTAACTAGAGTATCAAGGGAATAACATAGCGACAAGCATAGCAAGAATAGGCGCCGATTTATAAGGCTATAAACGGATTATAACCAATCTTACGAGTTAAGCTCAACCATTCGCGAAACCCCGGCTAATAGAGCAATAACGAATATTTCTCAAACAATTAAAGTTATAATGATAACAAAACTCATTAGGAGATGAGGTATAAAGAACTATATGTTTACAATTTACTGGCATTCTTAAGCAGAATTGGACCTTCTTTCCAGTGTGTAAAAGCAGGAAATCGTATATTAATGCACCTAGTACCATGTTGGAGCACGAATATAATCTATACCATGCTATGACTGGAAACCAACATAATCTGGATGCATTTATTTTTCTTTCTTTCTTTCTTTCTTTCTTTCTTTCTTTCTTTCTTTCTTTCTTTCTTTCTTTCTTTCTTTCTTTCTTTCTTTCTTTCTTTCTTTCCTTCTTTATTTCTTTAAACACCTTGTTTATGAGTTAAAGCTTTGCCTAAACGTGACAGTAAAAATCATTCTTTAAGCCATATGAAAATGAGTTTTGGTTCTAAGGAATTTTACACTGCACCAAATGTTTGTTAAAATCTTAATAGTTCACTTTCACTTTATTCATTTATTACTTCTCCATTTCCCCTTTTTAGTTTCTTTTTACGATTCACTGGTTCATTTATTTGGTTTATTTACGGACGCTCTTTAACATCTCAGGTCATCAGCGTCCCATTCAATTCAGTACATGAAACGGCCGATAAATTTTGATTAGAGGTCTCTTCTTTCAAGCTTGAGGTTTTTTTTTCGTGCCGTAAATCTACGACACAGACTCACGGCTTTACTTACTCCGAAAGAAGCTATTCTTAGGATTTTTACGACCGAAAAAAATCCATCGATCCTGGCCGGGATTGAACCCACTGGATAAAAATTTAAATCTAGCAATATGTCAATCAAAATTTCATGAATATTTACCATTAATAACCCATTCACAGATATCTGATACCAGTTACCTCATATTCAAAGCTGCGTAGTTTCAACTCCCTTATTGCTTGAAGGTCAATACAACGTTTATCTTTGCCACGGCTCAAGAGTGCAGCGATTGCAGTTTCCTTATACAAGCTTAAAAAGTAAAGTGTGTTTTCATTTCATCATTGACGATCTGGACAAATAAAACATTATGGATGTTTAAGAATAGGATATTCTTATGTTATTTCCTAGTATTAGTTTGAATGTTTGGCATACTTTTATAAGGGTTTGAGTTCATATAGAAAATTATTGCAGTTTTTTTCAATATAATTTTTAAATTTTACTTGTAGATTTTACTGTGAGCTAAGTGAGAAACGACATTCGAAACATTTCATGTACTTTTAGTTTAATGAATAAATGATTGCCGATTGTTGCCTATTTTTGACAGTTTACATTTTTTGTGACTTTATGAGCCTAACTTTTAAGAACAAAACGTCTAAATCAAGCATAAAAGAAGATATTAATACACTGTCATTATATTTTATTATAAATGTTTATTTCTCCCAATATAAGGTGAAAAAATCACTTAACTAACCAATCAGTATAAATGAATAACTTATTGAA
The DNA here is from genome assembly GCA_030762175.1 of Metallyticus violacea. Lineage (NCBI taxonomy): Eukaryota > Metazoa > Arthropoda > Insecta > Mantodea > Metallyticidae > Metallyticus > Metallyticus violacea. The sequence continues at coordinate 123,888,387 of CM060832.1, forward strand.
ATGTTTGTTGTTCTTCAAGCTATGGCCAGTGATTTTTCGATAAATATATTATATTTTGAACAGTATGCAGTAGAAACTGCCATTTATATTTAAAATGCATTGTTGGTACTACATACCTCCACCTATGCAGCAAAACATTTCGTAAATGACGCCAAGATAATTAAAGTGGCAACATTCCCTATTGATCAACTTTTGAAGAGGACCTGTAAGTGATAACAGAATGTTGCAGATTTCAAAGGCACCATACTCGCAACCATTCTACCAGACACCATGAAATAATTAATAAATATGTTGAGATTTCAGTTAATATTCAGAATCTTCTGGCACAACCAATCAAATCTGGATGTTAGCAATGATGAAATTCGTGCTTTCTATAATTCTTATATATATTTTAACAGGCCTATAGATAAATAAAAACATTATTTAAATTCTAATATTATTTATATTGATTTTAACATTTTTATTAAAATTAACATCCTATAACAGCGTTAATATATCCCCAATATACTTATTTTATAATAATTAAATCCATAAATAATAAATATGTAATAAATAAAATAATTTATATATAAAACAATTTATTAAATGTTCAAGTAATTACATCACTAAATTATAATATCGAGCTAGATTTGTTTTTGTTATCACCGCGCAGAGCAGACTAAACCATTTTTGGGTAATTTTCTTAGAAATTCAGCACTTGAGTGCATTTTATCCTGTCAAAAATATACATTTTGTTCTTCATCAGATGTGTATTCTGTAATTTGTACTCTTTTATCAAATACAATTAGTTTCTCTGGTCTCATATTTGTAGATGCCAAGTTAATATCAGTTTCAACATAATCGTGACTTTTGTTTCACAGTTCTCACATTATTTCTCTGCTTATGAAAAGTAACCTCGTTTAGCATTATAATTTCTAACAAAGATGTTATTCTGTTTGATTAGCATAATTAAAGATCATCCTAAATATTCAAACGTTATGGGCTACTTCTAAACTTTTGTAAACTTGTTACCTACACATGAAACTCTTCTTTTTTATGCAATAAGGTGGATCAAATGTATAATCGAGTCTTGTAGTAAGTTCATATTTCATAAAACGAATCTATATTTTTTTTTACGTAACTTCCCGTAACATTTGTACATTCCTGCCATTGCACTTGCAGGCCGAGTAGGAAAGCACTTGTGTGCGCCCTTGTCGTTAGGAAATGTTTCTTTCCCAGGGCTTCTTTAAGAGGTTCGAATAGACAGTAGTCACAAATCGGGGCTGTAAGGAGTATGCTATCAATCTGTCCAGTGTAGTATATTCAATACCTCTTGCATAACGACAATGACGTGGGTTTTCCATTGTTATTCCTTTTTTTGAATATATCAAGTGCTTTATCCTTTTGCAAGGTTTTGAAGTGGCATCCACTATTTGTTCATGAGGAATTCGAATTAAACAATAGGCAAGCACCCAAAAAATGTTTGCGAGGAGAAGAAATTTGCATCAACTGGAGAGGTTTCAGATTTCAAGTGGACCGTTTCTGGTTTCACGATTGAAATGGTGTGCCATTGCTTCATCACCAGTGAGAATATGCACCGAAAATGCTCCAAAAATGCTACTTGATGATCTGAAAGCTTTACTTCTGATCTCCATGCAAAATACTGGCTATTCACGAAGAAATGTTTTGCATTAGTAACTGTTTACAAATAATTTGCCTGCAAACTTCCATACTTACTCAATTCAATGCATTAATTTCACTCACCTTTAATTTGTCGGTTTTTCATTAAATCTGCATATGTGTTGAATGTTTTCGACCCTAATGCCTATCTTCGGTGGATGTGCATGAACTAAAATTTCTCTGTTTGATGTTCATCACCAAAGAACTTTAGTGCCACTATACTTGTAATCTGCGAAAAAATTTAAGTGGTTTAAGGTTTTTAGGTACTTTCCGCTCATTTATCATGATAGGTAAAGGCTGCTGTCAAAGCAATAAACAGTAAAGTATCATGCTGCTGTTCAGAAAGTCCCGTTTGTTGGTTGGCCTAGCGGAAAAGCAGCCTCAGAAAAGATTCTTATAAAGCAGAATTAAACAAGAACGTGCTGAGTTTTAATGATGCTTTTTTATTTTGTTACAGGTAATTTCATTTTCCCTGATTGTTTGTTACCGGTGACTGCAGTAAGTACATGAACTTTTATTTAAGAGCGATTTATAATCTGGACACGTAAACAATTTAGGTGATTTCTTTAGATAATTGTCTAATGGATCATTAAAAATATAGTTACATTAATGACTCTTATAGTGACTGGAACTATATTAAATATGTTTTAAAATGTCTTAAAAAGATATTTTGGTATTTGCTAGAACATTGTGCTGATATCAGTCATATTCCTGTACACTAGAGGCTTGTGTGGGTATAAGACTGGTTGAATGCCTTGTTAAGCATTTGGTATGATAACAAGTGCTCAACTGTTAGCATCATTTATAGATAATTAAATGTAAAATATGAATTCCACTGTAATACAGTACATTAGGGCGAGAAGAAGAATATTCATTTATTGTAGTTTCCAGATCAGCAGAGGTTCGGAAGTTTTTATGCAAAGAAAGCAAAAGATGATATCCGTCTGGAAAACATGATGAGTGCACTAGTCTCCTGATCAAGATGTAGGCTTTAAGAAGTATCTTAGCTGTATGTGGTTTTGCATTATCACACAAAAGAATAGCACCTTTGCAATTTAAGAGCACAGGTGTCTTTGTTTTTAGCTTTTCATATACACGACCCCCCGGTTAGAGTACACAATGAAGTTGATTGGCAGGATGGCAGCAGTCCATGGTCCACAATACCCCGCACAGTACACCAAACACAAGGCATAAACTTCCTTTGGTGCAGTGGTGGTTTCGGCAGTTTTGAGATAAATTCGTGAACTGCTAAACACTGACGACGGCGTTTTGGACTGTTGTATAGGATTCAGTTCTCATTACACTTCAGCAACCTTCAAGAAATGGAGCCTTCTGCCGATGTAACAGCAGTGCAAAGTAGGTACCAGTAGTGCCGGCTTCTAAGCCACTTTGTGTGAAAGAGTTCATATATTTTTGCTAGTTGATAGAGAAGGAGCAGTGTGGTTTTTGCACTGAAGTTGAATTGCTGTATCACGTCCTCAAAAATCTGGCCGTTATTCGCCAGTCACTAAGAGAGCGTTTTATTCGTAGTTGTGTTTCTGTCCGTGACTCATCCTCGACGATTTCTTTGCCTTCCTGGAACTTCCCTAATTATCTTTGCATTTTTCATTCACATCATCAGCACCGAAGACCTGGCATATTTTCCGCGCGGCTGTAGTTGAGTTGTTCCTCAGGTTAAATTCATACAGCATATTAGTGCAATTTCGTGTAATCATTTTCGAGGTGCTCGTGTTTGGACGCTCTTCTCAGAATTCTGGCTCCCACAAGGAATAACTGAACCTACCAGCTTAACAAGTTTATCTCTCAACAATTAGTTTTCACCTTATTTTTTTTTTTGTTGCGCCTTTAATTGTTACCAACGTTTGAAATATGATTATCGCGAACAAACCCACAGAACAGTACATTGATATAACAGGAATATCACTTTTGCATTTCATATTATATTATATAAATATTTATATTCCTTAAAGGTATCTTTCTGTATATGTTTTTTTATCAATCTCCTAATAAAAAGAGTTTTCCCTCAGGACTTCTGAAATAACAAAACAAATTTTAGCAAATTACTTGAAAATCCTTCATGGTTATTATTAAAACTGTTGTTTTAATTGTATGAAGGAAACCTCTTTTCTGTCTTTCTTTATCCAAAGTTGGGGAACATTACTTAGAACTTTAACATCAGTTTACCCGTTAGCTGGCATAGGAGGTAGCATATCATAAGTATATTTTTTAAAGGTATTTATAAAAGTTGTTTACGCTTAAATAGAAGTAACAATTATTCATTAATGCTAGTTCATACTTTATTAAGAAATGTTTCGTTTTGAATTAACTCATTCAAGCTCCCATATAACACATTGTTGCCTTTAAAGTGCAATATATTATTAGTTTGTATTATTATTGTGATAACATTTCTAAATTAGTTAGTTTTTCTGCAGCGAGAAATGTTTTAAGACCAGAAATACACACATAGAAGAGAAACATTTTACTAGATTGGCCAGAAAAGTTTTGTACTATAATAGGTACCTTAACATACAAAAATTATTATTCTTCAAAATATAGACCATCTTTTTCTACAACTTTCATCCATCTTCATTTCAACATTTTGTGTGATAATGCAAAACCTCATTACGAAACTTTTGGATTATTTCCTAGTTGTACAGACAGCGCATGATCGAAACGGTGATGAAGTTGGCGATGACTCATATATTATCAAATTAAGAACAACAGCAATATTCTCAGAAAGATATCCTCCGGCCATATTATGCTTTTATTTATGGTTCTATAAATGTTTATTGGTGTCGCCAGAAAGAGTAATTCACATATGTTTGCGCTTGTCTCATAGACATTGAAGCATGCCCCTCGTGTCACGTGATGCACTTCCAGGCGATATTCTCGCAGACATTACACATATGACCATGCATGTATAAAAAGGGTTCTCCCTAGACCAGAAGCACTCTCCTAGACCGTTGCCTTTTACTTTAAACAGGTCACCTACATTACACGGCGGAAATAGTTACATTAATTTACACGTGCTAAGAAATTCAATTCAGTGCCACTGGTAGGGCGACCTAATTTATCACCAGTCCCTCCCCTAACTCTGCAGGTCAATAAAATGAGCTTTTTCAAAGTTAGTTCTGCCGCAGCATATTCAACAGCCCGCGAATCACTGGGTATGCGCACTTGGACTCCCCGGCAGGGAGCATCACGGATATATTATAAACACCAGCAGAGAAGTTGTCTTAGGACATTCCTGATGTTCTATATCGCATGCTACCGAACCAGTGATGCAAGTGCAGTGGCGCTTATTGCCAGAAGAAGAATTCTTGTTCTCATTGTCTTTTCATCAGATTTATAACAATGCATTCCTTGTGCCATCAAACTGGTTCTTGTGAGTGCACTAATTAGGTTACTTAGGACTGGAAATAAGAATTTCAACACTTTCCTGTTAATTATGTGGGAGAAATGGGAACTAATAATAAAAAATAAAGATATACACAAAAACTGTACTTGTCTGCTTACTACCAAATGCTTTGTTAAAATAATGAACAAAAATATTCAGTATTGATTATGTTTTCAAACAGCATATGCAAATTGTAGTCCTTTAAGCATTATCAACTCTGTTCAGCGCAAGTGTGACTTTTGGAAATGAAGTTGCAAGAACATTAATATTAAAGTACACGTAAATTATTAGAATAACATTTTTGTTTATCAAACACATATTTATTCCAATGTCACACCCGTGGAAGTTCTATAGGCTAGGAATAATCACTTTCGTTCAATGTTGTATTTTGGAAAGCGAAATGATGTACCTTGGGGTTAAGAGACAAATTAAATTAAACAATACAGTTTCAACTTGGGGACTGTAACAACGAGTCATGAAAACGCGACCATACCTGTGCATGTAAAATTTGGATAAATGTGCTGGAGAGCGAGTAGGAACATGCTTTTATGTCTCTAGTATGACACAAGAGGCATACGTGGAGTGAATAAGATGTGTGTATAGATAAGGGTTTTAATTTCTTCTTTGGGCGACATCGAATTAAAAGCTGCGTCTACCTATAATCAAGCAGATTTGCAAACACCCTGTACAGATGCAGGATTTTCCGTAGATATAAAGAAGTGGGGGATGGGAGGGTGCTGCAAAATCCAAAAGCCGGCTAATGTTTTCGTTGCTGATGCGGTGAAGAACAAATCGTGCATGTGTCGCTCCCTCAGAATATATTTTGTACACATACATTTGGTTCCTTCCATTAAAATGGATTTGTGCATGATTCATGTTTCTCCCTTGTAGAGCCCAACCCCTGGTCTATGTCAGGCCATTAGATGAAAACATACCGGACCATGACTAGAAGCAGGGTGTTCCACCCAAGTATTTAAATAGGATTGGATTCTCCGCTATGAGTGGAGGTGGGGTGGAAGTGACCAGAAGGAAGGGATGCAGTGAAACATTTTAGGCTATAAATAAATACTGCAAAATACGCGGAGTAGCAGGCGGCCCGACTCCGCGAAGCGTGTAATGAGAATGGATGAGGTGCAAGTCCCAATTCCCCTGGATCTTCATCCCCTTCACTACACACAAACTCGCCTCCCCTTACCACATGCCACCCCTGTTAACAAACGACATTCTAAAGCGCAACGTTAGGCATGCACCTCCCATCCTCATCTGTTTCATGTGCAATTTTAATCCCTCGACCTCTTTTGTGCCAAAGTCAACGGCATCTGAGATGAAGCTAGGCGAAGTTCCTTATTGTTAACTCAAGTAAATGTATGTTTCGTTCAGTTAATTTATTTTCTGGGGTACGGTTCTGTGCTAACTAAAGGTCATAAACATTTAACATTCGACACGTTCACCCACACTTCAGCTGCAATGGAAGTTGTAGCTCGTAAGAGTTGGCCACAGTCCGAATGCTACTTGCTAGAGAGTATCCAATGTCACGCACAAGCAAAAGCCCATTTATAAATGTATTTGATTTAATTCTGCCATTTAAATCGAGAAAGAAATGAGGTAATGAGCAATGAAAACGAGATAAGTATATCTGCTTGCAACATAGATCAGCACTTCTCCACTAGTGTTGCCCTTCATGAAGTTTACTGGTACTTGAGCTCAGGATTCAGCATGGAGAGGGCCTACACTATTTCAACTTTCTAAAACAGTACTCTAATTTATTAAATATGCAATAATATGAGAGGTTTTCTAAAAGTTCTCTCGGCCTGACTCAGAGATGTGAAGATGGTCAAAATACTATGAGAGTTGTTAAATAGCATCCTCCAGATGGCGCGCTTGGAGCTATTTAGTAGTGCTCCAGATTGGACACCAATCTTGAAGGGATTTGTTGTCGACATCGAGTGGCCTTGCGTTGTGATGCCAGTTTTGAAGTTGTGTGGTAGATTATTGATCGCTTCGGTATTGTTGCCCATACTTCAATGACAGCAATTTCACAGGGTGAATTTGTTATTTCGTTGATTCGTACTCAATATGACTGGGAGAGGATTTCAATAGTGTAAATAAGTACGCAATTATATATTAATTACATATACTGCATATGTCGCAGTGTATATCTTACAACTGAGCGTCTACGTCGAAATTGGAATAACAGTGTCTCTGTCCGCGTGTGAAACTTACAGATAAGTGCCACGGCGTGTGAATCGTGCTCCAGGTAGAGAAACTGTTCGCAACTTGTTAAAAGGTTACCTAAATGACGAGAAATGTTCATGAATCTCTGTGTTTTCACAGAAGAAAAGTTAGATTAAACACAATACATTTCTACGCAAATGGCTGCAACTTTTAACAGGTTTAGCTATAAACATCCACCCGCCTAATCTAAGATCTTACGCTTATTTAATTAAGTAGGACAACAGCAAATGGGTACATCTCCTAATTAATATATCAACAGGCACTTCCTATAGTATTGATATATTGTCTATTAACCTAACGTTCGGCTTTCTTATATATCAGCAGAATATTAATTTGTTGGCTTTTGAGCTTAAAATGACGCACAGTGATTTCACCCTCATTTATTATTCTTTCTACAGATCTTTCATGGTTTTAACTCTATAGGAAATGAAAAAATGGCTTTGAAATCCTGTTTCTTCAGTGATTCCAATAAGCTGTTTTATACGTTTGAGTGAGAAATATCCAGCATTTTTAATTTGCTTTATTAAACCCTAATAGACTGTGTTGGGAGGTAACATTAAGAATCAGATTCAGATCTAGTGACATAGGCTGTTTCTTGTATATAAAAGCGAATTGTTTGAAATAGAGCTTTGTACCCATTGTCTTTTTTCTGTTTCTTTTTGTTGTGCGATGCATTAATTTTTAAGATTTATAGAATTTTGGATAGACGTGACAATTATGTGATTATTATTATTATTATTATTATTAATATTTTGCCAGAAAAGATCACAGATAAGTTCATATCTAGCGGTGTTTGTCTTCAGCAAAACTCATGATTGAATATCTACTTAAACAAGGAGTCACAGAATGAAAAATGTAGTAAAAATATGTACAATGCATGTGAAATCATGGAAGATATTTTAATAACATCAACAGAACTTCCCATAAAGTGCACACTAACTTTTATTTTTGCGATGAAAAACAAGTGTGTATCTTTCAAATTACGACACCTATAGTTTGGCTGCAGTTCGTGTAATCCGCTCGACGGTATTGTTTATATTCCCTGCATTGTCAGACCACCATAACAATAATTTTAGAACGTGTAGGTATGAAATGAGAAAAAAGAAACCGTATTCTACATTTTTAATTCATAAATGCAGTCCTCATATATTTATTTGATTATTTTAGCCCGTACTTTAAGTTCCATTTGTTTGCATAGTAATTTCTTAGCCGTTTCAAACCCTTCAGGATTAAACAAAGAACAAGAGAAAGAGAAACATAGTAGTCTGGGCAAACATGACACGGGTGATTCAAAGGGGCTGAATGAGAGAATGACGGGGACTGCAAATCCTTTGCTGTCGGTCCCCCGCAATGATAGAAGGGAGAGGGGAAAGTTCAGGACACATACATACGCACGCACAAAACCCTCTTCTGCATGCCATGCGAAGGGTGAAAGTTATCAAGTAGAGCTGATGTGTAAGTTAATCATTTTTAAAAGCACTGGTTTAAAGTTATATACTTTAAAGGGGATAATGCAAGGGACCCTTCATAGGTAGCATTAAAATAATGAGTGTAAAAGTAGTCGAAAACCACAAGAGAACACAGTTAAGAAATGTTTACTGAAATATTTAATCGTTTAAGTGTGTTAAAACAAATTAACTTTTATATCTAGTGAAAAAACGAGAACTTCTCACACATCTGATCAAATTGGGGTTTAGCTGTAAAATATTTCTATCAGGGATCTTCACGAAATTATTATTATTATTATTATTATTATTATTATATCATCTTGAAAAATGCATTATTATTTTTATAAATATATACTGTCCGCAGTTATCACATGCAAATTATAAAAATAATGTCTGATTAAATAGTAGTTAGATCTCGGAAGTTAAAATTGGCAGGCAAAAAGGCACTTAAAATATTGAAAATATAATTAATAATTAGTAATAAGATACAATAATATAATTGATATAATGTAATTAAAATTAGTATTTATTGAAAATGAAAACGAGAGTAATATCACTCATTAATTCATTGAAATAGGCATTTAAGTACTTAAGATTCTTTTCTTGGTTTATCAAGCAACAAGAAACATCAAGATGTTCATCCAAGGCATCAACTGTCATAATTAGTCCCTTATCAGAGAGAACATTTTTCATCATGGAAAAATAAAACATTCTACTTCCACTGAATTTATATAGACTGCTTAGGCTTTCAAGGCCGGCGTTGATCCATAAAATGAAATTTCGTGGCTTGTTGGCCGTGGTCCAGAAGGTGTTGAAACACCTGACGTTTTGCCCGTCTCTCCTTTGGGCCATCTTCAGAGGATGACTAAAGACTGAGTGGCTAAAATGACGCTTGGAGTGGCACGCGTCTCATATACGCGGGAGAATGGTTCCACTGAATTGTTTGCAGCATATTTAAAACACGCTATTTCGGAAGAACTCATACCAGTTACAACGGAACCTTCACCTTTCAGGACATCATGGAAATGTGGATGAAGACACTGAGTATTACCGGCGAATAAGCTAAAGATGCGCAGTGGTTTCTGGTCGAGTTCATTTTTTCTGTTATGTGTTTATAGGGGATTAAGGTAGCTATCTCTTTTACTTCCGTACTAAACGCATTGCAGGGTCGGTTTATTGCATAGCTGTGCTACAAACTACAAACTGATGGTCCGTTAAGTTTTGCGAATACCATAAACGAAACGTTGCTTGTCAACAATTGTTTTAAGTTCGGTGACGATTATGATCATACGACTGAAACTATGTTCAAATTCATCTCTCCTGCAAGGTGTAGATTTAATTGCTGTTCCGTTGTTACAAGAAAGCGTGCGGGCTAATAGACATTTCTGTTTATCATACTCACGTGATCGAAATTATGTTTCAAGTCTATGCCGGTTGGGTATTGCGTGTCTTCCCTTGAGGGATCCGTGAGCTAGTATAATAAACTTTTTCTTGACAACTTACAGAGGAATTCTCCCCTGAGCCTTTGTACTGGGTGGTTATAGCTAGAAGGTCCGGGGATGGGGTAATTTCGGCCTTTGACAATAGATTAATAAGAAGTGATTGTTTTTGTCTTACTGTGAGTTTGTTGTTGCGTTAGGATTATTTTAAGAGACATGTAAAGGTTTATCTTTTAAAATGTAACGTGGCAAATGTTTTATCTTGAAATACTTTGTTTTTTACCGGGGTTATAATTATTAACAAACGGGTTTAAGATAACTGTGTCATTTTTTTAAGTTATTTTGCTTACTTTTAACTATATTGGTTTCCGTAAGATATGTTATATAAATTTAATGGCCGTTTTTGGCATATTTCTTTGTATCCCATTTCATGTAACTTTTAGTTGAATGGACCTAACATTTCACAGAAATGTTTGCAAGTTTATTATGAAGAACTAAAATAAATAAACCACTATTTGCTGTTTTTATGTAAAATTTTCAAGAATCTATATATAGTGCAGTTTTCCTTTAAAACTTTCAATTTAAACAGCCACATATACTATAAATTATATGATTGTTAATGGGCAATTATCTGTAATTAAAGGTAGGTGAAACTTATGTTTTATTTCTCTTAAATGTTGTTAAATGCCGTCATCTCCTATTTTAACGAATCGCCACAGTTCCTTTGGGATCCTAATTTTCTTTCTTAGTATGTCATCCACACGCAGCGTAAATTTTAACTTGACAGCCATTACAAAAGGTAAAGAGTGGCTAGCCGTTGCAGAAGTTGTAGCTTAGTGTCGTAACAAAAAATTAAATTTGAAAGGCGCGAAGTGGTACAGATGTGGTAGCTTATGCATGCTTCGAAATTATTTAAACTAAAAGTTATCTGCTACACAGAAGTGGTAGCTACACCGCGCTATTAAAGTTATAATTAAAATAAAGCTAAATTAACGTGCTACATAACACATGTTCTCTAGGGATGAGGTTGTATGGAAGTTTCTTGCCACTTTCATCTAAATCATAATGGAAACTATTTAATATTTTAAGCACGTTAGCAAGTCGAAATTGTGAGCACATTTGTATTATATTTCATTTTCCATTATTTTCTTTATTTACAGATTTTGAAGTATTAAGTTCCACTACACAGTCTGACGGTGAATATAGAATTTTATACATTTACACAAAAAGTACCGTTGGCGCCCTGGCACACCCGCGCCCGTTAACAAATATTGAAGTAAACTTCAAAAAGTCCTCTTTGAACTTTTTAGAAATCTAAAGAATAAAATATGACAATATTAAAACGTTTAAAGATAATACTTAATGCATTTGTTTAATGTCATGGCATGCAGGGATCGACATAAGCGAAGATTAGCTAACCTCTTCCACGTATATACCAAGGATTCATAGCTGGAAGTAAAGAACTTAACTAAATAAATTTTATTATTATTAATTGCTAATATCACAGACATAATGTGCAATGTACTCCGTAATAATGGAGCCTAAAATAATTTCAGCAAAAGTTGCTCGATCTGCAATCATCCACTTCTAACAGCTAATTGATCATTTCCGTAACACTGTTTAAACACATGGTCTCCAACTGTAATGGTTTAGGTGAGGTTGAGACCAAAAATGTTTTTAATGAACTTAAAATGTAACATTTCATCATTCTTTTTGTCATCATCAGTATTCTAGAAAAGATCTTCCGAAAGACAGTTTTCACAACACAGCACAGCGCGACCCCTGAGTTCACGTGTGCGCTGTTCATGTTATATCGGCCTAGGTCACCAATCATATACCTTAACTTGATAGAGCAACAACAATATTTTTTTTTAAAATGATTTAAGCTTATCATGTACAGCATTGAAGGCAGCTCACTGCCATATTTTTGTCAGGTGATTCCATGCTATATGTGAAACAATTTTTTCGAATTAAATTTTGGTCGTTGACGTATATGTTACTGCATCGGAATTCATACATTCCGATTATAACAATAGAAATACAGCAAATAATGCCTCTTACTATTTTTCCGTAACTCTACGTAAACTCATTTGAAAGGTTAAATGTGAATAATTTCGTTTCGCAAAATTAGATTTGACATCACTGAATTTAATGTTTATAATAACGCCGATAACAGAGATTTAAAGAAGTGAGTAATGAGCTTGTTTTTGCCATACTGAGTGTCTGCAATTAGTGTATTCTAAATTCTTAAGCTAATCATGCAGAATTAATTAATAACCGTTGCCATATATTTCGAGATAATATATTTATTTCCTCGAAAACTGTAAGAGATAGAGAAAAATTTCATAGTTTTTTTTTTGTTTGTTTCTCTTATTTAGCTCTATTAGCAGCCTTAGTTAGGCACTGAGTTCCCTTCCATGCTGTGTATACATAAAGCAGGTAGAGGAAAATACTTTTAAAAGTGCACAAAAAGTTAATAAAATAAGTCAGGCAATAAAAGAGTAAGTTGGAAGGAAGTTTATAAATACGTTTTAATTAAATGTATGGAGTCATTGTATTTTCAATTTTCTAATATGGTAAATCGGAATTAAAAAAAATAATAAAGAACTAAAGCGATTAAAGCCAATTACAAGTGAATGAAATAATTTTAAAATTTCCGAAAATGTTTGATTTTGAAATTAAGCAATAAGTGAAACAATTTCAAATAATTAAAAGTAACAAATCAGAATAAAATGGATGAAATACATCGAAATAAATAAGACCAAACTATCCTTGAAAGGAAGAGAAACAGACACACAGACGAAGAAATGTAAAGCTGAACTGTAATTGCAAGAGACAGTATGGTTAGTGCTTGGTAAAAGAGGAAGAGGAAGAATTTTAAGCATTTTACCTGTTTATGTTTATATACAGATTAAAGATAGAATCTTCTTCTTCATGGTTTGGATGCTTTATTCGTTCCCGAACCAGATTGTTTGACCATCTCTTTCTTGGTCTGCCTTGGTATTTCTTGAATGGATAGATGGATGGTCTGGGGCAGAGGAGTGTGGTTTCGGTACTTAAAACTTTTCATGTCTGGTCTGGTCCTTTGTGCCTACGCCCCGGGGCATGTCCGGGAGAAAGGGATGAGTTGACGGGGACATTGGGCGGCCAAATCTATAGGCGGTGACTGCGCGGACATGTTCCCAGATAGAGACTCGACGCCAGTGGAGTCCCTCCATTACAGACGTCGGGGCAGACTCTTTTCAAAGCGCCAGTCCACTAACCGTGACACTTTCTATCTCGCATAACAACCGCCTGAGCCACCTCGCTTGGTTTGGTATCTCTCATCTTAAAGTTTGTGTCTTTTTAAAACAGACTAGTGAATTGTCATTATGTGTAAATGTTGTCTCCAATTATTGCTTTTTTCGCCCTCTTTTAGTCTATTTATTATTCTTGTCACATTTTAAAGTTTCGTATTTTATACAGTTTTGTATATTTTAATTAGTCTATTTATTATTCTTATCACATTTCAAAATTTCGTATTTTATCCAGTTTTGTATACTCTGGAAACTTCATTTTTATCTGTAAGCATGTAATTTAGTTTTTGTTCAAGTTTCTGTTTCTTGTTTCAAGAGTTGGCATGGATTTATTAAAGTTTATTGAGTTAGTTTTGATCTTCAGTAATACAGTGCGGAAGGAAAGTCTCTCCACACCCAGGTGAGTGTTAGAATTTCATCTTGCAACAACCCCCGCGCATCATTGGCACGCCGCGTCGTTCAATCGAAATTATGTATGTTTCACAGCCCAATGTTCAATCATCTTTCTGCAGCTAGGAAACACTTCTTGTCCTATTCGGTAATATCTATGGCTCGCATTATTGAGCTTGAAGAACTATTTTCGAACTAAGTTTTTCTGTAATAGCGATTCGATATACAGTATCCTCACCTAAAATCTGCGTAACCGATAAATCCATGGCATTCATTTTCGGGAACATAATGTAAAATATAGTTCGCTAATGGGGAAAGGAAAACACGTAAGTTAAATTTTAATATTTTTCCGTGGCTCTAAAAACAATAAAGAGTTACAAGCATATAGAAAAACAGGCTTACAAATATTACTTGTGTTTAAATTTTCTATTACTTTTCAAGCAGATGCTGAAAGGAATGCGCAAAAAAGTATGAATATTATAGCCAGTTATTACAGAGGTGTTGTACCTACGCTATAACAGATACAATGAGCCTAAGGAGAGAGAAACTGGTTTATAGCCAGGGACTCAGATTAATTTTATCGGAGAAGGGCAAAAAAGTTTTTTTTTTTTTTTTTTTTTTTGAGCCTCCATTCGTTCTCCACCATGGTTTTATAACATGCCGTTATTATCTTTAAGGCCATAAAGAGGTAAGAGAAATGAGATGATGGCGGAATAAAGAGATGGGTTTGTTTTTAGAATTTAAGGCTATACTTTATTCTCTAGATATAAAATACGAATAAAGAGGGTAAGAAAGGAGAAGGGGAACATAAATTGTCTTCCTTTGAAATAATCATATTGAAACACGTGTCTACATTGTATTACAGACTAGACCATCCATCAGAAGACACACGTCAATATTAGAAACATATTTTTGAAATGCCCAAATGCCTAATTCTTCTTTTAAAAGGAGTTTCTCTGTCCGTTTTTTGTAAAATGGTTGATATTATCGCATGAAAATTAGCTCTTACAATGTTTAGTGCAATGCGTAATGGTCTGGCAAAATTCAAAGAGGATTCTACGACGCTGTGTACACAGACGTTTGCAAATAAGTAAACAAGTTTGTTCTCTGTTGATAATTTGAGCAGATCTAATGATTATATGTGGACTTATACAAATATACCGAAGAGAGTGGTTTTCCTTTCTTCGTCATGTTATTCCATTCGACAGTTTTTTTTAAAATTGACATTTTACAACTTATGAAGGCGTACTAAATGTAATTATGCTATATTTAAAAATATGGGTAAAATTGCTTCTGAAAAGTGTTTTTGATATTTTATGATTTCAGTTTATGTCAAATTCAGTAAAATTAATTTTATTGCATAATTTATCATATCACGATAATCCTTTTTAGTATTTTTATTTATTATTTGCTTGCTTTACATATTTTTTCGTTGCATTATTTTAATTTCATTATTAATAAATATTTTTAAGCAAGGAGTAAATAATCAGAATTACTGCCCGGATTTGGAATAAACTCTCATCGTAAATCAACCATATCGCAAAATTTTATAATAATTACTGGATTTTTTTGGGAATGTTATTTTTACTTTTTTGTACGCATTTGTGCTTTTCAATAAATTATAATTACATTTCCTAATCCATAAAATTAGAAATATAATCAGAAATAAAAACAGCGGGGAAAGATAAAGAAGAAAAAAAGTATATGTTTTTTTTTTTTTTTTTTTTTTTTTTTTTTTTTTTTTTTAATGTAGCTTGCGTCCACTGCTTGTTCAAGATGAAACTGCAGCAATGTATAAATCAGATCTTCAGAACTTACTGATAGTTAAGATTACAGCATTGTTGAATCATAATGATTGGCTCGGTCTATAATAGAATCGCAGCAGAAAAGCTGTATAGTTGCATGTTAGTTTTACTTGAGGATTTCTTTTGCAGCGAACAGAGAATGGAATCGGGAATTACAGGGTATGTGTCGGTTCTACCACAAAATTCTTGCGAATTGTGTTCGTTGCATAATTGGCACGGAAAGACTACAGGCCAGCGACTATGGTAAACAGAATCGGCGAACTCCGGTAAATAAATACGAAGTTGATAAAAATATATTTTGTGGAAAAAAACAGTTTTAAACATTTCTTTTCCAGAAATAGGTAATTATTTGGCCAGTGCTTCTATATTTTTTTGCTATGGTAAAGGAAGAAAATTCGGACCCATTGGATTAGATTCACTTCTTATTCTAATATTTCGCTTTAGTGTTTTCTGGATATTTAAATTTTACTAACATGTACCATTTTTAACAGGTTCAACATACTTACATAGATTCATTTATTCCTGCTCCTGTGGGTTTTATTGTGCGTTATTTTGACATTCCCAAAAGACAGAACCTTTTCAGAAGATATAAATCATCAAATTGGATGGTAGTTTACCTATTCTGGTGCTGATATAATTTCTTCCATTTTTGCAGAAGTACCATAGCAGTATTAAAACGTGAAAAACACCTACACTTGAGGGCTCTAAATTTATTTGAGCCAGTTTACGCTGAAAATAGTACGTGTTGAAATAGCACAATTTGAAAATATATATTGTGGGCGGCAAAAACCGAAAACTACGTGTGTCAAATATAACACTAAGCTCACATATATTGAGTGACAGAGCAGAAGTCCTGGCAATGCTTAAAATATTTATTTTTCGTTATTTGCGATTGTTACTGGTTAGATATAGGATCAGGTTATAAACAGCAACACGAGGCACAAAATACTCATAGAGAAGGACCTCTTTTAAGCAGAGATTTTGAAAAAAAAAAATATTTCTCTCAAAATTACATGCATTTGCTCTTTTTGATTACAATTTTATCCACTATAATGGACGCTTTTTACATACTTTCTTTGTATCCAATGCCTTTCTTTCCCTTTTCTCATAGTTTCCTATCCACGTAAGGAACATTTACCAATATGTTTGATCTTGTCTTGTAAAGCTATCAATTATTGTTTTAGAAGCCGGTGACGTAACCGACTGGTTTCGTCTCTGTTTCCTGTTCTGGACAACGCGTTGACTTTCTATGTGCAGCAATGAAAATTATATCATTTAATTACAAATGGTCTTAATACCATTTCACGATTTTTTGGTTTCTAACTCCCCTAACGAAAAAGCCCACTCAGGAGATTTCACTATAAATATTAACAGTACTTCCTTGATGGTTTGCCATCTCCTTTTCCGCATTTTCTTCGGTACCTTATCACTTGCACTCATAAGAACAAAGAGATGTGGATCTCCAGGGGTCGGTCGGTGTATTGAATCTGGGATACATAGGTAGTGAACGTAGCAAAACTGGGGAAGTTGATTCAGTGGCTCTCCGAAATGTCAGATGTAGCCAGGACCAGCTGACTCAGCAGTGCCGAGACGTCATTTCATCTCAAGAGAGATAGAAGAGAAGAGGAACTATAGCTCGCAAAGCTCCCAAGTTATCTTTATCGGATTTTCTTTTTTCTAAGGGGGGGGGGACGACGTAACTTCTAGAGAGATCGCTGCACGTTACAAGGGAATAAACATTCGACCTGAAGTAGTCAGCTATTATTTAGCACTGTAATTTTTGCTCTTCTGTGGTTCATATTTATGGGTTTGTTTGATTGTTTGTTTTTTCACTTCTTTTTCTTTCTTTCTTTGCCCAATGCTTTCCTGTTATTTACTTTAATATTACTTTGATTTTTCTTCGGGTGTTTAAGACTTTCTGGACTGCACTAATTAATTTTGTGCGCTTTTTTGTTCAAGAAGAGACGAAATTAGAAGAAATGAAAACCAAATGTGCTAACTCCCCTCTAAATGAAATTTAATAACGTGTGTTTTATTAGGAGAGCAATAGATCCTGATTTCTCGTTACGTGAAATGTCTTGATATTTACCTGGATTGTTTTCATCATGGTGTGGGTTTTTAATCTACCATGCCATCCATTTGTTTGGGCCTGATTTACTCAAATCCAGACAGTCGGCAAATGAGTGCACCGCATTAGCCCTCTTTAGGCTGGTAAATCATGGCACGATAATATATGATAAATTGAATGAACGAGGTAGATGAATTTCAGGAAGGGGAAGAGAGAGAGGGGGAGAATAAAACACAATTCTACGACAATGGACAGTAGACTGGTTTTTCAAATTCCAACAAACATTATCTACTTATACTCAAAGGGGACCATGTCCCTTACTGGGAGCTAATGACTTTAGCAATTTGCGCCCTTAAACAACAATCATCATTACTATCATTAATCGATTTTTGGGCGGACTAACAGGTTGTACTACTGAGATTACCTCACCTCGGATAGTGAGGCTCAGAATGGGTGCTATATATGTGGACATGCCGAACAATGTCCTTTTATAAAAGACATTTTACTCGAACCACTGTTATTTTATTATTATAGTCGCTTCCCCAAAGGAAGAAAATCCACTCACTCTGTGCAACTCGAGCAGCATCATAGCAAATGCTGAATTCCGAAAAATTGCCAAGCAACCGTCCAAAATATTGCATGTCTTCAAAATAACGTTCGCCAAACTATTCGCAAAAACCCGATCGTCAAAAGTGTAATATTACAACACGAAAATGCTTGGCCACTTGCTGTTTATTGAGTGTTATAAAAGTCTTAACAACCACCTCCTCTTTGCAGTGTCCTTTTCATACTGACCGAAATGTCCCCGACTATACTCCACCCTTTGTAATGATGTGGATGCTGCTGAGGAGCATTTATAGTGGACAGTATTGGGACAGACATTATCCGGTTTCCCAATTCCAACCTTCTCCCTTATGTCTTTTCTTCATATTCATTTCCTTTCCTTCATAGCTGCTGCCATGCTGTCTGTGCTCTAGTTGGTTCTCTTCATTCATGAACTGTACAGTGCTATACTTATAATTTTTACTCTTCCTTGCGACTTTGGAGCCTTTAGTCTGTTATTTAGGGTCTGGAGTGCTTCTACAGTGAGATTGTTTGAGTTACGGGCAACCGCAAAAAAGTCAGATGCAGTCGCCGCACGCAAATTTAGTATTTTTATTGAAAGAATATTTTTCTTTCAATATTTTATTGAAAGAATAAAAACAAATAATAATAATAGCTGTATGATAAGAAACGTTAAAAATTATGCCCCTCAGCGGCAGTACATTGCCGGCATCTACTTAAGAAATTCCTGTATTTTATCTTTTTTTTTTCTTCAGAAAGAACATATTTTTTGTCATTGATACTGTCTGGTAACATTTTAACAAGTTGATGAACGATTGAACAATTTCTCTTCATGAACCACTACATTTTCTTATGAATCACCTTACCACTTCTGTGCTAGAAATGCGTTATATTCATTTTTGTTGTTTTCACATATATATCGTGCATAAAACCCGTTTAAGACTATTTCTGTAGTGGCCTAACTAAGAAAGAACAATTAGCAAACAGTGTAAACACAATGAAAGCATTGAATAACAAAAGAACGCACAACCATTCGCTGACAAAGATTCTTTCGAACTAACTACAAGCTGCTACCTGCAATGTTTTTATGCGACTTGACGGCTGGCTTCTTGCAGTACGCAGCTGCACTCTGCTGGCACAGTTTTAGTGTGTTTTGGCGCTAATGACCATAGCAGTTTTTCATCCTTTAAACCATATTCATCAACATCATCTGGTACAGAAGATCCAGAATGCAGTGTTTACGCTTGTCGGTGTCACAATGTTATGGGTACCTGGATTTGTGGGACCTCTAGGCAATGAGGCCGCAGATGTCGCAGCAAAATCCGCCCTCTTAGACTCTGCTGACTTTGAGCAACCTTTTTACTCGGGGAATTTTAAGTATTCTTTACGTGGAGGCGTTCTCGAGCTCTGGCGCGAGGAATGGCGTTTAGGTACTCCAAGCTTCGACAGTGTAAACCAGCCCCTCTTAATTGGTCATCTTCTTCTCGCAAAGTTTGTCGAGAAGAAGTAATTTAGCACTTTTACGAATTGGGCATTGCCGTTTTAGTCACCGTCACCTTTTTAAAGGCGAGCCAGCTCCAGCGCGTCCTAATTGTGACCATTCTTTCACAGTGCGTCACATTTTACTTGAATGCCATGATCTAGCGGCTTTTAGACTGTCCCTGGGTTAGCCCTCCTCTCTGGAGGAAATGCTTGCAGATGAGGTGGTTGCTGTTGAGGGGGTGTTACATTTTATCCTTTTATGTATAATGGCTTTTAGACCATTTTAAGACTGTTCTTGCTGGCGTGTTTTAGTACCAGTGTTTTGCTCATTGTTAAATTTTTGCCCTTGTTATTTGTTATGGTGTTTTTATTTTTATTGCCCACAGGGATATTGTTGTTTGTTTTCTGCACTGAATTTTATTATAGATTATTATTATTATTATTATTATTATTATTATTATTATTATTATTATTATTATATTGCTGTTTGTTTTCTGCACTGAATTTTATTATAGACTATTATTATTATTATTATTATTATTATTATTATTATTATTATATTGCTGTTTGTTTTCTGCACTGAATTTTATTATAGACTATTATTATTATTATTATTATTATTATTATTATTTACTATTCGCACAGTTTTAGTATGTTTGAGCGCTAATGACCGTAGCAGTTTTGCTCCCTTTAAACCATATTCATCATCGTCATATGTAGTTACACTCTAAGTTATCCAAGTACATTAGAAAATTCGAAGGGACCACAGAGTGCGAGAGAACACTGAAGGATTGCGAAGCATCTGAATTTTGAATTGTGTCAGTAGTTTTATGTACCCAAAGAAGCGTTAAAAATATCTGTGTAATATTACGTCATCACTATCATAGCAACTGTCGCATATAAGCTAAACAGCGACTGCAGCGTCTTAGCAGAACATCAAAGGAAGACGATCAAAGAAGCCATGAATTTCAAGCACTAGAGAATGAAATTAACCTTCTACCGAGCAGCTGCGACATAACTTAGCCTGCATTCCACAAAACTAGCTAGACTTTATGCGTTTCTCACTTATTGCGCACTACAAGGAAGGAGATTGAAGCTAAAATCTTAACTTAGTACTTTGCATAATAACTTAGTTGATTGCTTTTTCCATCAGGAACTTCTAAAAGTAGAATACAAATACAATCAGGCTTAAAAGGAATAGGAGTGATGATAAAACCAACGAGTAGGAACAATGAACATGTAGGAGGAACGAGCATAAATACTTATCTTAGCTTTTGGCAAATTGTAGGAAAAATTATATGACATAGTTCCCTTAGTTTCATATCAAAATTAACATTTAAAGCTGCGTTAAGAAAAGTAATTTAGCAATTCCGCTGACATTTTGCTATAGATATAATCTTCAGAGTTTAGACATAAGGTATGAATACTAGCAGCTAAATTTAGTATCAGAATAGGGAGCAACAGAAAGACTAGAGATATAGTGATGCTTGTATAACAAAAGAATTAAAATTAAAAGAACCTCATTGTTAAAATTCTGACACCCTTTCATATTTTTAGCTAAGGCTACGGATAGAAAAACTGGCTTAGTGTAGAAGTGAAATACTACAGGTAATTTTAAAAAGCATTTAATTTGAAATGATAATCAACATACTTTCATGATGCTGCACTAGGGTATTGTGTGAGATTTCGCAATATAAAGCATTTTCATTTTTTTGCAGTATTATTTCAAGATAAAACTTTATGGCATGCAGAAAATATTTTTATAAAACACTTTTTGCTCTGTAACAAATATTTGTTCAAGGTACCTATCATAGTAGCTCGATAATGTTTTACAAGATAGTGCAGAAACTCATATCATATGGGTGACATCTTCTGAATTTGGAGCATAATCTTTAATTTTTCAAGAAGGAAATCCTTTCCGAAATATTTTTATATTTATAGTTATTTTCAAAATATTTCCAATTTTATTTATCCGCATTATCAATTCAGAATATTTGCAGCATTTTAAAATCCTGTAGTTATAAACCTTGTCCGCTCACGGTCTCGATTACTCAGCCGGCGGGCATACTTACACTCCTACCTTTATTAAAACTATATTTGAACTTGTCGTATGAAAATGCTGGAATCGTCATCCTCCCTGAGCTAGACGGAAATTGTATTTGAGAAAAATATTGTTTGACAGTTTTAAGTTCAATTTGTTTCTAATTTTTTCCTTTATATCTAGAGACCTCCGCGTTTTACGCTTATTTCGGAGATATTGGGCTAATTTGGGAAGCGTTCAAAATGTGCACCAATTTCATCTTCTGCCCTGACCTGAACTAGTAAGTTCAAATTTGTTTATAATATCGTGAATTATAGTTCTGAAAGGAAGTAGTTGAATAAGCTCTGTAGGCACACGACCAGTTCGTTCGTTTTTAAAATAAAATTTGCACATAGAGAAAAAACATTGTTCTAAAATCAATTGTCTAACCATCTTTGCGAATGAATGTATACTGCCGTGAGATCGGTAGGGAACAGGTTCTAAAGCTACTTCAAGGACATAACAACGGGGAAAATGGAGTTGAAGTACAGGCGCCGCCCACAGCCTATTAGCAGAGACATCACTGGGGCGGACAACAGTTATAACCAAAGCCATGTATACAGTACTTCGCTCTCTATTGAAAACATTTTGTTGTGCTGATGAATTATTTCTGATAGCATTCTATATAAACATCATTTCAAATATTCTTCTTTTGTTTGGCCACATACCTCTTTTCAATTTAAGTTCTTTTATTTCTATACCGCTAGTTCTTCTACTTTTCTTATCATACAATCCATAGACACATATTTTAAGGCAAGTTTCATTTAGATTACCTCCAGTCGCCATTCTTAAGTGCTTATCAAAGGCAAATTTCACTCCCATACTTTGAGCACAGAAAGACTGCAATATAAACGAATTTTAGCTGAGTATGTTTTTCACCCTGTTGTTTTTGTAAAGATCCCATATATTCAATATACGTGTTGAAATCTTTGTCACTTACTGTTTAAAAGTTTTAATTAGGTTTTTTCATCCCAGATATTTTGAAAATATTCTTTGCACATCAGTTTATGCTATTACGTATTTAATCTTTTCTTTTAAAGATTATCTATATACCTTTTTAGGTTAAATACTTTAGAAACGTCCTCTGAAAAATATTTTTGAAGAGATAAAGGCAGTCTTTATAAAAAATGTATTTTTTTTCAAGAGAAAAAAATCGATTTAAATGATAATATTCAAATAAAAAGCAGACTTTTTCTTAATAATATGGCTCATATATTTGATGAACATATTAAAGATAAACTTTAATGTTTTAAAAGCAAGTAAATAATGTGGTAATGGATGGCATTCTGAAGATACTCCATACACTTCTTGAGTGCTGGATTTTCAAAGGCTTAAATTGTATAAACACTAGCTATTTAGGTGTGTGTATATATATATCCTTTTACGGATAACCCTGTCACTATTTCTACTAGAAGGAGCAAAATAGGGCTGCACTGTTGCTCTAAATTTGGGAAAATGTGTGCACATAAAGCATAAAACACAAATGTATTTCATTCTGAAAATATATACCATGGGGAGAAAAACCATTACAGCTGACGGGTAATTTTCTAAACCATAACGGAAAATGTTTTTGCATAACTTTTGTATTTCTGATAGCTGCTGCACCTGATATGGGTCGTTGTTTTCCAGTCTACAGACATTTTAAATAGTATCAAAATGGGTCTATGCATAGTGGTGTTTTAGCTCAAGATGCGTTGAATATTAAAGGGAAGTTTTTGTAATAATGTTATTTGCAGCAACCCGTATTATAATTGACCATCAAGAGAAAAATATACCTTAACAATTGTTTTATTTTGAAATACTCTTGGACTATTCCTGAACTTTTATAATTCATTCAATTCATAATTCAAATACAATATGCAAAACAAGGCATTTCGTTTTATTATATAAAATGTACTTTTATATAATATTCCGTTCTCCAATTGTAAAACTCCCTCTATAAAAGAATTCATGCTGGGTCTTTAATAATAAGGCTTTGCAACAACACACGTGTCAAGCATTTTAGCGTAAAATTAAAATAGTTTAATAAACGAGCTTTCTTTTAAATAAAGTGTCCACCTATGCATACTATACTAGCGCAGTTTAAAAATTATCATAGTGTTAATGTTACTTCAGTTAGTACGAGTAGGTTTAACTTACATATTTACACAGCCTTCATTGAACCCGAAAGACGGTCACAATTGTGACAATTTCCAGAAGCTTTAATTCAAAAATATGAACATGTCTGCACTTTCTCTACGGGTATCTTTGGAAGAAGGATGGGAGATGAATGAAAAAGAGGGTTCACGTCACGCATGACCACGCTATAGCGGTGAGACGCGAGACACGGGGTCTGCTGATAAATGTGCGAGGAACGGCTGCGTAGTGTGTGTTGATGGAAATGATGCGGAACATTGCGTTCAGATAGAGAGAGAGAAGCAAGAAGCAGCTTGTACACCAACAGTAAAGCAATATCACAGACTAGTAAAAACTGAGGGGCTGTGAGATAGCAAGAAGAACTGTTTAAGGCTTGTCACGAAAGCCAGTGAATCTTACGAGTACTGTGAAGGTGTTGAAATCGAAGCATTCAGTAGTTTGAAGGACGAATACTCTATAGGTTATTACTTACTCTTTCTGGAATTTATTTCACTTCACGCATGTTCTACTAAGAAGAGTATTATAGCTTTCCAATAACTGAGGTATTCAGTTACCCCTCGAGCACGAATTACTCTTCTCCGCAATTACTTTCATGTTCTCTCTCCAGTGGTTTCAGAACCTTTTTTTCTCACAGAAACCTCTCGAGTTTATTTTTATCTTCTTTTGAAGATTTGTATTCATACTGAGTTTGATTCCTAATCTCATTTCTGTTTGATCTAATATGTTAACTTTTGCTTCGCTCTGCTGCATACTTCTACTTGAAGACAAATGCACTTCCTCCAGTGATGCTGTTACAAACATTTCTGCTCCATGAAGGAGAGATATCATCTTCTTTAAACAGCCTCCATAGTTCCACTGTCTGGTGAAATTTCTCTCTTGAAAGGTTTTCTTTCAGTTTTGGGAGCTGAAGAACATCTGAAGAACTCTCAAGGAAAATCCAAATAGTTGAAACACTTGTATCCATTGCAACACAACATTTAAAAGCTATAAAGAAAGGGTGCACCTAATATTTATTTCTTGATTTCTCTCATAATTATGAAATTAAATTTGCCTTATAATGCTCTTGAGGTTTTTGCTCCTCTCTGCATACAATGAACACCGTGCGTATTCCTAAAAAGAGAGCATGATCTTTCTTGCTGAAGCCTGAATTGCTTAGGATCATATTAGTGGACCGATTACTCACCCATAAGCACAAATCTGTCAAGAAAATTTTCTTTGCCCGCCTTTATGATGCTTATTATACAAAAGTTGACTCAACCGTTTTTGAGTACCTATAGTTCTACCATTTTTACAATAAGTATATCGTACAACACATCAAAGTTGCTGGAATATTTTAATGAATTTCAATAGACGTTCCCTTAATTTACAAATATTTAATCACAGCTCTTTGTCAGTAGTGAGTTAGTTATTATTTCAGCAATTACTATGACTTGATACACTTGGCATTTAGACACTTTAGGCATTATTCCGCAATGAAAGAAAAACTATTGGTAATTACAAAGGCGATCTCAAACTGCCACATTACATTTTGGATCATCTTCATGTGGCGCTTGCAGGAGTTTTGGTCTGTTTCAGATCGAGTAATGGTTAAGTCATTTCTTTTGAGGACAGGTGTGAACTAATAACACAACTTTGAGCAACGTCTGTACATTTCTTACATTCTGGAAATGTGCGGTCAACTATCCATGGCAGGTTCATAACATTCCTATCTGTTAAATTTTTATTTAAATTTCCCATTTCTTGATATGTGGAGGGTTGAATTTCTCTTCAGAATCTCCTAGTACCACTTCTGTGTTCTTATTTGTTTCCACCAACATTTTAAGACAAAAGCGCGTTGCTCTTTGGTTAATTTTCAGTTATTTTACAGAGTACCTAATAGGAAGACATACGCACAGTTAACAGATAGTAAAATCTACAGTGACAATGGCAGCACAGTTAAGACATCCAGAATGCCAACCTCACTATTATTTGGTATCTATACTTGGCCGAGTGGTTGTATTATTCTCCTCACCCGGCTCGATCTCAGCAGTCTAAGTGGGATAAGGTACTGCGGTTCCCGTTGTCACTCATTTCGTCACAGCTCCATCCTTATTGGGAAAAGCGCATTTTATATCACTGTGTATACCGTGCATTCTGCTAAAGAAAATATTTATAAGTAGTATGAAGAGAGTTGTATGTGTAAATGCCTAAACTTCTTCATGTTTTCGATTGGCATTTCATGAATGTAAATACTGAAAGAAGTATAAAAAGTTTATAATTATTTTCTTTATATTTTTAGAAGTTCACTTTGCTATAAATCTTAGGCTAATCTTCACTTTTGAAAATGTGATCAAAATTGAACCTGCATATTGTAACGGGTTGTTACTTCTGTATAGTACAAAACTGATGTAATGCGATTGTGATGAGTAGTAAGCATGAAAAGATAAATTTTAAAAGAAGTTCCATATCTGTATGTGTTGTGCTTAGGAGATTGTTGTAGATCCATAATAAGGGAAGGAAAGGGGTTCTAGAAGAAAGATCATTAACAGGATAAAAGAATAAGATACCAAAGCGAGCAAAACACAAACTTATTGGTTGTAAATTTTGTACCTTTATTGTAATGTAACATGTAAACAACGTCGCCTCATGACTTTTAAGAGTATCTGAACATTTCTTTTAAATACAAAAGATCATGTTCTAAATTAACCTCAACCAATACAATTTGAAGTAAAAGGCAAAACTTATGAAAAATCATTGAAATATCTTGCAGCAAGCGCTCATAGTGCCAACATTTTGGAATCCTTTGAAGTGAACCACGAAATGGAATGTTTGGATTGATCAACCAGCAAACATAAATTGTCAGGAAACTTGAGCGTGTGTGAAATCAAGAGAATATAAAAGACTGTTTTAAAGGTCACAACACGGACTCTTTGGTAAATTTTTCTGTACTCCTTCCGGTGATTCTACGGTGGCACTTAATGTGATCCTTTGCGCAGTATTTGTGAGCCGAGAGTGTTCGGGAGCGCATAATCACACATTCCAATATTGGTGCTCTGAATTCTCAGTTCGATCATTGCTTGGATCCCTTATCACAGTTATACCCAGAGTAACAATAATACGTTAAGTAACGTACGCCGTGTGTTTACTGCTGCAGCTGCTTCACTGTCACCACGATAGGATGGCGGTGCCCTACAGCAATGTCACGAAGACTTCAGCGGCTATTCGCAGACATTCGGTGCAGAACAAATTCTTCATCAATTTGACGAAGAGCAAGCAAACTCTAACTGAGCGAGAATCTCAAGAGTAAAAGGTGATTTATAGCTGCTAATAATATAAAATCTTTGTGAAGTATTTGTTATGCACACCTTTTTACTACTAGTCCCTGTAATCTGTAAACATGTTCATGAAGTCGGCCCTGCAATATACTATACATTCACAAGTATGTTCTTTTCTAAGTTATCATTGAAGGCCAATCTGTGGTCAATGAATGTATGCCCGTGAAACGTTATTCGAATAAATGTGGTAGCGTTGAAAGACTCTCCATATTTTCGTATGTACCAGTATATTAATGATCTTTCCATATCAGTCTGGTATATGGTGCTATTCTGTTTGCAAAGGTCGTAGAGTGTCGGTAAATGACCATGAATTAAAGTACACAGTGTCCTATTCGTATGAAAGGCATTGCATTCATTAGATACACATTCTAAATCCACATTTATGAAACGGAAGTACTAGATATTATTATATGGGCTCAGAGAAAGTCCTAAAGTTGGGAGTTGTAAAACGCTATTTTCTAATATGAGTATTTGTTTCAACATGAATAAAATTTTCGCAAATAACATATTGTTCTAAATAGGTAATGACTGAGTTCTAAGATATATATTTGAATGTAAAATAATTGAAAGAGAAATTTACAAATTTTATTTTACTCCGATTAGCAAAATATAATTATACACGTAATACTATAATATTTGAATACATTTTCAGTACTCCATTTGCATATTAATTAATGTAAAATCATTATATGTAATTTTACAAAAAACTTTATTGTTCTATATTTGTTTTATTTTTTTCTTTCTAATTGTATTATTTTAAGAAAGAATATATAATTTCATGTTGTATTATTTACATGGTGTTTTATTACTTTTTCATTGGTTCAGCTACCTTAAGAAACAAAAATAAGAGTTAAAAATTACGGAAAATCTTTGAATAAGCATTCATAGTAGCTCTTGCCCTTCTGGCGTCCATTTGTGCATTGATCTGGTGTTTTTTCTTTTGACATCCGAGTGTGGAAGGTTTACAACCTTTTGTAAATCAAAACAAACAACGATATGTTTCGAATCCTTTATATTTCTTTCCTTCTCCTTTTAATGCAAATTATGATTTTTGACATGAATGCTTTATGTACAATGTTCAATTTTATATGGAAATTATCAATGTTTTTTTTTTGCCATAAACTTCTTTAAAGCATTGAATCAATCAAATTTACATTGTAAATATAATTTTAATAGGTTCTTTTTCTCCTTATTCACACCCTTTCACATATATGTAGTAGCTTAGCAAGGTGTACACGAAAGAAATACTCATAGTATACATAAAAGGTATAGAACATTTCAGTAAAAATCTCATTTTCAAGTCAATTAAACCTTATCTCTCAGGCAACTATGTCAAAATCATTGCAAATAAAATTATTTGATCTAAAAATAAGTAAATGTAAGAATTCGAAATATTATCTTGATCTAGTAAGTTCTAAACTTATCTTTGATGTAACTCTTATTATTAAATGTGATACCACTGAGGACATTAAAATTAGTAATTTTAGTTTTATAAAGTACTGGAAAATTAATCGGTAGCTTATTAATGTAGAAGTACAGAGTCGCACTGCAGGAGTTTCTGGCCTACTCCACAACGTAATGGAAATCAGCTGTGTTGGTTCGCACTTCAGCGGATCGCCTTGTATTCTAAGCACAGCTTGTTGGAAATAAAGAATATCATCTATTATAGAAAAGAAATTACCAATAACATTAGTGCATAAAGTAAACATTCAGACAAACTTTCGAAAAAAATTTGCAATATATTAGACTAAAAGCGATGTAGCCTCTCATTGGCAATATTTCTGTGAAAATACATTTATGATATATAATGTGTAATATATAATGTTCTTCTATAGTAGCGATGCATTTTTTAAAAACTGTTCTGAAAGGTTTAGCGTAGAATGTTATTCTGTTGAGGAATAAAAAATGACAATAAATTATGTTGGTATGTAATTAATGCTTATAAACTTCCGTTATTTGTAAGCTGTTTGATTTTTTGTATAACTGCCGCAGTCGCAAACTTAAGCAAAAATATTTAAATTAAAATAAATAAACAGGGTAAGAAAGGAAGAAATATAATATATGTTTGATTTTAACAAATAATTTGCTTTGACTTTTCATCTGAAACATGAATTATAACGTAAATTAAAATAAATAATCGTTGCATGTTAATGGTACAGTCTAACAAAATACACATTGAGGTGACAATCTTTTGTGTCATAATTAATATTCACACTGAAAAGAAAAAGTACAAAACCTTGGTCTTCTCATAGAACAGAAAATTTAAGCTTTGATGTAGAAAATTCTATGTGAAACTCATTAGTGAAAACAAGTGCTATTTTATTAATGGGCCATTATTGATGATCTGGCTCGCTGAACTCTGTTTGGCGGAAAATAGAATTTATCTGCACTGTGATCACGGATTGCATTTGTTCTTTTATTGGTTTTTATGATTAACACCACGCTACTAGCAATTTAACCCTTTTTAAAGTTTGGCTGTTGATGTTTAAATTAAGTAAGAGCATAAATATTACCTTAACTTCAGTCGTAATTGTCTTAAAAATGTATTACTAGTTGTGAGTTTCAGATTCTTGGCTTCCTTTCCGTGGTCTCCGAAGGGACCTTATGCATAATTTACTTTACTTTACTTTTTTAAATGCAGCGTCCAACTTAAGTTTTATAAGGCATCACAGGACTACAGCTGTTGTTTACATTAATTTATTTAATAGTCAGTTGATCCCTTTAGTACATTTTTCCTCTATATTTTCGAGGATATTTCTGTCAAATACTGCTGCAATGAACAGCCATAAATAAAGAAGTGTACCTATTTTAACGGATATAATTTTCCACTTTGGCTTCAGGAAGCTCTAAATTTTGTGTGCTAGAGAACGAAGTTAAGGCGAAAACTGAAATGTGTTGCTAATTGAACAGGAGTAAAGTAAATACACTGAACTTATCTGTAGCAATCCCATTCACCTACGGCCCTCTGAAAGAAATACTTTATCCGCCCTTTTCTTAAGATTGTTTGTTTTTTTATATTAAATGTTGCTTTCTTACGAAGTTGTGTGCTGTATAGGATTTCAAATCGGACTCATTTAAGAAAAATTCAAGGTTTTCGGTTGTGGTCAGTCAGACCTATGGTTCATTTCCCGGCTGTGACCGCGAATTGTATATTTAACTCCAAATTGAAGGAGAACGTTATAACCAAATGGTATTAAACATATTAGCAATCTACCTGCGCTATCAAAAGTTTCTTGAACGCGTTGTTCTTAATGAACTCCCATACTAAATTTTTAAATCCTCATTTCCGAATGGAAATGTTTTGAAATTTTGTACACATGTTAAATATATTTGCATAAATTTACATTAAATTAACATCATGAATTTTTTAAATATTTGTTATTATAAATGTATGGAAAATATTGATAGTGTCTCTATGATGAAATAGTAGCACTTTTAATTGTATCATTATTTGAGTGTTTAAAAATAAAATATATTAAAGTATTCTTTAAGTAAGTAAAAAGCTAAGTGAAATGTTAACAGTGTGTAAAAACAGTATCAATGGTAAAGTTAAAGTCTTACAACTTATATATTTGAAGTTTCATGCCACCACTTAAACTTTCAGTATAGCCTGCCTTAGGTACGGTATGAAGCAGGATTATTAAAACAACTTTCAGTGGAATGTAGCACTGGATACAGTATGAGTACAGAGCATTTAGAAATCAAAGAGAATATAAGCGAAGACTCTCATGAGCGGAAATTGACTTTATTGACATTGATTGACTTTAGCAAGGCGTTCGACGCTATAGGGCAATTCTTCTATTATGCACATTAAGATGCTGTAATCTTTCTTAAATTCATTGTTGCTACTCCAGTCCTTATGAACGTCATAAGTGGTTTTACTTCCTATTACCAGATCGTGAACCACTAACGTATGCTAATGACTTTATTAAAACATTAGCACACTGTAGGTGCCATATTTATGTCATGTTCACAAACTTACAAACAAGTTGAGACGGAACAGGACAAGAATTTGATTTCGATGAGAACCCAACATTTAATTAAACATTAAATCAAATATTTGGCTAGAAAATATAAAGCAATATCATTGTGGAGTTAATACAGCTTAATTAGGTATAATACGTTGTGATTCTTTCCATTAGATTGCGACAAATCGGAATATTGTCACAGCCCCCCCCCCAAAAGATTGCTTATTTCCTTAATTTTCCTACAGCTAACATGCAAATGGCTGGGCACTAGGGACGTACTCCAATCCTAATCTCTACAACACGGATTCTAACTATAGGGATTTTAGGATAACTCATATACTATAGTGAATTGATGTTTTCTTAGCTACAACTGCAACCTTTTAATGGTATTACGATTTTACAACAATAATGACAAAGTAGTAGTAGTGGTAATAATAATAATAATAATAATAATAATAATAATAATAATAATAATAATAATAATAATAATAAAGTATTGCCGTCCGAGGAGGCTGAAGGAAAGGGTCTGGAGAGCTAAGTCGTACGTACATCTTCCCTGTTTTCGCTACTCTTTTAAAAGTAATATGATGATCCGGTTATTTTTATAAACTTTGGTACGAATT
The DNA here is from genome assembly GCA_030762175.1 of Metallyticus violacea. Taxonomy (NCBI): domain Eukaryota; kingdom Metazoa; phylum Arthropoda; class Insecta; order Mantodea; family Metallyticidae; genus Metallyticus; species Metallyticus violacea. The sequence continues at coordinate 123,920,291 of CM060832.1, forward strand.
ATTAAATTTTATATAATATTTATGCCATGCTCTCATTCCGTACACAAATGGTGTTTGTATACATTAGTGGAAACCGGTTGACACGGGTTTCCCGTAAAGTTACACTGACGCAGGCAATTGGCCGTTCTCAGTTGTGATCACAACGCCAACTACTTCAGTTACATTTATGTAGGATGCGCTTGTTAAGACGTTCTACTGTGAGTGTGTGTATTGTGGAGTATGCAGAAAGTAAGATATACGCTAGAACAAGGAATATCTCATGATTGTTATATGCAATAGAAATCTGACAAGTGCTGTGAGAGAGAATTTCCAAGAATAACATCTCCATCGGGAAGTGCAGTTATCATATTGGTGGACAACGTTTGAACCCAATGCGTTTTCATTGACAAGAAGACGAGACTAAAATAACTGGGTTTCAACATAGGAGAAGCTTGATGAAATGGACTATTGGCGAGAAACTTCGCGAAAGTTCTTGACACGGTTAGCACAACAAGTTGGTGTATCTGTCGGTAGTGCGTATTACGTCATTAAGCTGCTATATAAAATAATCTGAAAAAGAAAGTTGGGAGAATGAACTGCAACAAGTGTCTCAAAATGTTTTCAATAATATTCAGACATGTCTCACAGTAGAGGGCAGGTACTGCGAGTGTCTACTATGATGGTGAGTACGATATTAAGTATTAGCCCGTAAGAAAAGACAAAAAAGTGGGCGCTGTAAGTACTGACTAAGCGATATTATTTCCCTCGGTAAGTGGTGAGACCTTTACACAGTACTTCCCATTGGCAAAATTAATTCCCGATAACTTAGCGAAACGAGTATCTCTTGTATGTATAACTTAAGATGTATATTAATCTTTGTACACTCTTTAGTTTAATTCCAACACTATTGTAGTGTATTTGCAATTTATATGGATAGTAGACTTTCCCGTCTTCCTTTAGCTGCACTAAACAATAAGTCAGCTATTGTATGTTCTTTGCATGTTGCAATATTGCCATTGGAAGATTTATTCAACACTTAACAAATAATTTATGTCAGCGCCACCACTGGACGTCAAAGATTCAAGGCACAGCTAAGTTGGAATTAATCTGTCGGATTAACACCCCTCTTTGTGGGAAGCAAGGGAACAAATGGATAGTAGCTTCTTTGAAGTGATCACTCCCAATCAAACACTGCGGCACACAAAGTTATCTGAGTGTGTTACTCTTCTACTGTTAACTCTTGAGAGTTCGCTTATTGGATTGGCTTGGTCAGAAGGGACTATTCAGGACGTTGCATTACGTCTCTGCTGCCGTGAGCGCTACAAAAAATTCACGTTGTCTGATCTGATAACATTTATACCTGTCATTTAAGTATACTTTGGTGCATAAAATATTTATTTAATTGATAGTAAACAATGAATATATAATGTCAGAATGGGGTTTAATGAAACAGAAGGGCATACATACTACAGCAATAACAGTAGTAAATGTTTTATTAGTAAAAATAGTAGAAATATAAAAATGCCAACTATAAAAAGGAGTCTAGGGTGTCCTTTGTCAAGTACTATTTAATATGTGCATGTTTCAATTGCGCACAGAATCATTACAAATATAATTAAAAATTTACATCTTCTACATGATGTAACTAGTGCTCTTAAACGATGGCCAGATTCTGAGAGCTAACCTTGAAGATTATCACAAGTAATTACACAAGAGGGTTTGAGATGGTCGATAAATTCACGAACGTAGTGAATGGAAAGCTCAAGCCCTCGATTGATATTTATTGGGACTATTTCACGAAGAAAATAAGAATTTAAATATAGTTCCCGTAAACTTGACTTACAATATTGTAATAATTGTACATTTGTATTATGATTACTGAACCTTTTCACACCTATTTTATTTAAATGGTATATATGAAGTTTCGCTGCTCAAAAATAAATATTCATGCCGCTAAAGCAAATTTTAAATTTTCAGTTTCTGGTAAACTCCCACTCAGCAACAGACGAATGTTGATTGTCAATAACGCCAATAGAGAAGAGTCAAATATGGGTTTGGGACTATTTCATGAATAGAATAAGAATAAAAGTAAGACGCGCATACACACACACATATATATTTGAAATTCGCGCACGGATTATTAACAATTGTATAAAATGCTACCTTGAGAATGAAATAGACGAAAGTCGAATCTTACAGTCGCTACCGTTAGATTTACTAATACCAAATGAGAAAAACAAACAGAAAAAATTTTTACCGTTCTAAACAACGTGTTCATTAGGAATAAGATTACGCAGATAGATATAGTTATATAATTTATAAAATAATTTCAGACTGTTTGGCTGAATACGCAAAAAGCAAATACTTAAGTGCATACACATTGAGTTAAATTTACAATTAATGAAAACAAAAAAGGGGTCAATGATACGTGCTCAGGAATTATATAGTGGAAGTATAGATTTAGCTACACTGACCACAAGATCATTGCACGTCACGTCAGAAAACAGAATACTTTTTTCTATAATTTCACTGGGATTGGTCAAAATTCAAAATATTGTTTCATTTGATTGGTCGAGTTTAAGAATACGTCGTGTAAGTGAAAAGTCAACATAATTATATATGTTTAATGATATAAACAAGGATTACAATTTAAAATATCAAAACAACTAGTATAGTGTTCAAGGGAGCAATCATTAAAATAAGGATTTAAATTATTTAAATTTTCTGAGTTACTGTACATGGTATTTTAATAATGACCTCTGTGGACTAAACGCGCATCTCTCTGGACAAAAGGTCCACGGGTTCAATATCTGCCAATGTAAAAATCTCGAGGGCTATTCCTCCAATAGGGACTTAAAGTCGTCGGTAATTTGTCGTAGATTTACCGTATATTAAAGAACTCCAAATCTGAAAAATGAAGTCCCTGGACCAATGTTACCGGTCATTTCACGTCTAAGTTAATACATTATCACATCACTAGATGACACTTGAAGCGATTGGCTGACCACTATTATTCTGTCATACGAAGGTGCTAAGTGTATCTAAATATTCAAATAGTTAATATGGTCCGTCAGAACACTAAACAGACCTTAGACCTAAAACCTTTTAATTCACTGATGAAAATGATATCAAATTGATGACATTTGTGGAGTCATAGCTAACAAGATAGATTTAAAAAAAATCAGAAAGTTATATGGAGAGCTCAGGTATTGACCATGTGGCTAAACCGTCCTCAATTCGCGTTGCGATGTTAATAATGCATCATTAAAACTGTTTTCTCAACATTTTGTGAAGTAACACAACTTAAACATTTAATTATCTCCTATTCTTCCTTCCTACCACCGTTGTCCATATATTTGATACCTGCATACTACAGGTAAAAATGGTGGCAACTAAAAGATTTATTTTAAGTTAACCCTAAGATAAAAACAGAACTTGACTAGACCATGCTATCAGTATATATGACTCACATATGATACTTGTGCAATGAAAAACATTTGCTCTGCCATAAAACATTTCTAATTGATGAAGCTTTCACATAAAACATGTGCTGCGTACTCACAACTATTATTACCGTGCTCATAACGTTAACAACCGGCAATGCCATAGCCAAACTTGGGCTGTAACGAGCCTGTGTTCTTACCCATGCTAAGGCTTTACCGTAGTATACGATACTATTTTGTGATAGAGGGAGTGCAAAAGATGACAGTGTTACAATTCTCCGTTGGGACGAGTGAATCTATCGTCCTGGAGATGCTGAATATGTACATGTCTAATAACCAGCTATTTCATTATTAGCATGTCTATAATGCTAACTGTTTTAACTTTTAATTTAAAGTGTAACTTGTAAAATGTTTGGCATTTTATCCTTGTTGAATGGAGTTGTGCTAATGTCATTCAAGATGCCCACAGTCCAGGCTTGTACCTTAAGTCTTGATTTTGGTCTGTTTTGGCAATTGTAATTACCTAGCGAGCGAATGAGAATGCTTTCATGGTAAGGTAATCTGCCGCAGAATTTCGTGGTCAGGCGCTTAATTTCATCTTCTCTGTATGGAAGGGAGGAAGCTTCTGTATACAGAATACATTGCTCTTAGCCCTTTATTCTGCACCCTTTGAAGAAGTTGCAGCCAACTGTCAGCTGCCATGCCCCAGATTTTACATACAACATGGACTGTCTTTTGATATGAGAGCTTATCTCTCGGCTGAAATTATACTTCACTTTCAGTGCATTCCCATCAACGAAATAGGCAAGTGTGAATAATGAGAAAATACTGACACATTTAATCCATGTGGACGGAGCAGCAGCATAGCAAATTACCTTACACATTATTTCCCGTGGGAAACACGCAGGAAGATGCTGGGTTTGTGAGTGTTTGTCTGTATTCCTCCAAGAACTTCGGCGACTCAATGGCGGACTAGCATAATGAGATGAATAGAGAATCTTTGAATGCTAGTTTGTTAATTCTTTGTTGACGAATCTCCCAAAAAACAGGTGTACAATAGTTCTAGACAATGCAAGCTATCATTCCCATGTAAAACATAGGGTTCGCACTAGGGCTTCCAAAAAGGACGACACGGTACGTTCCATGCAATATTATAATTCCTATTTCACTTCCAGTTTAGAAAACATTTAGTAGGGAACATACACAAAGATTTGTCATTGTTGAAAGTGCAAAATATCGTAGTCGTGCAATACTCAGGTTACTCCCATATCATTTCGTGAGCGGGAGGTCTGCGGTTCGAATTCCGCCAGGGCCGTCCTCCCTGACTGGGGTTCTTTCCAGGTTTTCCTCAGTCTTCATAACTGGCAAATGCCGGGGAGGTACCTAAACTTAGGCCTGGAACGCTTCCTTCCTTTAAAAAAAAAAAAAAATCCTTTCCCAATACATCATTTCATTTCATGTATCGTCCACCGCCTGTGGTGCCTCAGTAGTAAAAACGGGCGTTAAACACTATTCAAAAAAAAAAAAAAAAACTCCCATATCATTGTAACATAAACCGAAATTTGGACAGACTCAAAAACATCAGCGAGGAAAAAATGTGATCCTGTATGTGACTGACGTGCAATATTGGTGCGATTTTGTGGAGGAAATGTATTGAAAAGACAGTTCGTGTAGAATGACAATCTTTTGTATTATTTATTTTTTTCCCCAATGTTCTAATGAACTTTTGGGTATTCCCCCTGGCATGGCGATATTGTTGCGGCTCCTGAAGTGCACTATACACGATCTTAAGAGTGAAATAACTGGTGTGGGATGAAGTGACACTGAGAACGAAAATTAAAATACGTAAAATGGAGAATTAATTTCATAATGCATTGATTTTATAATCTGATGGTGATAGGAATAGAAATAATAGCCAAAGGGACTAATAAATACACTAGACGAACAAATAGGTACTGGAAAAGAATAGCCATTTCCATCCCTAAATGTGAATGATAATCTCTCATTTGAAACCGTGACAACAGCATTTGTGCATTGACCAGAAGAAACTGGCTGGGGTCACATGCTTTGATATGCCGCGCTATAAGAGAAATGCTGATGCTTAACTTAGCCACGGCCTCCTTCACCATCAAGGATTTAACACTACTGCATCATAATGGTCAACACTTGTACTGTTCACAAGAAGGGCAAATATCGGCCTATTTTTGGCCCCATGTTTTGGACATTAAAAAAGAAAGATGAAATAAAAATTAAAGCTGTAGAAACGGGGATTTAAATATTTCGGGATGCATTTTTATATTCGAAAAATAACAAAAGAGGGATTAGACAATCGAGAGAGAATTCTAAAATTAAAAATTAACTGAAAAAGTAAATCAGCAACGTACACTTCTAACCATGCAGGCGGAATTTAGTAATTTCATCATGGCAGAAGTTCATGTTTTGAACTTTTTAAGTTAAAAGTACAGAACAACGTTTGTAGAGGTTTGTGTGAAAGTTCTCACTTATCCTCCATTTTAAATAACTTATTTTCATTTCATTGTAACCGGCCACATGTCCTCAGTAATGATCAAACCATTGTTGGTGAGGGGGATTGGTGGCGGAGTTGGCATTAGCATTGATTCGAAAGAGCCCGATATTCAGCAGTAGATTCTGGAGCATTAAACATTAATTTGCGTTAAGCTGAACAAAATAACGTGCTCTGAATGCCCGTCATTTTTATGGCAGTCACGAGTCTCAACAACTTAATAACGGGGCAGGCAGAAACTATCTGTTTTTATTGCCGTTGTACAGCACGCATGAAAAGATTACAGGGCTTACCAAGCTTACACCCTGACCATTCAACTTGAATTCATTTGTTACCAAGCGACTACTAACTTATGTTACCCAAGTGTAGATACGAAATACAAGATAAGTAAAGAACAAGGTAAAGCATTCAAGAACTCTTGTTTTTAGTTTTGTGGGTTTTAATATATATATTAATAGTGTTTAACGCCCGTTTGTACTGATGAGGGGGTCACAGGCGGCGGACACAGGTGATACACAAGTTGAAATTGTAAATTGAAAAAAAAAAATTAACGTTTCGTTCCAGGGCTACGTTTTGGGTACTTCCCCGGCATTGGCCATTTATGAGGACTGAGAAAAGTTTGGAAAAAACTCAGTCAGGGAGGACGGTCCTGGCGGAAATAGACTCCCATATCTTTCGCTCACCAGTCCGCTCCGTGGTGGTGAGGGTTGTAATATCGCTGTTATATTAAATATGAATTTTTAAGAACACTTATTGTTTCATTCTTTTCTTTTCTGTTTCTAACAATGTACATACTCCGTTTTATTCACAATAATTTAAAATTATTTATAAATGTCTCGAGGTTGTTATTTTTAGTTAAATCGTCATCGCTCGTTACTTAAGACTGTTTTCCTTCATATAGCATAATATAATAACATTCTTAATGAAAACATGGGAAATGAATAAACATCTTTAGCGAAGAGATAGATTGTGTAAGATTTAAAATGATTATATGGAGCCCAAGAATAGGCAATCCTTTAAAGGAATCCCTTAACTAACCATTGGATTTCTTGTAATTATTTTAACGTCACTTTGTCTAATGAAAATGTTTTGTTTAAACCTTCGATGATATAAATCCGCACATTTACTCGTATTACCTTTTTGTTTCCGGAGTTTTTTTTTTCCTTAACTTAAGACTCTCTACTTTTAGAACCAAAAAACATTTAATAAGCTCTGTACAGAATACTTGAATGCATTTACTTAAAACAGGAACAAAGTAAGGGTTTGCTTCCATTACCATTACATTTAACGATAATATATTAAAGTTTGTAAATTGCGTTAGCAATACAACTAAAACAATAGTGAACATAATATCTGTTCAGAAATATGAAGTAGTAGAAGTTTATTTTAGTAATAATTATCCCAGATGGTCAGATAAAATAAGCATGGGTCGTGTTTCAAACAACAGCCAATTATCAGTAAATGACTAATAAGAAAACATATCGACTCTGATGGCCTTAAGAACTGTTATATATGTACCAAGCACTCTTCACATCTACCACACACACATAACTAGTATCTTAGAAGTTCATATTAGCTGAAGCAAAACATTGTTTCATTCTTTTGACTGCATCAAGTTTGCATTCTATAAATACCTATATAGTAAAATATCAGCAGAAAGAGAAACATTGGCGGAGGAAATGAAACCACTAAGAGGTAGTTCATATTCTTTGAATTTGAAAACAGTTCATACAATTTTAAAATCCGTGATTAATATTTTCATCATCATCTACTTCTGTAATTGGCTATATATTGGCCCTGTTACATCTTGAACAGAGACCGAACCAACCATCTCTTTCCAGTTGGTTCATGTTTTAAATGCTGTTTTTGTTTCCTAGCATTATCCACAGCCCATCTTTCCTTATCGGTCCTGTGGTGTAGTAGTAACCATATTTGCCTCCTAAACCCAAGATCGCGGGTTCAATCCCAGCCAGAATCGATGTATTTTTTCGGGGGTAAAAATCTTAAGCATGGTTTCCTTCTGAAGGGAAGTAAAGCCCCATGTCATACACTTATGACATGTAAAATACTCAAGCCTGAAAGAAGAGGCCTATAAGCAAAAATTCAATGTTAAAGAGCGTCCGTAAATAAAACAAATCAAGAGCCCATCTTTCACTTCTTCATTTCATCATTATATAATTTGTTTTCTCAGCCTTTAAATTGCTTCTTACATCTTCACTTCTAACTTTCAGTTAGTTCTTCGTGCTTGTTCCACATTTCTGCGGTTTGAAGTCTTTTTACGTGCTCTACTTTAAGAGTACAAACCTCTGTTCCATATAAAACATTAGGAAGGGAAATTTATATTATATATATATATATATATATATATATATATATATATAAATAAATGAAAAATAAAAATAAAATAACACTATTAACAATGTAACAAATTAACAGTAATAATAAAAGTAGATAAGGATAAAACACTTAGATAAAGTCTAGCTTCTTGCCATTGAAGAACTCCAGTAGTTCGAAATACAGCAATTTCAAGTGTGACTTTATCTAAGTGTTCCTTATCTACTTTTATATTTACTGTTAATTTATATGTGTATATACATATATATGTATATATACATATGTATATATATATATATATATATATATATATATATAATTTGATTTGATTTCGTTTCTTAACCTTATATTTTAAATTTCTATTTATACCATTATTTTGACTAATTTGATGTGTTTATATGTATCATTATCAGAAGTATAGAATAATTCACAGCCAGGAAAATAATGATACAACCAGTCAATTAGTTCATTTCAATAAGTATCTTATTTTTATATAAGGAGCCAGAATGTCATAACTTTTGCTTATAATATTCTTTCACTATCAGCAATTAAAACTGACAGTCCTAAAATAATATGATAAATGGTTCTATATTTAGTTAAGTGATAAAATTTAAGTTTTTATTCACACTGTGTTTCGTCAATGTAAAAATTAAAAAGCAGAGGCGATAAAATACATGCTTGTCTCACTCACTTTTTTACAATTTCATAATGGATTTTGTCCGCCAATTTTATATGAAAGTCTGTTTCTTTATGGATGATTTTAATTTCTACATTGGATATATAGTACTCCTTCTCTATTTAAAATAATTCACACATTATCTCTATATGTATATCAAATGTCTGAATAAAAACTATAAATGGATGAGCTTATTATTTTCTCTATGCTTTTGTATTAATTAATTGAGAGTGAAAATATTGTTCGAAATATTTCCTTTATGACAACCCGCGTGTTCTACTAATACAATATTTTCTTCAATATTTTATAATGTTTTAGTGATTACCTTTGTAAAAATGTTATATTCGTTGATTTCATATATTTCCCAATAAATATAAGTTTTGGTGCTTTGTAATATTATGAAAATCACTCAATAGTTTAATATTTCAAAATTTATTTTCATTTACCAAGTCCTTAGACAACGCATTAAGTTGGAAAAATAATATCTAAAGGAAAATAAAATCCCAAGTAGTAACCAATAACAGTATAAAATATATTTTCTTCCTTAAATGATAGAAACTTTCTTAATAAAGAAGTTTAATATGGTATTAAAATTACATTTACTAACTTAACGAACTTAGTTATTTTTTCATAAAGCTTTATAGTACAGCCAAGTTGAAATTTTGGAAATCGTTGGTTAAATTAACAAACTTTCAAAAAGACCAGGTGACCAACTTTAGTACTGTACACTCATAAAACCACATGATTAAAAGGAGGCAGGACGAAGTTAACAAATCTAATAAAGTTAGTAGTACATTAGTTTAGTGTCTTAAATTACATTGCAAGTGTGCAAGTGACTTATTGCAGCTGTCGTGATTTTTTTCCCCTTGAAATCCCGAAATAATGAACATGAATTTAAATCTTTGCTTTGAGAGGTTTTTAAAATATTGGACTCAATCTATTTATTTTGTAAATGTTCTGTCATTTGTTTACTACAGCTCAAACATTTTGAACCTCCCAAATTTCAGGATTTAGAGAAAATGAACATGAACATTATTTCATTTATAACGTTCTGCATGTTGCTTTCTTCTTTCCCCTTGTTTTGGTCACTGTTTTGCACATCCTGGGCAGGTTAACCAGAGTTTCATTGGAATTCGCTCCATTTCTTTTTCTAATGCCTCTAAAGTGTATTAACATTAGTCGAGGGTATTTTTCTGACCTCTATGTTCAAAGAAGCTCATTGGTGTGGTAGTCAGGACTTCGAGCGGGTGCTAAACCATGTACTTTAGTTCTTTTCTCTGATCGTTGAAAATGCTTTCAGCATTGTGCAGATGTATGTTTAGTGTTTTTGTTTTGCTGTAAGTGTGAAACCTTAGCTAATTAATCGCACGCCAGTCGATTTGGCATGGCGCCGGAGAATCTTGTGATAAATTTTTTTTATAATATCTGTTTTTTTAAACAATATTACCGGTTATACAGTTTCCAAAACAACTCTTGACCATCAATAAAACACCTCCATGTATTACTGTAAGGGAATGCACTGAGGTCGAACAAGCGTGCAACTTTTTGTGTCAAATAACTCAAATTTTGATATTTTAACTACACATTCTTTCATCGATTAACATCCAATTTTTCATGCTGTTTGGCACACTATAGTGTTTTCTTCTTATTGGCGGCCCTTTGCTGCAGTGCACCCTTCGAGATGCGCATTTTGAAATCGGCGAAACACCCGATTCATTAATGCGGGCGCTGCTTTGAAGCGATCACGTTTACTACTCAGTACCAAGTATTGATCTTCACTTTTCGAAGTAAACTTAGGACTTTCGTTAACGATCCTACTTACTTTGAGTAACTTCAATGTATAATGGACACTTCCCAAAGAAACACGTTCCTCTTTGCTATTTCAGGCATGCTGTAACCTGCTTTGTGCATGCTGTTGCAGGGCGCATTTCTGTCCACAAATTCCTTCTTTTACGCATTTTAACATTTACACTGTACACTCTGGAATGTTAACCTTGTTCTCTCTTACGAAGCACTAAACTACCTCTGAAGATCTAAACCTACCTGAACGCTGTATACTCCATTACAGTCAAACGCTGGTTCAGAAAGAACTAAAGAAGTTTTTTTTTTTATTTGGCTTGATATATAAATTGTTACGCAACCAATTCACTTGCATACAAACACTCCGAACGTTATCACGAAAAATCTCAAAATAACACACCTTTTTGTAATGGCAAGGCATCAAAATGTATTAGATTAACTTTTCTATAGATGTATATGTTGAACCGCTACGTGTGGCCAAGGTCGTTAAGTTTCGGACTCGTGAGCGGGAGGTCTGGGTTCGAATACTGCCAGGACCGTCCTTCCTGACTGAGGTTTTTTCCAGGTTTTCCTCAGTCCTCATAAATGGCAAATGCCGGGGAGGTACACTAAACTTAGGCCTGGAACGATTCCCTCCATAAAAATAAAGCCTTTCCCAATATATCATTTCATCTCATGTATCATCAGTGTCCATCGCCTCTGTAGCAAAAACGGGCGTTAAACACCATTCATTCATGTATATGTTGAACACTAGTACTGTGCAACAAGGAATGGTCATTTTTGACAACATACCTTTGACTCGTCCTAATGTAGATATTTCGCAAAAGAGTCTCAGCTTTTCTGCCAGGCCGGAACTTTCACCACTTCTGATGATGGAAAATACCTCCCGTAAAGAATTTTCTTCAATTTGGGGAAAAGGAAAAGTCGCACAGGGAAACCTGATCTGTAAGGAGGATGAGGGACGCATCGTTGGTTTTTGTGAGATATTTAACAAGTTTGCAAAATGCGGCCAATATCAACATGACTTTTTTGAGTAATGTGACCTTGCAGAGTTTTACAGTTGTGTATTCAGATACAAATTCTGATGAAACATTATTTTTTTAATATCGGAAAAAGAATCAGCATATTTTTCTCAACAAGAAGCAACCACGTTTGCTTTTTTGTGCTGGTGACTGCTGTTTTCTCTCAGCATCAAAATGATGTAGCCAAGTTTCATTAGCAGTGATTACTTTTGAAAGAAACTGTGCATTTTCCTATAAAACCGTCTTAGTGCATATAAACTACAAGCGAATGTCCTTTTATTCTTGGAACCCACCGTGCACAAACACGTCTCATGTGCAACTTTTCAGCTACTAACGTGTGGGAGACTCCGAGTGATATTTTTCAGAATTTATGAAAATTTTCTTAATGTTATTCAACGATCTTCTCTCAAAACGAGAGCAACATTAAAGCATAAATTGCTTTAATGTTTCCATTTTCGTTGAAATTGATTACCTCCCCTCTTTAAACATTTTAAAGCATTGTGTGCGTGCGTGCGCGTGTATGTGTTCTATTACATGCTATCTAAGGAAAACAAGGTGTTCACAGTCTTTTGATCTTAGTGTGAATGTTGTTTATTTACAGATATAATGTTGTATTTCTTAAAAATTTCCATAACAGTGACACATTAGTTATTTATGGCATTTTACATTTTCTTTTCAGTAAGATTGAAATTTAGATGCCAAATAATGACCACTTCAGTAAATTTACTTTTAAATTTATACTTCTCTCCAAACGATACTTTGTATCAGTTGCCTGGCTACTGTTCATCTAAGGCTTTTATTTATATATGCCATAAAAACGTTTCTTTAGAGTCTCTTAACTCTGCTTAACCAAAAAGACTCAAATCGCTCCCTAAAGTTAGGTGTGTACTAACTTTATTGTATTTGAACACAAAATTAAAACACCACTACTTCTACACCACTAGTTCTATCAGCGGAAGAAACAGTGGATGAAATTTTGGCCCACGAAAATGAAAGGGAATTTTGATCTTATTTAGCATGAAATATAAACTGTATGAAAAGTATAATAATTAATATAATTATGTTATACCACCTGAAATATGCTGATCAGGTTGTATGTAGTAAATAATATTAAAGAAGTGGCAAGAATCTACAAACTTTTGGTTCTAATATTTAACTTTTTTCAATGCCAACCTCGACATCTCATGAGGTGCCATTTTCATCAGCCTTGAGAAAGGCTAAAAGATTTCGTTGTGATCTGGTGTAAAAAGCCACGGTGTTGCACATAGAACACAGTGTATTGTAGTTTGCAGTGTGTATACGAAAGAACAGTGCAGGGCAACGGTAACAATGGCCACTTCATTGAATAATTATTAACTTCTCTCCTTTGCCAAGTCCTCTGAGAACGGAAGTTTTGTGAGACAAAGAGAGCATTAAGATCGCTTTGGAACGGATGTTCATCTATCTGTCGACGTACCCTTGCGTCGTTTGCTCTTGTATTTGTTTAGATCTGAGAGAGAGAGAGAGAGAGAGAGAGAGAGGGGGGGGGAAGGGTGAAAGAGAGAAAAAGAGTGGAAAGCAACGTTATCCATAATGTGATAGAAAAACCTTTGATGTGAACATAGAGCAGACAAGCTTTTGAAGTTGGCCCTGTTTCGTTTTTTTTTTCTTTTTGTATTCCTGCTCTGGGTTTGCATGTTCGGATGTCGCTCTAAGAGACACATTTTTTTTTTCTTTTGTGGCGGTAATGTTGGAACGCTGCGACCCAGGCAAAATTACCCGTGTCTCATGCCCTTTTTGTGCTGGGTGGTCACTTCATTATTTACTAGGGACATAAAGGTATTTGATAATGCCTTTGAAGGTGTTGGGTGCAAATAATAATTAAGCACAGTGAAAATATAAAGATGACCCAGATAAATAATTAGGGCTACAATTATCTATTAATGCAATAATAGCTCATTTTTTCCATCTCTTTAATATGGACAATTCATAGGCAGTAACGTTTTGGCAGCATAAAGTGAACAATTTTGTTGTTCGCTATATTACTTGGGAATGTTACTCGTAAATACCTACAGTAATGATAGAATGTAGCAACATTTTTGCATATTTATTATATATAATTTTCCCTGCATACCATGAGCTAAAAGCAGAAAAATTCCATCTTATGGTATGTCTTTCGCACTTCCTTCGCGTGCTGTTAAGCTAAAAGGGAGCTTAAGACCAAGTTGTTAAGGACTTGACTCTATGCAATGAGAACATTCAATAAGTCTTTGGCATTACAAAGCGTATAACCAACTTTTGTCTTAATTTCTAATCAACATAAATCTTGTAATCCTAACAATTAATAGACGAAAAGTAACAGAAAAATGTTTACTTTCAACTTTTTTAAAATTGCAAGTATTAACAGATTGAATGCATGCACTTGTAAGGGTGGTGTGAAATAAGCTGTGCACGTAAAATTAGAGCTGCATCACTTTGCGAACAATGTAGGCAAACATAAGTTTTTTTACACACGTATTATGCTAACAAAACGTCAAACATGTCACATGTTAAAGGTTGGAGGAGGGAAGAGATTCACCTGCTGTCAAAGAACAATTAATATATATATATATATATATATATATATATACATTATTTAATTGTATTTTTTCATGTAAAGTGTAAAAAAGTGTTAAGGCACATTTTTTCCCTCTTATAAAATGCTGAACTAATGGCAACCTGTATAACTGAAGTAGTTACAGTAACAATGTTGATGATTTAAAATTCTTATGCTAACCGTGTATACTGTACTTCTCCCCGAAATAGCCATTTAACACATGCGCCATAGCTATTTCATCCTGTAAGCGTGCTTCTGTTGTTGAGATATGTACTGTGTCCGAAAAGTATCCAACCATTTTGATTACATCGATAACCGGTTTGTCAGTCTATAGTAGTCAGCTTACTACATGAGCAGTTACTTTTTGTAGGAATATTCAGTAGGTTGTGAATGTAACTAAGCAAGCTAGAGTACTGTGTAACATCTGCTACATTCCAAGAAGCTGTATAATCCAGATCGTCAAATTTCCACTGGTCCAAACTCCCTGCTATGAAAGTTGAGGGATTTAAGGCAAGAACCCATTGTGTTGCTTATAGCACATTTTCCAGATAGAGTTGGATTCCTCTTAAGGATGGCTAGAATAGGAATTACCCACCTGGGTCGCTGTTTTTTTTAAAATTATTTACGGCCTTTAAGTCTGTGTAATTTACTCGTAAATAGTATTTATAATAAAAAGTAGCATTCTGGATACCTAGTCGTTTTCCTTGATAATAAGCGGCGACAGAGGATTGCTGCTGCAGTGAATCATATAATGGGGCAGGGGGAGCGAAACGGGCAGCGTGGTGCGGAGTGAACCTACGTATATTCTCATTAACACAATAATAAATCAGAAACAATAATTCAAGGAATATGCTATATATTACTGATATGTATATGCATTTGAGGAGGTATTATAACGTTTAAACTTTTCCTTCATCACAAAAAGTATAGAAGCAATTCAACAATCAGCATGCACAGATTGATTTAAAGAATTATATTTTTAATTTTTAAAAAATGAAATTTATTTCATAAAAATAATATAAAGCCGTAATTTTTGTTTGTTATAAAATCACATACGCGTGTATGTGCGTTAGTACTCACTTTGTTGCAATATATAAGGTTCATTTATTTATTTACCCTGGCCAGAGTTAAGACTGTTAGGCCTTCTCTTCCACTCTACCAGGCAAAGAACGACAAAAATACAGAGCGCAATATGCATGCTTATTTAAAATGCATCAAAAGCGAAATTAATAATTCATGAAAATATTATATGGCTATAAATATTATTTTAATATTGTTAAAAGAATATAAACATAGTGTTACAATTCCATTCCAATAATTTTTCTCGAATACAGGTGGGGGGGGGGAGAGAAGAAGAAAAGGTGCAAAATTAAGCGAGACACTAACTGCTGCGATTCTTAGAGTTAAGATAACAGTTTAATCTACGTTTAAATTGTTTTATTTTCCGACAATCTCTGACTTCAGCAGGAAGGAAGTTCCAGATGCTGGGAACTGACATGCTGAATGAGGTTCAGTAGATGTGTATGATGACAGGAAAATCATACTTGGGCCCGAGAGGTACAGGTACACGAAACGAGAGGCGATTTATTTAGGGGTGGAAGTGCGAAGGATTTTGAACAGGAGCGTAAGGGAATGGAAAGTCCAGTTCTTTTAGAGGTACCGTGACAGTTGATTACGTAGGGATGTCACATGACCAAATTTGCTTGTGTTGAAGACGAAACTAACACAGGCATTGTAAATTCGTTGTAATCTTTTGATCTGAGAAGTGTTCAGTTCAAATAATCAAAGTGAGAGACAACAAGCACTTGAATGAGAGTATTTTTAGATTGACAGGTAGATATTTTGCTACATGTTTTAATGTGTGAATCAAAAAAAAAAAAAAAAAATCTTATTGCATGTGTGGGCTACCAGGCTGTGCATTTTCATCGGAGTCTATATAAATACCCCAGGTATTTTGCCGTGCTGGCATAATTAATTACGTTGTTTATCATGACGGGAGAACGTAGTTTGAGTTTATTTTGCACAGTGCACATTTTTGTCTCACTAATATAGCCTGTGATTTAAATGGATTCAATTTTAGATCAACTTTTTGTGTCCAAAGGGCGATTTAGAGATTCTTAGTATCTGTCTATGTGCAGGATGTTACTTACATGCAGAGTGATTCTCGCACTAAAACCCCCGAATTGTCTGTAAAAATGATGTTTAATTAGATAATGGCTTGCATGTTTATGTGCATACTCCTTCAACGATGCAAAACAGCATGGTAATCGAATCGCCCAGTGACCTTCATTTGCCTTTGTTCCGCGTCACCGCATCTCGGCAGTTATTACTCGATTGCCGTGTGAGTAACAATGTACACAATCGCACAGCGCGTGTCCGTACATACTGGCAAATAGGTTTATTCATAACGTGCCAGGTGGCATTGCGGGCTAAATTTGGTGAAAGACATGCACTGTTAAAGCATCCAGAAATTGGTTAAAAAGTTAGACTCAACAGGAACCTTGTCAATCGACATTCAGTGGCCTCAAATTGCCTAAAGAAATGATAAAGAGTTAGACTTCACCATCAAAATCATTTCGGAGGTTTTCTCAGAGGGCTACTCTCCCAATTTGATGCGTCAAAGAGGAGAAATAAAGAAAGTAAGAGAGAGAAAAAAAAAAACTACGCGATTAATTTTGTGACCATAAAAAGTATTTCGGTAATGTTTACCTATATTTTCTCACTCAGAGTTCAGGAATTTTAGACCTCACTTGGTTTCAAGCATGGTTTCTCTAGGTGTATACATATATACTAAAACGGGCACGAAAAACCATTGCGTTCATAGAAAATCGAAGTATGATAGGACATCTAATGGTAGACCATTTGTAGCGTACTTTGGATCATTGTAGGTCAAGTGTATATAAATTTGCAAGTCATTATAGGAATAACCCATTTTTATGAACTTGCGGCATCTAACGAGATAATCTCCTGCATATAGAAGTTTTGATACCATAAATTTTGCCTTTACTATATAAATATAATTAAATTTAACGTTCAAATTAAATACTAACTGAGGCACAACTACTTGGTTTAATATCGAGGGAATACTACGTTGTGTCCACCTCCTTTATAAACAGTCGACATTGTTTCAGATAGCAAACTGCAAGAAGGGAGAGAAACTTTATCGAACGAGGGGCGTGAAAGTGACGGAATGAACAGCCTGACGCCACCCATAGACAGGGAGAGTAAGATCATCCATAAACTCTATTTGCATGTAAATTGTCTAACACGTGAACGATCAAAAGATTAAATGCACACGCACAAAGCCGCGGTCGGATGAATTGATTGAGTTTACTTTTGTGTGCGCCGTTTCCTGCTATCGTGCACGGCAGGCACCGGGAGCTAAATACCGCCCCTTGCTTCCGCCTTGCATCATCGCCACAGGTGAGAAATCGAATTTCGTGGTCGCAGTTCAAAATTCTACAAAACGTGCTCGTCCAGAATCGCAAAGAAAGAACTCAACGAACAGTCTAGGAAACAATTACACAACAGTTGCACGGTGGCTAACGTCTGCTGAAGCAGTTCCTGAAATTGTTAGCGTAACTGAATATTTTAATTAAAAGCTTGGGGTACTGCAGTGAGAAAGTCCTCTATTTACTAGAACAAACGCAATTAAAAACTTCTGTAGTGTCTATTCAAACAGATACAATGTTTTAGGGGAGTGCCTTTACATTCCCCTCTGGATTAAAATCGAAAGCAACCCTCTGTTGTTATACTATTCATGACCTTAATCCTGGAGAGTAGATTCGAAGTAGTACAGATAATCTCTCAATCTCTCGCTTAGAAGAGCCCAATGATATGTATTATTGTTCTCTTTTCGAGGGATTCGCGTTGCTGGCAAAATAACGCTTCTCACTAGCTAGCAGAAAGAATAATCCCACAAACACTATGCTTGTTACAAATTTCCTAAACGCTTACCAATAGCAAAGACTGATTTGTACTGCCGAATAATGCAGACGCCAGTTTGAGCGCGTTACAGAACATTCCCAGCCATGCAAGTTCCTAGGAAATACTTAAATAAAAAGCTATTTTGGGCTAGCTATATCCTGCCATTAAATTTTCCAAAGGCGTAGATTTATTCGTAGGTGAGGAAAATTTCTGACGGCGGAATCAGAAGTAGTTTAATGAATATTCCAATTTTCGGACGATGTCTAGACATGCATTCTTTGTCTCATGCATACTCCTTGAGAGGGCCACTTCTACTTCCGCAGAACTTTTTACTATTGTCCGGCACTAAGACGATCAGAGGTGAATATTATATCAGGCCAATACACATTCCGTTCATACTGGTCAGGAATTTTAGACCTCACTTGGTTTCAAGCATGGTTTGTCTAGGTGTATACGTATATACTAAAACTGGACTGTATTATCCTAACTTTAACAAATATTTTTCTATAAATCGTGTTGGAGCTTCACGCACAGAATTATATTACATAAACACTCCAAGTTCAGTTAAAATAAAGTGTATATTTTCTAATCTCAGCTCTGACAAAATATTGGTACGGAACGAGACAAACTTTACAAAATCAGCTACCCACACTGAGATGTAAAACGCGACCTCGGGAGGGAGATAAGGTGACTGGCGCAGCTCAGCATTAGGGAAGAGCGAGATATTGGTTTGCGGCGGAATTGTACAATTTGATATGACCGAAGAATAAAGTGTAGATGACACTGACTTATTGTAACAAAACTGTCAGGCAATTGACATCCTTCTGTCCGCTCGCGATATGTTCAAATTGTTGGCAGTATCCAGCAGTTCACATAAATTATGTTTCTCCCACTGCGCTTACCTTCCACTGTATTTTCAAGAGCCATTCTTCGCTGTTGTAACACAGTATGTGTTGCTAAAATTTTATGAAGTCTGGGTTATGTTTGCTTTTGCATCAACACGTTAAAAATGTTATTGGTACTTATTCTATAGTCTAGTTTCATGGTTTTGTAAAAAGCAATTTGTACTGATGGAATGTAATGGAATGTAATATATATATATATATATATATATATATATGTTTTAACATACTTTAGTTTTAAATTTATGATAAGATATAATTATTTTTTAAAATATTTTTCTAGTTCTATATTAAATTTGTAGATCTAGTTTAGTGGACGCTATTGAAATATTCCTCGAAAAGAACATAAGATACACAATATTTCTGAGGCATATGTGCAGTCATGGCAATACAGTTTTTTCTATATTCTCTTTTATGTTTCACTATACTAACGTATATTGTTTGAATCCTCATATTTGCTCCAAGCTATCTAGCAAAGCAAATATTTAAGAAAGAAATATTCCTATCATCTCTGTCCCTTTTTTTAATTTATTTTCAACTAGTTAAATTTATGTAACATACTCTTTGTGGCGTGTAAATTTGAAACAAATGTTTAGCTTCTGTAAACAGTTTTTCAGTGTTTGCAAAATTGGACGAATAATGCAATTAAACAAACATTTTAGCACTTAATCACAGTTGAATCCTTAAATCAATCCTAGCCAGAATCTGAGGATAATGTTTATTACTTTCTGTTTCGCTTTGTTGCCTTTTTTTTTTTGTATATATGCCATTTTAATAGGATGGCAAATTTGTTAGCACATACTAGAGTAACTACTCAGCTGTCTATTGTTAATTATAAGAGTGAAAGCACGTCATGGCAAATTCTTATATATATATCTTGAAGTATAAACAAACATGTGTACAAGAAAAAAAAGTGAATTTTAAAATAAACAATATAGAAAATATATGCTGCTGAAAAGAAAACTGAAAACTGCATATTAGGACAGCAACTGTCAATCAATATATTAATCTAAGTTTGTGAAACATCTTAATCCCAGTGCTTGTCTTATCTTAAATAAAACTAATATTAAACACTTTTATAATGGAAAAAGGGTGTGTTTAAAATTCACATTTCCATCACAATTGCATTGCATATCGTACTTAATTTTTAAGTTTAGTTTGTATATTTACGAGTAGCTGTTACCTTTATAATAAAAAAAATGTATTATTAAAATATTTCAAAACCTTAGAATTAATTTTGTAAATGTCTTTTGATGCAAATCTAACCATGGATATTATGAAAATAGAAACTTTTTTAACTTGATCTAAATATTCCTTCGTATTTTTATAGGTATATCATTTTTTTTCAATGTTACGTTTTTTATTTTTAAGCTAATATATTTATTTTATCCATTTTCTTCTCTTTCATTTTTGGAATAATTTGAAAATGTCTTAATCTAAGGCAGTGTTTTTTATTTTATAATAAAAATAAAACTTTTCACACAAAAAGCGAAAAACGTACCAAATTTAAGGTCACAGGCGTATGTACAACCTAAAATGCCTTTACTTTCTCTGCTGTATGTATATGTAAGGGAGGGAGTAAGTATTTGCAACAAGATTTTTGGAGAAGGATAACTATGCAATGCACAAATGATGAAAACCAATTCAAATGGTGAAGGGGAGGCGATATTAAATTATGAATGTTTAAAAAGAATATTGAAGTATTTACAAAAAAGGAATTTAAAATTTTGCTACCACCTTTTAAATAAATAGCTTCCAAAAGCATATTTTGTATTTCATTCAATATTTTTTGTCTGTAAATAAAAATTTTGCAGAATATCGTTTCACACAAATTTTCTAATGCGGTATACTTTAATGTAAAGCTCGTTCGCATCAGTAGGGTCGTTTTAATCTCTAAATGGGGAACTTAAAAGCGAACATAAAATGATAAAAAATTGGGTTTTTTCAATACCTGCCTCTTCAATAAACTATTTTGACTCACCACTCGTTCCTTGAGAATATTTGTAATCCATAAATGATAAAGTAATGATGTTTGACATTCTTGTTCAAAAACACATATTAGAGAAAGGAGTTAATTTTTAAAGAGTATGAAAAAGTAAATTTCACATTGTTATCTTTATTTTAATCGGTTGGTTTATTTACGACGCTCCATAACATCTCAGGTCATCAGTGTATAAAACTGCCTATAAATTTTGCTCACAGGCCTTTTCTTTCAGGTTTGAGGTTCTTTTACGTGTTAGAAATCTACGACACTGAGTCCCATGGCTTTACTTCCCTTCCGGTGGAGGCCATAATTAGGATTTTTACGCCCGAAAAAATTCATCGACTGGTCTGGATACATTTTTATTTTATATTTATTTGTGCTTAAACCCATTATTTTGTGCTGAATAGGAAAGATCGTTCTTCGCAATCACTGACTTTTTAGGAAACATTTGGACATGATATAGCTGTACACAAAAGAAAAAGGGCTGCTCAGCTGTTACAAAAAATCACGATCTTAAGATATGAGCATTTATTTTTATTGATTGCACCTATCATAAAGTACATTAGGGTCAAACAACGTCATGGGCCTGAGAGATTTATTCAAATTTAAATCAAATTAAAATTATAGTATATATGATTATTATGAGATGCTCTTTAATCCAACATCTTTCGCTATCTCCAATGAAAGTACTTCGTTATTCCTGCTATTGATCTTCTAAATACATTCCCCACAGTAATATTATTTTCAGCTCTCAATGTATGAGGATCGTTTCTATATATGCTCTCCTTCAGGAATCCTTGAAAAATAATTCGAAAAATCCAATGGGGCTAATTCGACGGCCCCACAATGGTAACAGTTGGAAAGTATCTCGGTTTAGAATAATATTCACATAATCCATGATGACAATGATAACATGATGTCTTGTCCCAACGGAAAAATGCTTCCATTTCATTCCCATGTCATAAAGAGTCGGTAAAAAATTCTTGATGCGGTATCTGTATTTTTGAGGATGTAAAGTTTTTGCCGTGATTAATTGTGAATTCTCAGTGCCCCAGAAATGCTTATTTTGTTTCGGTTGAAATGGGTTTATTCAAAGAACCAAATGTGATGTAAAAAGGTTAAATATCCTAATTAATCTTAATTCAATAATAATCTTGGGTTTTAATTAAAAGTTATCGTAAAATACTGACGAAAATAATATATTAAAAATAGATGAAAAGCTCCATTTAGTTTGATAACAGCATTTAGATGCCTCATTGCAACTCTATATGCAAACTTTTAAGGCTTGTTCAGTGACTGTGAAAGGACTGCGATTATTTTAAGCCGAATTGCTGCGACATACTTTTGATAAGTTTCCAGAGCTGTGAGTGTGTAGTGTACATATGTAAAACTTTCAGGCAATGTGATGAAATATCATGTCAAGAGTGGTTTTTTTTTTGGTCTGTTTTCTAAATGTTTTTTAATATTTCAGTTATTGATCGCCATAGAACCTTTCTGCATTGAAATAGCACTATCAATTCATATTGATGAATTAATCAGAATTATTACACATAATATTTTTAGTCTATTATATTTGTATAGATTTGAATGTTAGGCTAAAAAACAAACATCTGACGTTCGATATCAACTCCTAAGTCACTGATCATAAGGCCATAATATTTATACCAGTAAAATATATAGGGATATATGTGCATTTTAAAAATCATCCTGCATTCATGGGATAAGGTTTTATTTTAATATTCTATCGTTCTTTCCATGCATTTTGGAAGCAGTTGGAAGTTCAGCTGAAGGAGGAGATTAAGGAGCGCATTTTCAATCTTGTTTCTCTTTTCTAACTTGGCATAACATGATAATAACTTAGTCCAAGCAGATATGGGTTTGCTTTTGAATTGCTTCCGTTTTTCTGCGCCTCCTGTTTTCGTAAAAGGAAAGTAGTAATCAGTAAAGTGCAACGCACGGGAACATCTGCTACCCTGCTATGCAATAAACCGCGATTTGAAAGTGGGACCTGTTTGGAAGTAGCGTATCTAAAATAGCGAAGTGAGATTTGAAGGGGCAGCCGAACCTCTGGCCTCGAGGTATCACACAGGGCACATGGAATTCTGTTAACACGCACTGTCAATTGCATATCCCTAAAGGGTCGGGCGTTAATTCATTTTTTCCCCCTGTACACCCTTTGTTCCATGTAGTATGACAGATATTATGTTTACCGGTTTTGACTACTGACTGCGTTCACAAGCTCTTGATCATAAATCATCCTTAGAGTTAGGAATTACGCACTTTGATAGGCAAACCTAAGCCAAAAATGCCATCCATGGCACTGACGATGATTTAACACTGCCTGGCACAACTTTCGCTCATTTTCAGTTGGGCAGCGCCTGTGTGCGGTACAGTGCGAAAATGCGGAGGGTTTCAATTGCCCTCTAGAGTTATGCAAGAACAAACTATATGTAAATAACAATATAAATAATACAATACTTTGGCCCCTAGTGTAGTAGATAGTACCAATATTTTTTCTTATTTTATCAAAGATATTGATCATTCAAGCGTTTTGTGTACAATTTCCACGATACTATAAGATCAGTATAGGTAATTACAATCAGTAGCTTTTACATTTACAGTACAAATAAAAAAGAAACAACATAAGTAAAGGGTAATTAATAATAATAATAATAATAACAATAATATTAATAAATTTTAATAACAATAGCCCAACTCAAGTTTAATCTCGATTTACACCTGCCAGTTCCCCAATAAAACTTTTTTGTCATACCATACAGCTCAAGATCAGTAAATCACGGTACCTGAAACTGAGCAGAAACGCACAGAAACATTCTAGATAAATCCTAGCGATGATGAAAAATCTATATTGCTATAATCTTTTTGTGAGTAAAGAATTGTGCAATTTTCCAAAAATACTGAAGTTCTCAAAGTTCACCATTTGCTGTAAGCTGGTGTTGAGGCGTCTAAACAAATGTTTAATTACACTTGCAACCCCTTTTCTCAATGTTGGTCTATTTTCCTTGTATGTTGTTATGTAGTTTATATAATTTTCGCCCATTACAGTCAAGATAGTGTAAAAGAATTTTTAAAGTACATTCACAACTTTAAACTTCATTTGACTCTTGGTGCTATGATTTACTTAGTATGTTCTTTATTCATATGAATTGTTTTGCTGATCGCATTTATGACCGTGTAATACATTCATGAGCAGGGGTTATGGATAGACGCTCGACTGCTGACTGCCGGGATTACTCTGCTATGTAAAGCGAAGCCCAAACGAATGAATGGCACCTTTATTGACAATTACTTTTGGTATAAAAGTTTGCAGTGATAAAGGGTATATTTAAAACCCCTCCAAAAATGCAATTACGTAATACATAACCTCAATTTTTGCTTACCAGAATTATGAAGCATTTATCGGTCAAAATCGTTAAATGCTACATAATGACAGTAACAAACGTCATTAAATTTGTCATTGAAAAAATCTGAATATTATTGTACAATAATATTAAGAAAACAATTTATGTATTACGGAAAAGTGAATTAATTCTTCATCTTCAGTAGAATATATAATTAAAGAATTAATAAAATTAATACGTTAAAATTAGCTACCAAATTAATTATTGAATGTGATAATACTAACTACTAAGATATATGTCAACACTAAAATTTCTGAAACCTTATTAATTTTAATATTTATCCAATTAATTTATTTGTTGCATACCTTCTGATAATTACAAGATTTTCTCGGTATTAAGGACAGGTCAGTATTTTCACCTTAGGCTAAAATTCCTTGCAGTAAATCCATCTTCTCTAACAACAATGACAATAAATATCTAAAAGTCTCCAGTGATACAATAACATCATAAATGCAACAAAAGAAGGCATTGACTTCAGAGTAACGCATTATAAAATCGGTATTAAAATGAACTATATTTTATTAATAACCTTTTATAGTTCTGGTATAACATTGCTTATGAAACTTGTGTATAAAGTTATGTAATTACTCTATCCGAAATGTTGATCGTTTCGTAAACATTACTCATGCAAAGAAGTATAGCATTAAAATTAAAATTAATATCACAGATATCACAGTATGTTATTATACACCATCGTCAAAACAGTCAACAGTTTTCAGTAGATAATATATACTCAAAGCCCACTATCATTGAATCTTAAAGAAAGTAATTAGTTTTTAGAAAGATAAACAGTCTTATCCTATATTTTTAAAGTTTCATAAATGTGCCAATGAATAACACATGAATACACAGTAAATACACATATTTAAGAGTGAAAGTAACTAAAGATGAAAATTACGAAAAACACATAAATGACAAAATTAACAAAGGAAGTTCAACATCAAAATTAAACATATATAATGGAATATCTATTAAAACTGAAACAAAAATATACAGCTCTATATATAACGAGCATAATAACACATGGATCTGCAGCCCAGGATTTGAAATTAAATTTTCAATGAAAATTATATTCTGGATTTTTGGCGGCGTTCAGTGAGAATTTCACTGAAAGACAAAATTGGAAATGATACGACTCGAGAGAAAATTAAAGTGAAAGGATCTTTAATCAAGATAATCAAAAAAAAAAATTGAAGGTTTGGTAATATGAAAAGGATGATAGAGGATATAATGTCGTAGAAATACAATGGTTTCCTATAGGAAGAAGAAAGAACGTAGACCGAAAAAGCGTGAACACAAGAAATAATCGGAACAGTAAGAGAAAAGGAATTGGAAAATAGGACCTAAGAGAAGAATGAAAAAAACCGTACTGAAGGATGAAAATATGTGCAGGAAGTGATAATGAAAACTGCTTAGAATATAAAATTATGTAAATATGACAGAGAAATTGTTTTGACTTGGCTGAAATCCACACTATTATCAAGAACGTTTTGTCATTTAGAAGTGATTAGCTCCCTTGTGCGGTATTCATGAATCTCATCAACAGCCTCGGGAGAATATATTCATTAAAGACAACATACATGCATTTTAAAATAACAACTGCATAATGCTAACACTCACATACGAACTTTTTTTTTTAAATATTTTTTAAGTTTCCCAGTACTCGAAGGGCTAGGAGAAAAGTGTATTAAGCACTTTTAAAAATAATATTAAAAATTGTTTATGCTGTTTTAGTACTTGAAAGGCTACGAGTTTACTTTAAGCTGTTTTAATATTTAATTTATAGTTGAACAAATTGATATCTGCTCTATCCACATCACATTGTATCCTAATGCTTAAAGTTTTTCTTTATGGATTGAACCATACTTTACATATTTCCGAGAACATGTACCGTAAAATTACAAAATTTTAAGCTTTGTAGCGTGTTATGTTATCCATAACTAATGCAAGTATAGAAAGGAATAAGATAAAGGGATTAAAACGTGTCGTAGTACATATATGAAATAATATGACAGCCAACACAAAGTCCTATCACTATGCTTACTACTCGGTTATATTTACTGCTTTAATCTTAATGTTAAAAATATAATGCTGTACTACTGTTTACTTCGTAAACAACAGTAATATCTACATGTGATGTGGCAGGCAATATAAATTAATTTAATCACTTTTGTAACAGAATCAACTGACGTAATAAATTAAATATTTCATTTGAAAGAAAAGTTTAAAATATTGTAAACATGGTGTATTAACTGTAAAAATCTGCTTTCGAGTTAATGATTTCACGGGAAAGAATGTTCTACTACCGATTTGCTGCGCAGTGGGCGTTCTGTATCCACAAAAAACGATGCACTGGTGATTGTGGTGGAAAGGGCTTACGCAATGATAGGTGCTATTTTTTTTAGTAGTGTTTAAAGCCCGTTTTTACTACTGAGGCATCACGGGCGGTGACACTGATGATACATGAGATGAAATGATATATCGTGAAAGGATATTTTTTAAGGAAGGAAGCGTTCCAGGCCTAAGTTTAGGGTACCTCCCCGGCATATGCCAGTAATGAGGACTGAGGAAACTGGAACAAAACCCAGTCAGGGAGGACGGTCCTGGCGGGATTTGAATTTCAGACCTTCCGCTCACAAATCCGCGCCTTAACGACCTCGGCCACCCGTGGCGGTAGCTGGACACTTGTGAAATTAGAAGACATTTCATTTAATTTATGTTAAGGCATAGTGTGTAATGAAACGAACTTATTATGTGGTGTTTCTCTTAGATCGTAACAGTAAATTTAAGTTCGCAATGTAGTAGCGTTATGAAAAAAGTTGATAAGCAGATCAGATCTTTTGAAATGGTTTTGTATAGCTATGCAGTGTGTCATAGGAAAACCCGGGTGTTATGTTTTTTTTTCTGTTTGTTATTTCAATCGCAAACGTTTAAGTGTTTTTTATTGGTCATATATTGTAATATTTTGTCTTAAGTTTCTTTTGGTAGTTTTCCATAATTTTTCACAATTTGGTCATTACATTTTATTCCCTGTTCATCCATTTGCCAACAGAGGAGTTTTGCTTGTAATTTTTCATAATTTTCTTTTCTAAAAATACTTTCCCAAAATAATAATTTCTGTGCATTTGGAAAGTAAATCGTAGATAAAGAGATGGGCGAGGAGCGTAAAGGAACAGATGCATAGAAAGAGGGAATTTAGGTTTCTATTTTCAATTTTCATACCAAAAAAAAAAAAGGTGCTATATTCCATTAATATGCTGGGAATTAAACTACAGTTTGAAGGAGAGCAGGGAAGAACGCATATTCCGAATGATAAGGCGACAATATTTTGGGCTTGTATACTACAGCAATGTTGCGACTTATTTCTTTCATTGTGTGTGACGTTGGGTGTTATCTCTTGAATGAATAAATTTAGTAATAAAGATTAGTTTTTATGTGTTACATTCAGTATTCGGTAAGATTGTAATTTAAATGAAGGTAAGATCTTTGAAAATGTGTAAGATAATTTTGTTTATACATTAATTATGACACATTTTCAAATTTTAATATGATTAAGCTTGTATATTTATAATATTTTAACTCTTTTAACATGCGAATCATAGTCACGAAACAATATGAACTTAATATTGCAGTTAAACTTTTGAATGACTTTCTTTTTTCTTACCTTTTATTGTAAAAGCACTTGAAGCGAAAATCTGTTTGGAAACCGTAGTGTGAATGACAGCAATCTGATATGAAGTGGAAAGTCGATTCTAATGTGCAATGAAGTTCGATCCATTGTTTTGTTTAAATGGCTGAAACCCAAAGCAAAGAGTTGTAAATAGGCATTTTTGTAAAGAAAAATAATAAATTGTGAACTATGCATTTTATTTGTTGCATATTGTTCTCAGGTATCAAAACTTAATGAATAAGATAAACATTTAATTGGAATCAAGGGTTAATAGCTCTGCAATCATTTAAAAAAGTGTACCTTCTTTGAAGCAGGTACACAATTTAATTGCTGGGTATTTATTTCAAATAATATATATATGCTACATGTTATTTTTTATAGTCCCCATATTATTCAACATACCAACATTTGTCCTTGTACAACCTTTAATACTTTTAGTTATAAAATGAAAGAGAAGCATATTTCCAAAATGGTGTGTTACTTTGTTTCAAAGCACTCTCAGAGGACTCTTACACATATGTTCAAATTTTTAGAATAGTCTGAAGTTGAGTTCACCTAAAACTGTTTGATTATTAGCTTATTAATGAATGCCATAACTGAAAGCTTTTTTCAACCCTGGAAATCCGATGTTGCAAGTAGTAAAATCTGTATTCTTGTCAAAACTTCTGAACAAGAACAGAAGAATGTGAATAAGATGATAACTATTGTCTCATGCTGGATAAATATCCTATAGAAAAGTTATAGGTATATGAGAAATTAAGTTAACACACGGCAGAATAAGTGCGTAATTTCCGGCATAAGTTTTCTTTCAGGAGCTCAGCGTTGGTTTCGACAAGAATGCGGAAATAACGTACCTATGTTGGTGATAACTTTGATAAGAAAACGTATTAACTATTTTTATTTGCACTGAATCAATATCCAAAGAAATGCACATCAATTGTTTATTAATAGAAGATGACAAATATATTTAAATAAATTTAACATCACTGTCGTTGAAGGATTTTAATGTTTTTTTTTGGGGGGGGGGACCTTGAATGTGGAAAAGTAGTTCTCCGTGGTTGTAAACGCAAAGCCATATTTTATGAAACTTTATCTGAAAGTGCTTTTTATTGCAATTATAAGACTTTTTGTAAAGCCTTTTGACATAAACGGGAGATAATATACTGTTAAATTTTATTAAAATTAATAATAAATTATCTCATTGTTATAATGTAACATGTTCTCCTCTGGACCCAAATGTTTGCGAGTACAAACTCGGCCGAAGTAGATAGATGAACTGTAAGCCATGTGTCCCGTGTCATAGATTTGCGACACGTTAAAATAGACGTCCTTGTACAAAATTGCCGGCTATTTAATTTCTAAGTAATTTTATTGCACTTGAGAGGATAGAATTACTATTTCTCTGACATTTGTAGGTATTAAGTATAATTTCGGATGTTTCATATGGTCGTAAAATTCAGAAAAGGCCTTAGTCCTAATCCTTACAAGTTGATGATAATTACGATAAGATATTTGCACATTATCAAATAATATTACAAGTAAACGAACGGGATGTAAAAATATATGTATATCTATACTAAACAAAATATGTATATATTACAATTTTAATATTTCTACGAGGAAAACAAAAGTAAAGCTGACAAGGAAAATGTCCATTTAGAAAATAAGCAACAACAAACTTTAGAACAAATTTATTATTCATACTTCAAATTTAACATATTTTAAGCAAAATGATGACAATGCGAAACATTTTTCACAGATTCCAATATATTTCTGCCACTATAAAACTTGAACAAATAAAAGCCAAATATTTACAATTATCTGGAATGATATTTCTAAGATCTATAGAAAGACATACAAGAAGAGAATATAAAACATAATGAAGAGTTGGGACAACCAATATATTTAGTCCAAATAGAGGAATAAAACAAAATTATTGAACTGAACATTTAAGGGAATACATACAGAGTTAAAAGTAGTTTCTCAAACAATATTACACAATGTTTCAGCTTAATGTCAGTGAAATGCTTGTTTTAAATACCTACAAAAATTGCCTGACTTATGCATTAAAACTTTTACCGAACACTCAGCTTTTTTTATCTTTAAATCAAACCCAGCATGCCATTCTCTTTAATGCTATTCACAATTGTATAGTTTTTATCTCATGCTGCCTACCATGTTTCATTATAGTAGTGTGGTAAGCCTGTTAGTAGCGTAATGGGTGTATTACAAACGTGAAGTAACAGCTTGGCTGTTTTTTGTTGATTTTTGGTAGTTATTTTTTTCACTGTGTTATTTTGAAGTACCGTAAAACATGGATAAAACAAACATGCAATATTGCAGGATGACATAATACTAATTACATCTTAGCTTCTAATAATTTCAAAATAATTGCATGAAAATTTATAGAATTTTTCTTTCTAAGTCACCAACTTCAATCTTTATATTAACTTAAAAAGAAGTAACTGTAACTTTTTAAAAGATAATGATAAATGGTATAAAATGGTATAAAATGTGACAAAAATTCCTAAATTTTCACTGCACACTTTTTAACTATTGAGGTTCAGTCTGTTAAATTAGATATTATTCTTAAAACAAAAGAAATTATTGCTATTATTATTATTATTATTATTATTATTATTATTATTCAGAAAAGTTAAAAATCCTGGTAATAATTTTGGAAAGCATTTGCTATGCAAACCTAAAAATTGTCTTGAAAATTAATCCTTTTAACTGTTTAAAACGTAGAAAACAATTTTTATTTTATATTAAATAACAGCTGTTACACATTAACCACATTACAAATCATTTTAATAGCGCTAATGGTATGAAGAAAGAAAAAGTGAAAAGATTGCCCTTTTAAGCCTTAAATGTATGTTCCGCCTTAATGTGAATGTAAGAAAACAGAATTTCTAAATAAAAAGGAAAAAGGAAGAAAATATCTAGACCATTAAAAAGATGGTCTAATGCTTCAGACGATCTAATACTCCAGCCTATCCATGAAGAGGAAGTAAGTAAACCTAAAAGTGCGCACTGCAGTGTACCACAACTTTAATTTGTATAAATAAGCAACAGAAAATAAGTGGTAAAAGAAACACGATGTAGGAAAACACATCTGAAGAGCGTTGTAAACGTAAAACCAGCAAGGCTTTTAGTTCCATGACATGCTGCTGTCTCTTTGATGCCAGTGAAGGTTGTTGACTCTTTTCTGCCTTCCAGCCTTTACTCTGATTCTCAAAATTTGCATTCCGCCCAGCTGAGCATAGCAAGGGGCTTTCCGTAGACACAGTGGTGTTCCTCGTTATTTGTTCTCTGCCGCAAGAAATTGCACCATACTAAGCCAGTCACTAATAGCAGCATTCTGCTTATCGCATATCCATCCAGTCTGAAAACAAAGGTCTTGAGGGAGTGAAGAAATACGGCAGATTGTAGCAAGGAGCCGGTTTCCAGCTCACTAATCAAAGAGCAATAAACGCAGGACAGTTTTCGTAAAGGGGGATAGAATAAAGTGTAGTAGTCTCATTTGATGTCTTTTGTTTTTGAAGATTGCAATGTAATACTTT
Organism: Metallyticus violacea; assembly: GCA_030762175.1. Taxonomy (NCBI): domain Eukaryota; kingdom Metazoa; phylum Arthropoda; class Insecta; order Mantodea; family Metallyticidae; genus Metallyticus; species Metallyticus violacea. Next base: position 123,952,112 of record CM060832.1, read on the forward strand.
AAACTTTGAGTTCAAGTTGATTCAGACATGTTTTCCTACATCAACTCTTCTTTGATGTTACTCTTTAATATTACTCGCAGTGAAACAGCGACAACGTTCAAAGATCATTATGCTAACTTTTCAACCTACTAGCATCTACCACATATATACAGAGCGTATAATCTCGTCCGCTCACGCCTCGGCTACTAAGCATATCATAGTTTACTCTTTCGTAAACCAAATAAATACAGTAAATAAAAAAGAGCGAAGAAAAAAAAAACTAGACAAATTTGACACAAGTCTTGAACGTAAACGAAATCGCTCCCAAAATGAGCACAAACGAAGGTTTCGGGATTCCACGTAAATATTAGCAATTAGAAATACTTTCGTGTTTAATCTTCATCATGTCACTCAGAATATATTTTCTCGATTCATCGCTGTAGACTTAACTCCAGCATTTTCTATAATGTTAACTTTCTATATACGTTTTAAGAAGCGAGTTAACGAAAGACAAGTTTAGGGGGGGGGGGGGGAGTGCGCGCACACGTACATGTATTTATTTAATACCTATATTTCAAAGCTAACCGAAAAACAACAGCAATGTGTAGTATGATATTCTGTAATCAGGTGTGACTCACATACATTATGATAGCGTTGCTACGTGACCGGTAAGTCAACAATGAACAAATGAAGCCAAGATTATCGTAAATCAATAATGAACAAAAGAAGGCAAAATTATCGTATGATGTTCTGTAAAGAGATGTGACTCACATTACATTATGATAGCATTGCTACAACAAAATGGAGCCAAAAGTATCGTTTGAACAGCAGAAAGCAATTTTGAAGTGGTAATGGAAAACCGGAGAATGTTGTTAAAGTTCAAAGGCAATGGAGACGTGTGGTACAGAACGGAACCGCCAACGCGAGGAATAAATTGCACTCATTCGGGACAAATTTCAGACTCAAGGTATAGTATGCCGTAGAAAACCAGCTACACTGGCAGCACTTCGGGAAGAAATTGAAACGGCATGCGCTGCAATCATTGAGGGCACTTTCGCAAACGTCAACGTACTCAGAAATGTATCGACGCCGATGGTGGCATTTTAAGCAACTGTTGTAATTGTAAAAGTCTAAGATGATTAGTACTCATTTTCTGTTTGTGTGAATTCAGTTTTGTTATGGTAACACAGTTTTCTCTTTGCTAGAAGTGTCGATACATTGTTTGGCACCCTCTGTGTATGTATGTATGTATGTATGTATGTATGTATGTATGTATGTATGTATATATATATAACTAATTAACTAATTAACTAATTAACAGTAATAATAAAAGTGGATAAGGATAAAACACTTATTTTTTGACTTGTCTAGCTTCTTGCCATAGAAGAACTCCAGTTGTTCGAAATATAGCAATTTCAAGTGTGACTTTATCTAAATGTTTTATCCTTATCTACTTTTATTATTACTGTTAATTAGTTACATTGTTAATAGTGTTATTTTATTTTTATTTTTCATTCATATATATATATATATATATATATATATATATGTAGTCAAAATACGAATCTTCTTTTAAAATCATGAACAAATTAAAGTAACACATTAATTTTATAAATAAGAGAGTTTGTCATTGCGTAAGATGTGTGAGCATGTTTTCAATTCATATAAACCGAACATTTTAGCAAATTTAAAACTTATATAGAAAGAAAAAATAAAAGGTAACACTTATTATGGAATGAATTGCTACAATTATGAAAGTGTTAATGGGACAGTGATTTGGAATAGTTCCAATAAACTCACTGGAACAGTTGGAATGGTGACAAGCATTTTTAAAGCAGCATCGGTAGTAGACACAGCTTTTACCATCCAGAAATGAGAAATGCATTCTCTAAGGCTGATTTCATTAGAGGAAAAATCTTTTCTGATTAATTTAACTTACTAAACATGTAACACAAAAAGGTTAATTCTTTATTTCGTCTGATATGCAGTATTAGCATTTTAGTTATTGAACGTTTAATGGTCTTTGCACGTTTTTTTCAGAATTTATATGCTGCTATAAGGAAAAGGGATGACTTATCTTTCAGTTATTCACTGTGATCATGTAAAAATGTTAGACCGGTGTTGAATTAAACCAATACTGAATACACATGAAAGGAAATTCAATACCATAAATAAAGATGGTAGTGGAGCTTTATATGTGAATAAAATGCGTCACATATTTTATCTCATAGAAGTTTTGAGAATAGAACTACTTTATCCCAAAATTTATGGTAACTCTGTGTAGCAACTCATTCATTCTGATTTTAATAATAGATAGACAAACAGAAATAAAATACAGAATGTCTTTCACTATTTTTCTTTCAAACTCATAAATTAATCTGTAAAGTTTTATGTAAAATTTTTGATTTCGTAACCATTAATCTTGTTGTCAAAGCTTTAAAAAAAAAGTGCACAAATTTAGTCATAAACAAGTTTTATCAGTAAATTTGTGCAAATAAGCACTATATGAGTATGTTCAGTTAGTGTATTCTAAATTTTAAGTTAAACATATTGCAAAGCTGTGAAATGTTTTGTAATTTTAGAAATATTTTTGAAACTTTCGAAATTTATTAGTTTTCTAAAATTTAATTATTTAATGGCATATATCAATGTGAAGTTTAAACATTTACCTTTTTGGATCTCCCCTCGCAACTTGGACTCATTTCCTGTTTTCTAGTCCATACTCATAGCATCCTTTCACATTTAAAAAGCTTTGGAATACCCTGTGATAGGGGCATTAGCAAGGATGCGCTACCAATTAAATAATTAAAAATAAAAATGATCTCCAATCAGGCTATAACAACAATAATAATTTATCACGTATGTGTTTTATTCAGAATACATATTAATATATCGTTTTTCCTTATTTTCTGACTCACTTTTTTTATTGATTTATTTATGGATGCTCTTTAACATCTCAGGTCATCAGCGTCCCATTCATCTAAGGGTTGAAACGGCCGACAAATTTTGCCCAGAGGCCTCTCTTTCAGGCTTGAGGTTCGTTATAGCGCCGTAAATGTACGACACGGGACCCACGGCTTTACTTCCCTTCCGAAGGAAGCCATACTTAGGATTTTTACACCCGAAAAAATCCATCGGTCCTGGCCGAGTTCGAACCCCCGATGTTGGTTTAGGAGGCAAGTATGGTAACCACTACACCACCAGGACCGAAAAACTTACTCCCTTTATGAAAAATACTAAATAATAAAACATAATGGTCGCGCTATTTTAAATAAGCACATACAGTAGTAAAATTCAGTTGAAATATTTCAAGTATTTAATCCAATTTTGTAGACTTGTTTTATGAATGCAGAATAATGTCGGTTTTTCTAGATACATGTCAAATTTCAGATTTGAGTAACGCAAACATTTTTGAACCTTGAACCTTAGGTCCCAAAATGCACTGTTGTGTCAACCCGCACTTGTGTTGACACTGCTCAGATAACACTCTTAAAACTTGAGTAGCTCGTTTATAATCGAAACGATGTGAAAATTAAAGTGCATTTGTATTCTCAAGTTTTCAAATAGTTAATGAATTTTGCTGCTGTAAGACATGCAAAAGTCGGCTTCAGATCTCATTGCATTGTTTGATCTGATTCTGCTAATATTGGTATCCATGCCCTTTCTCAAAGTTCATCAAATCGCTAGAATCTGCCGCGTTCTCATTTTCCAATTTCTCAAAGGCAGCATTCACTTAGCTGTGCAAAGATATAATCCAGCAGGTCGTTGATCACTGCGTCTGCCTCTTCGGTAACAGACAGAGGCAACCAAGTTCTCTTTCCGCATTTATTAACCTATCGTACGGAGCACAGGGACGACCTGGATTACATGGCGAGGCCAGACTTGCCGCTCGCTCAAAGAGATTCGTTCTCCCACTGTGAAAGCAAACTACCTCCCCTCCAAACGGCGAGTCAAAGGTTGTTAATGTTTTGCTCTGAGTTCATGTGGACTTCAATGAAGAAAAGGGTTTGGACATGAAGGCACGTGGAAATTTTGCTATCGAAACCTTTACTCTTGGCTGAAAGTACGCCGCTTCTCTCTCACTCAGTGTCGAGGGAGCTCAATTCTTTCCACAATCAACCGCACCGCTATCGGTTTTGAGATAGATAATGATGGGCAGAAAAATAATTTTGATCTGCAACATGTGGTCAATGATGCAGATGAACCCTCGTTAGCAAAAACTGGGGATACATGCGCAACTTTTTTGTTCTCTTCCAAAATATCAAAGACAGTGCGAGAAAGATGTCATTATTTTGGTTCCACATATGTAGTTCGTTGAAATAAAAGCAGCAAAACTGTTGCAAGAATGATAGTAAAAGTAATTATATTTATTATTAGTGCGAAAAATAATGTATTTATAAACATATAACGGCTATCTTAAAAGATTCAAGAAACCTGTTAAAATAATATCCTAAACGATTTCTGTTCAAACCGGAATAAAATTTTCTATCAAGTACGTTTTTTTTTTAATTGTTTATCGCCTTAGCATCTAAAATTAAACCAGGCGTGTACGGAAATTAAGTACCGGTTTGGAAAACAAGGCATAAAATATTTGTTTTCACAACATTTATTTGTACATGAAAGAGCATTCCTTAACCTATTTTACGACATAGTTGCAACCATTGTTCAGGCATTTGTCATAGCGGGAAATCAACTTTTGTATACCCTCTTCAAAGAAAGATGCCGCCAGTGAAGAGAGCACTGCTGAACACCGTTTTTTTTTTTTTTTTTTGCGTCGTTATCGCTGTCAAAGCGCCTTCCTCCGAGTTCACGCTTCATGTTCTAGAACAAGTGTAGTCAGAAGGCGCAAGATCGGGGCTGTATGGCGGGTGATTGAACTGCTCCCAACCGAATTGTTGAATATTGTTCTGTGTGACACCAGCAGAATGCGGAAGTACGTTGTCGTGAAGCAACACAATGCCTTCCACGCCTTTTGTTTTGAATTGCGCGTCGAAGATGTTTCAATGTTTCACAGTATCGTACCGCATTGGTGGTTGCATCTCTGGGAAGGAACTCAACAAGCAGAATGCGCCTTCTGTTCCAGAATACAGTGCACATGATTTTTCGTGCTGACAACGTTATTTTGAATTTTTGTCATTTGGGGGATCCTGTGTGCCTCCACTCCATCGACTGTTTTGATTTTGGAGTGACATGACAAACCCAAGCTTCATCACCGATCACTGTCCTGCTTAAGAATTCATCTCCCTCATCACTGTATTGGGTAAGAAATGTCAAAGCACTGTCAAGTCGCTATGTTTTGTGGATATCCTTAAGTATCTTTGGAACCCAAAGGGAACACAGTTTGCGATAATTTACGTGCTTTGTGACAATCTATGCACAACATTTTTTTTTTTTTTTTAAATTTGTGGAAATACATTACAAGCATTCTTATTGTGAACCGTCTGTTTTCACGAATTGCCTCATTCACTTGTTTAACCAAACCATCAGTGACAACAGAAAGCCGTCCTCTCCGTGCTTCGTCATGAACATTGGATCGTCCATCATTGAATTGCCTAACCACTTTCTCACCATTCCATCTGTCATTACATTTTCACCTTAAATCTCTACAAGTTGGCGATAAATTTCAGCTTAACATTCCTTGCGTTCAAAAGCCGTATTATGGAACGCACTTCACAGTCGGCGGAGTCAGAAATTGTCTTAAACATTTCGAACGATTACAAACAAATGTAAACACTACACGATCCGACTGTAGACAGACAATGAACCAGAGAGACAAGTGCGCATGCTTAGAACTGCGACACTATCGTTGCGTTGGCGGTGGAACGAAATGGCACTTACCTTCCGGACACGCCTCGTAATTAAAGTTGGTTATATAATATTTTAATTGTGTATTAATAAACAGTAATTGTGAGACCCTAATAAGCTGATGGACACTTGGATTATCAAAGATATTTTCGAACGCCCTGTATGTACTAGTTGATATTTGATGAGCATATATTTTTGTCACCCCCAAAAATAGATGAACATATGGTGATGATGACGCATTCTCTTATTTTTTGTGCTTTGATAGCATATCTCTCTATTGCAAAAGTGTGTATACTGGGTAAAAGCATGGCTAGAAGTACATCGGAAAGGCGGGATAATCGAAGAAAAAAAATTAAAATATTTGTATTACCAATTCAACTACTTAGAAGATTACCTATGTTAATCATTTTCAAAACATTCGTGTTGCATTATTAAAGTGGGTTGTACAGGATGTATTTTTATAATGTGACATTCTTTAAGAGTTCTTAAGTCACTATGTTAATTAACGGCGTGTCCTGGAGTGCATGCACATAATTTATCTTTCATAATTCGCAAATAATAATTTCGCGTAAGTTGACATTTTTTCTAATATTGTATTAAATGAAACAATTTTACGCTAGAGCTCTCACAGATGGTCAAAAGTACTATCCTGAAATTAACACTGTAGGCAAGTGAGATAAAGAATATCTAAATTTATCTGAATTCTAATCTTAATATAATAACATTATACTTACGTATATAAAAGAAAATACAAAACTACACAGTTTTACATTTTTGCCTTTTCGAGAGTGAAGTATATTATTATGCCCCATGAAAAGCACCATTCAAACAAGAAAATGTCTTAAAAGTTGCAAACGTAATAATGTGCGTAAGAGTTTATGAATAAATGTATATAGCAGATTTGCAATTATATTATCAGAAATGCTCAGGATTCTGTGTACCTTATTAAGATTGCAAAAGATAAAATCTATGGTATTTTCAGTTTCTAAATGTCACCGTTTTGGAATTCATTGATTTGAATTTTCAACGTTTTGTTAAAAGTTTGTTACTTACTGGGTGGATCAGAAATACTGGCTCGTCTTTGAGCGTGCATACATGCAAGGTCACAGCGAACCAGGTAATGAAGGAATACTGGCGGAGGACGAAAAAGAAAAGGAAGGAAAAAGTGTTGCTATTTCAACTCAAGGAAGTGTTTAGAGCCGTGCCGTGCGAAATGTATTTTCTGCAATAATGGAGACGGTTTTATTAATAAAACAAGCGGAATTTTGCAGTCACATTTCCTGGTGTTGATGTTACTGCAAAGAGTAAATAATAATAATAATAATAATAATAATAATAATAATAATAATAATAAATACAAAATAAACTCCGTCCGTTCTTATACCTGCTGTATATGTTCAAAAACGGATGCTCAGAACTTGCTAAATCCATACATAATTTGACACAATAGGTACAATACCTCATTTGTGTACGAGGTGGAGGGCCAAGTTTTTGCTCTGTAGTTTAGCTGCATATTTTATGCTGGTTTGTTTTCAATGTCCCCTGTGACAGTAACTGTGTTGCTGATTAAAATGTTGTATTTGCATTCTTCCCGTGTGATAGAGACACTTTAAAGTGATTTAACTGTAGCAACTGCAGCAACCACGTTTGAAAGAACCAGGATGAAAATTAAACAGATCAACGTTATGTCATTAGAATTGGTGTACATCATGACTTCGTTTCCTTTTCTAATTTTCACCTGAGTAACCCAAACTTCATACCACATTTTTTCGCATCACCAAAATAAATGACAGTTAATGTACGTCTGGTTCTATGTAACTGCCTGTCAATAGAGTGCACATTTGAATGGAGCACAGAACAGGTGTATTGCAAATAGCTCGGGGGAACGCAGGTAAATGGGCATGACCCCGCAATCTCGTTCCAGATGTGTCAGCACCTATAAAACTGCTTGCTTTGAAATCTCTGCCTTCTATAATAGATGCCAAATGGCGTCTGCGACTGCTGCATTTTCCGTGTGTGTAAATATTCAGGCGTCTGTGAATTTGGCAGAGTTCTTTGCCATTAAATATACACACTTTGAAAAACGAAAGGTAGTTTTATATGTGCTCTCTTATTCATGCTGTGCGCCTCACGCTAGATTTTTTTTTTTTGAATAGTGTTTAACGCCCGTTTTTACTACTGAGGCACCACAGGCGGTGGACACTGATGATACATGAAATGAAATGATATATTGCGAAAGGATTTTTTTTTAAAGGAAGGAAGCGTTCCAGGCCTAAGTTTAGGTACCTCCCCGGCATTTGCCAGTTATGAAGACTGAGGAAAACCTGGAAAAAACCCCAGTCAGGGAGGAAGGTCCTGGCGGGATTCGAACCGCAGACCTCCCGCTCACGAGTCCATGCCTTAACGACCTCGGCCACCCGTGGCGGTCCTCACGCTAGAGGGCGGGAGGGAGGGAAGTAGGTATAATCTGTAGGAAATGGCGTATGCGTAAGAAACCTCAAGTAGAAAAACGTTGACAATGATTTAAAAGGAGTGGCGACAATTTAGAAACAAAATGTGACTGGTTTTCACACGGAATTAATTTCTTTGGCTATGTAATTTTTCTTTGCATTGCTTTGAAATCTGCTAATTTTAAATACACACGAAACGTACATTTCCCAGTAATTTCTCTCAGTCATCTATCATATTTCAATTATTTCTATAAAAAGAAATGGACTCTTTTGAAGTTGTTTACTTAGGACAAAATTATTCTATATGCCTCAGTAGCTAGAGACAAAAACGAAAAATGAAATTGGAATCAATTTGTTACATTAGCAGGTCAGTATGTGACCTTGTTCTGAAATATTTTTAATTATGAATTTTAAGAATATAATTAACGCTTCGCTTATTTTAAATACATATGTTGTTACTTTCCAACGAAATTTTATCTGGAGGTTCGCGTTAAAGCCGCGCTTCTTTTCTAAAGATACTTTTTTTTATCATATTTTTATTTAAAGCATCGGTGAAGAATGTCGGAACATTTGCAAGCTAATACCTAGAATATGTCTAATTGAAAACACATTATAAGGGAAACAGAAGAAAATGAAAGCAATTGAAAAGGATTTTATATTTGCATAATTTATTATTACAAATATATATAGTTTACGAGTAGAAAATGTGGTCAAAATTAGATAACGCAGGAATAGGAAGAAAATATCTTTCACGCTTCGTTGCAGTTCTAATTCAGCAATAGTTCATATCCCCTGTTAATGCCATTTTTAAAATAATGTTAAATAGCAAACATTTTCAATTCGCTAATAGGTTTTACGTTATCACTCATATACTATCTGTTTGTTATGTAAGACTCCTTTCGCTTTACTTTTTAAATCATTTTAAAAATAGTTTGTCCTTCTTTCAGTGCAACTATTTCAATTCTTTCGGAAATGTCGCATAAAACTCTTGGTGCACAGTCCCAGAAAAGCTAATTTTTATTGCGGAAGAGATGACTTGTTTAATGTTTTTTATTTTCCATGTTGGTCTTCTCGCTAATCATTAGGCGCAGCTCGGATGTACTACAACAACAACAATAATAATAATAATAATAATAATAATAATAATAATAATAAACTTTTTGCATTTAACTACAAGGGGAAGCAAGTAAACAGGTGAATTTTTCCATATACTTTTCTTGAATTTTACAATAAAATTATATAATAGGGAATAGTTTACTACAAGCCCTGTGAAAATGAACTAACCAGATTTTCTTGTTATAACAACAATAAATCCTGTAGTCTAGAAGACGTAGATAATAAATTTAACAAGAATGCGACTTTCGTGAATTTGAGAGTTTTTCTTTTTCGTTTTTTTTTTTTCACCCTCGACTGTACGATTTAACGAAATATTTGTGTATTATTTTGTTTTGTGCATCAGGTCATAAAAACCGAAAGGAAAAAACTTCTACACACAAAAACTATCTAATTGTTGGTGAAATAAATTACCTACTTTTTCCAGTTAAAAGCTTACATGTTTTTTTTTTCTTCTTTTTTTTCAAGATTTTAAAATTAAACTTTAAAAGGAGAATTCAAAATAAGAACATCTTAATTGTAACATTGCTTTGCTATGAAGAGCAACAGTAATATGCAAGAGTCGTTATTTTGTTGTGAGAGAACGTAATCGGAAGAATGTTTAAATATGAAACCAAACTGTCATTGTCATATAACTCAGCTGGTCAGGAACTGGAAGCTCTGCCGTAATTAACAACAATTTCCGCAGGTAATTGAATGCAACAGTTTAATTAGGCTCTGACCTGCTCACATTGGTGATCAAATGCTGGCGCTTCCCTCGCGAGTCTTGCTCAGTGAACACAGCATGTAGATCTGTGTACGACATACTCGTAGATCTCCTTGTCTTTTTTGCGGGGAGGGGGTCCTTAGAGTGTAGATGAGTACAACCCGGATTCTTATATAAACACATATTAACTATTTCTTCGGATCAGCGCGTGGAGAAAAGGAGGAACACCAGAAAGACTTCCGCAGCCACCATACTACCCTCAAACAAGTCCAACCTCGAGAGAAAATCATTCCATGTATAATTCATTACCTTTCACCTCATTCAAAAATCACATATTAACATAAATATGAACGCATTCATGCATATAATATTAAAACAGTGAAATAAAACAATAATGGTTGCAGAATCAGTTTTCTAAATCTTTTATGTCGAAAAAGAGAAATTGCAATCATTGCTGCTGCAGTGAATTGGAGAAGTTGGGCAAGAGGCTCGATGCGGGGTAAACAAATGTACATTCTTATTAACATAGTCTACATCAAAACTAATTAAAACAGTACATTATGTATTCGGTGCTTTTCTATTAACAGTTAATGTGCCAAACGGAAAATAATAGTGCAGACGAGCAACAATCGCTATTACCTGCGTAAACAAAATATAGAAAAAGTAATTTTAAGATATTAATATCTTAACCTTTTAATGGGATATTGTATAATAAAATTATTTTCATTGTTTATGCCCTTATTTCTTTACACATTCCAGTTACTAGCACGAAACACATCTGTAGTCAATAGTTGCACAATGATTGGTGTATTTTTACCCTCACTTCAGTTTTATCTTGGAAGAACTTAAAAGATTTCTGGGACTCTCCATTGTGGTAGTAAAATGTATTTAGCAAAACACAACCTAGGCTTCAATTGGCCAAGAGGCCATGAAAAGAGGTTTAATTTAAATTTATCACCACTTAAAAAGATGAAAGAAAGTACGCATTTGTACAATTAAAGAGTTACACGGGAAAGAACAAGGTTCACTGCCAATGAGAAAGTACTACTATGACATTGGGAATAATGTTTTAAGTTTTAGTTTGCTTTATTGCAGCCTGGGGCGTTTTGGTATTGGCCTCACGTTGGTTGTCCAATCATGAAGCGGATTTGGTGTGTTGCTGTTTACTCTTCGGTGACAATAGGGGACTTATTCGGCTATTTTGTTAATTCGTATACTCAACAGGACTGGGAGAGGAGACCAGCTGTATACATAACCACATGAGACGTAATATATATGGTAATTAATTATGCTCAAAATCTGTCGCGTCTTCTGGTGTTTTGCGTACGATAGAAATTATCTACATCGAATATACATTTAGCTGCCGTGACTTCCACAGATATTAAACTGAATCTCAAAACTGCGTCTGAAATAAAATTTATAATAAATGCCTCAGCATGTATCTCTACGCGTACAGAACTTTGAAACACGTGCGTCGCAGCATGTAGACTTTAACAATGATGAACGCCACGTGTAAAACTTGCATGTGAGTATGTGTCCCCGCAGGACGTGAAACTTAAATCCATTACTTAAAACTGAAGTGTCTGCGTGAACCGCCCCCAACTGCGTTGATCTGCGTGAAATAAAGTAGAACTTATCTGATTATTGAGTCTCTCTGCTTAACTGGTCTGAAACTACGTACTGCGTGTTTCGCCGCGTGCTGCTATCTGATCTGAAAACTGCGCACTGCGTGATGCAACGGAACTATGTGAACTGAAGTGACGTACCTCAGCCGAGCCAACTCTTCCTTATACACTTGATTCAAATTGAATATTCGTTGGCTTCACTAAGCCACGGGGTCACACACGCATGCATACCACTTGCGCCTTGATTTAAAAGTTTAAAATATATATTTTTATTGACTGGTTTAAATTCCTCTGCCAGCACATGTCATTCGTTAATTTTTGAAAAGTTAAAACTCTTGTTGACATTGGCTAGTTTAAAGTCTAACTGCAGAGCGACCTGTCGAGTTCAAAGCCCTAACGAATTTAAAATCCCTTAGGTTTATTAACCCTTCAAAGGCAGTCCTCAAGTGACATCATATTCGAACCTCTGGTTTACTCTCTCCCCTTTTGTATACAGTTTTATGGCTTTTATGGCTTTCCAACCTACCGTAAAAGAAAATACCAGAGACTTTCCCTTCTGATTATTTTATTAAACTTACTAATTATTTATATCATTTCTCATCAAATAATTTATAATGTTATACATGTTAAAGACAATACGCATGTGCTACTTCTATACCACACTTTAATAATGTTAAACGCCGTTTTTTACTGCTGAGGCATACAGACGGTGAACTGTTACATGAGAAGAAATTATTAATTTGGAAAATATTGTCTTTTTAATGTTGGAAGTGCTAAAGGCCCTAGTTTAGGGTACCTCCCCAGTATTTGTCATTTATTAAACAAAGGAAAACAGAAAACCTCAGTCAGGGAGGACGGTCCTGGCCAGAATAGAACCACAGACCTCCCGCTCAGAGCCCGCGACTTTATGACCTCATTAGTATACCATTACTTTCAATAAAGAAAAACATTATATTGCAATAAGAAATATATTTACAATACATCGGAATATAAAATGTGTGAAATAACTTCAGCTAACGCGCTGAACGAAATACGTACTTTCAAAAAATCCGACATTGTTTGTGAGGACATACAGTGCGTCATGGCTTTACCAGGGGATTCCTATAAAGCAGACTATTAATATGATTTTTTTTTGTTTTTTTTTATTATTGATTTATTTATGGACGCTCTTTAACAGCTCAGGTCTCCAGCGTCCCATTCAACTCAGGGCGTGAAGCGGCCGACACATTTTGCTCAGAGGCCTCTCTTTCAGGCTTGAGGTTCTTTTTCGTGCCGTAAATGTACGACACGGGACCCACGGCTTTACTTCCGTTCCGAAGGAAGCCATACTTAGGATTTTTACGCCCGAAAAAATCCATCGGTCCTGGCCGGGTTAGAACCAGACTATTAATAAAGAACGTACATATTCATAATAGCAATACGTACGATACTAACAATAACTAGCATTGTGTGAGAAAGAAGCCCATTCCCAATACAGACATTTATATATTTGAGAAATATAACTCAACTCAATTTTCTTTTCTTTTCTTTGTAAATTAACAATTAACTGATTACACCATACCACCTGCTTCTAATGCTACTGGCATGATGCGATTATGGAGAACACAGCTAACCTTACTACTTATTAGTAAACATGAAAAGTGTGTGAAATTGAAACGGGTGACATTCTGTTGTGAATGAGAAGTCATGGCGTAACTACCTAACTGACGGTGTAACAGTCTGTGGTGCCTGTGACAATACTTTCAGCTAACAGCAAACCTTGAACTACCTTTGCAAGCAATAAAATAAGTACATTATTAAAAGTATTGAAACAGACAATCGAAATATCCTTTAGGACAAGACTTTATGAATTGCTGGAAGAATCACAGGTGTATATAATTTTGTATACCACTCACAAGGAAACCTGGAGTTCGATCAAATAAAATCGCACCAAATTCTTATACATCATTTACTTAATATGAGTTCAATGGTGGTGATACATTTTCTGTTAAAAACGCTTGCTATAGGTCTCCTTTTAGTTGCCCTTCACCCTCTTTCTGCTACTACTGCCCTCATAAATTACTTGTATCTCACTCATGCTTCAACGTGGCTCTTGTCTTCAGAAACCATTACTGACTCGTTTGCAGAAAAACAAATATCATCATTGAATTCAGGTATAAGTAAATGGTCTATAACTGAATGTTTTTGCGGTTTTGTTTGTTCAAGTCCAAGGGAAGGGTGTTTAAACTTAACCATCAAGTGAGCAACTACAGTATTTTACCTAAAAACGAACATCTTCAGTTAATTCAGAGATAAGTAAATCAGCTATATGAATAATTTTGGTGCAGTTTTGTTCAACTCCGAGAGTGTTGTTTGTCAGTAGAATTTCCCATCGACCTTTTATATACTCCAATACCATAAAGTAATTAGTTCAGAATTCAGCTCCAATTCCAAGAAACGTAAAATTAAAGTTTTTTCCCTCAACAAAAAGACTTTAACGCACCGACGCTTTGCTTTAAAACTGATCTAGTTTGAATTAATGAAGACACAAGATATCATAGCTTTTTCTGACACTAAAAATATACTTCAAGAATCAACAACACAGGAAGATTCAGTGAATCTGCGTATTTTGAAAGTAAAACACGCAAAGTAAATGCCAAAAAGAAGCGGCTTGATTTTCCCAAGGAAATCAACATGCCTCTGGCAACTGTTGAAATGCTCAAGGACCCCACTGTATCTATAATTAAGTCCCTCGGTCGGTGGCAGTCCAAAATGAAAGTAAACCCTGAATGTCGTTAAATGAAGCTATGGAGTGGCGTTTGCCAAATGAAGTTCAGATCCTCTGGGCTTTCGTTTCTATGCCAACTTGAGTCTTCGCTTCTCTTTGCTTCCAGTGCCAAGAAAAACAACCTCCCCCCCCCCCAAGTTGCTGCATCAAAAGTCACTGAAGTTTGCGATGGACCGTTTAGATGACGGTCGGTACACAGAAATATGCAGAGCTACGTGTCTGTTTTTGTAAGGGTGAGAACAGGGAGTTACCAAAACTGCAAGACTGCGGCGTCATACAAACATGTAGCATTGCTCGCGCTCTAATTAGACTATGGAAGACAATGTTTTTAATAAAAATCTCACAGTATTCTGTTGTTTTGTTATATTACTGAATACAGAATATAATGAACCGTATTTTGCCTATAACTTTATTTTACCTTACGACATATTTGAAATACGCTTGAGATAGTGGGAAAAATTTATATACCGTATACATAGTAGAATAATGCTGTTATACTGCATTTAAATTCATCAAATGCTTGAAAAAAAAAAGTTTTTTGACTTTTCGTTGTTTCACGGCGTTTGATATTATGAATGCTACATTTGCTCTCTGAAACTGAAGATAGCACAAATGCGTCCAAGTTACTGCCGTCTTATTGCTAAATGAATTATAAAGTAATCTTAAAGATAAGAAAAGTATTTTCAGTGTTTATGCAGATAATCCCAAATTCTATTTTCGATGTTAATTTCCATCTCCCATACAGCCATAGAAACCGTGTATTTTCATTTAAAGATTATGGGATCAAATTTATTATGTGACAGGAAGCTGGACGCAAAAATTAAGGTTAGGCAATTCAAATTATTATTGAACACAAAGTTATAACTTAATTATCGATCATATCAAATAGTAAATTTGGAAAAAAAAAAAGTGTACTTGCTTCAAGCTGCAGAAAATTTTTACGGTTAGCAATAATTTGTAGCCAATTCGTTCTGGAAAGCCCAGGTTGTGGTTATATGAGGTGCCACTGCGTCAATACTTGGCTCTTCTGAGATTATGAGCACCATCACCACTATTATATGTTATGATTACATAATAATTCTGTCTACCTTTAACAATTCTCAAAATGTTTCCTGCTTTCGTCCCATCTCTGTTTTCTTAATTCCTTCGGTTGGCAGTGGTACATTTATCAGGCACACATACATTTTTTCTCTATTTTGCATGAAGCTATTCGTTCTGTGTTAAATGTGCATCAAACTCCATGCAACTCTAAACAGATTGCACTTTTATATTTTAGTGTATTTCCAAGGGGTTTATTCCACCATTTATAGGTAATACATTTTCTTTTGTATATCATTTTTAAATATTTTGTTGATTGGCTCTCTTCTTCAGCTGACATCTTTTCTTCTTATTATTAAACGTGCAAATGTATGCTAGATTTTTCGGCCAACTGTGTCAATTATCTCAAGATATAGTATATTTATTATTTCAATAGTAATGTTTCATTGAGATTAGGTTTCCCAAATTTGTGAGAAATTTAAATGGTTATTACAGAGTAAGTAAAAAGTTTATAATATAAACATAGAATAAACAATTAATATAAGTTTTCTTAGCAACATATACTTTTACTGTTTCATTTTTGTTATATTAGAGTGATAGGTTCTTCCCAAAATCCATTACACTGTCTGCGCTGATACTTGCCAAAGCTGTTGTGAGTTTCTTACAAAAACATCTTGTTATTTCAAATATCTTATTTCAGTCGTAGATAAATCGAGAGTGGTAGTTTTTAAAAAGTATTGTAAATGCAAAGGAACGAAACTAGTTTGAGTTAGTTAATTACAAAATAACTCTAGAGTTTTACAATGTAAAAACATACGTTTTCAATAAAATTATGAAAAGTTAGTGCCTCTCTATTTAAATAGTTTTAGGGCTATAAAATGCTGAATATAGTTATTTTGTAATAACCCTGAACTTATTCTAGGCTAGTTAAAACCTCAGCATTAGTATATAATGGACATCTTCCGTCTTTAATACAACGGGGTAATATATACGGATATACCTAGGTATATTTATGTTCTGTGATAGCACGTTAAGAGCCCAGGAATATTGATGAAACAAAGTAGGTATTAACCATGAATCAAATCATCGGTTTTACAACCTAATGTGGGTGTAAAACAAACAGATACAACACGAAAACAGAATATACACTGTTAAACTATCGCCATATTTTACGATACTAAACTAGATAACAATATACAGTCGCTATGGCCTGTGATTCCTAGCTGGCAGTACTCATGGAAATAGTGTTTTATGATGCTAAAGAAACTCTGTACAATCACATTAAACACAATTTCTTTGCGCCTGGGCTTCGCGCCATAATGGAACAAAAACTAGCAGCGAGTGACAACAACAAAAAAAAAAAATTGCATGTACTGGACATAAACACAGCTAATTACAGTTCAACATACATAGCTTACTTTGTAAACGAGCGAAGATTGGACGTGGCAGTAAAAATGGCGGGTTTTACTGAACGTTTGTTGCCTGTACAATAAAGCAGGCGGCACTTAGCTCCATGTGGAAGGGAAGTTATATATCTAGACCGGAGCAGACCTATAAAGTGCAAGCTACAAACTTAACTACAACTGAGCAAGGGGGAAAGAGGCAAGTCATGAAATTAGAGACCCCTCGTCTTTCCCCACCCGGGGAAGCGACGCAGTGAATTGTGGGTAACAAAGGGACATCGGACAGTAATGAACGCCAATGAGGAGACCAAGGTAATAAGCAGGGAATTGGATGGTGTAACGGAATGTTCTAGAACGTGAGGATTATTGCTGTATCCTAATCAACAAGTCTTTTGTGTCTGTTTCTCGCGTTAATAAGCACGTCGGTTGGTTTTAATCTTTTGAAAATATTCTGTGTGAAATTATATAGACAACATTAGTTAATGAGCCTGTTGAAAAGCAAACAAAACGCCGCCTTCTATTTTTATTTTACTTGTGATTAAAGAGTTCACTATATTCCATATTTCAATTTGAAACAAATTCCGGTTCCAACAAGTAGGTACGCAGTATTTCAAAAATGTAGATAGATTAACAAATTAATTCTCCATAAAGTAGAGGTTTTGGAGCGAATAATTAGAATTAAGTTTTGAGAAGGGCGACTTAAAAATTTCGGTATTTATATTTAACTTTCAGTGCTTTCAGGATTGCATGGTTATATTAGGCACTGTAGATGCAGTCACCTATGGACTAGCTTCAGTTTCTGATTGATGTGCGAGATAGCGAGGTGCTCTGGCGAAAGAATGCATTTTTTTCTTCAGCCTTGGGGTTTGTCCTCTTCTATCAAACGGTCTAGCAATCCTGCATAATAGACCATTATTGTTTGACTCTTTTTCGCAGTAGTCTATCAGGGACATTTCTTGGGGGAAAAAAAGCGTTCGTTACCTTGAAGATTAAACAGTCCGTCTTCTTCGGAGCATTTTATTAGTCTTTTTCACCGCTTTGACTGCAGCTTCGACACAAATGGAGTCAAGTTCCGTCGCATAACAACGCATACGTCAAACTCTGCTTTGATCTACGTTTTTAAATATGGTAATATATTTGACCACAGCACAGAACTGGATTTTCCCCATTTTTAAAGCACAGGTGACATTGGCCCACAGGCTGTCAAACGTCAACTACTCTTTGCATCTAGCTGACATTTTGTCAGAGGTGACAATAATGCTGACCAATTACGATGCCACTTGTGGAATGTTTGGTCATTGCACGGAAATTTACGGGCTTTCCTAGTACAGTGAGAGCTGTTTAAAAGTCCCGATATGTAGTTCACCTGAGCCGCTGTTAGACACCAAGTTGCCGCCGGTATTTTGAGTACACTCGTAGCGCTAAGCCGCTTCACAATTTTAAAACTTAGATGCAATATATTGCTGGAGATGTTTTCCGCTTTTCCCTAACATACAACCCACACCATCTTGGTAAATTATAACCGAAATATGTTAGTCATTACCGTACTTAATTTCGTTTCGAAGTGGGTAGGGGTCAGTTAAATACGATGAGTGCTGTAAAAGTTCTGGACCTGATTCAGAGATGTCGTGAAGATGTCCAAATTATATGATAGTTAAGTATCATATATACACTAAATGGCGTGATGTAGAGGTTTGAACGTATACGAGTAAGCATTTGATTGTGGTGATCGAGTAAACAAACTAGTGTTAACATTTGCTACTAAATCTATAAACATAAAATACGAGCTGTTATAAAGTAATTTATTTCCAAAGATTAATCCCAACATAAATCCCCCTTCTTTTTCGAGGGTTAAATAGTGGGTTGCTGAATTTAAGCCTGGTCGTGCATGCATTCATGATGAGTGCTGAGGGCATCCCAAAAATGCTACACCGATGAGATTGTGACAAAAATTCACAATGCCTTAATTAATGATAACCGATTGAATGCATGTGAGTTGGCTGATATTGCAAAGACCTCGATAATACCTTCACCAGGGAGTGTTGCCCTTCACTACTGGACCAATTGACGGATGCTATTCAATCTAAACGCCCACACCTTGCGGAACAGAAAATTCTCTTTCATCATGATAATGCGCCTTCACACACGTCTGGGATTGTTGCTGCAAAACTATGTGACCTTCACTTCCAAGTGCTTCCATATCCGCTATATTCGCCAGATTTGACTCTCAGCAAATATTTTTGTGCCCAATCCTGTAGAAATGATTGGATGGACAAAGATGCATATCAAATGATGAGGTTTAAGCTGAGACAGACGCTTATTTTTCAGTTGGACAAAGCTTATTTTACTGAGGGTATTAAAGAGATGGTAAGTCATTGCACTAAATGAATTGATTTTCAAGGTAACTATGTTGAAAAAAAACCATTTGTTTTAAAACTTATATTTCCCTGGTTAGGTCGGTAGGGTAGTATTGTCTATAAATTCCATGTATTGTAAAAGCAAGTAAGGTCCCAGTACAGTGCTCGACTCGGACGAATCATATTTGTAACAAATATATTTTGTAAGTAAATACACCATCATGACCCAAAATTGTACAGTATCTATTGCCGTATTAGATATATTCCGTCTCCAACCAGGCTACTGATATCCTATGAAAGAAACTCCAATAACGGCACTGATTATTGCCATAGCTGCATTCGCAACGTTGGAAGAATTACTCCGAGTAGACCACGACCTACAAGACGGAATGTGTTTCTCACTTCATATTTGGTTTAGTTCCATTTCTTTTGCTCGTACATAATCTGCTGATTCAAAGGGCGATGTTGTTAGACTCGGTCTGGCAACTTGCTGGTAATTGCTCGCTAACGAACTGGCTATAAATTACCTTTTGACAGAGTTTTGCTATGATGCCCAGAACTTTCGGAAAGGTAATTGGGGAGCAGTTAGCTCTGTAAACTTCTATTGATCCTATCATGTAGTTCGCACCCTCTATCAAATGTTGTAGCTGGCTAAAACTACGAGCGAGCGTGTTGTAATGATTAGTGATCCTGTGCGACTTTCTATTCCCACGTGATCATCTAAACCAGACAGAAACCAAACTAGATTTAATATTCTAACATCCCCTTCGTTGCTATTTTTTGTTAGTAATAACCAACCATCGGAAAATTAAAAACAGTTTATAAATATTTTAAAAAAGCTATTAATTAAGAACTAAAGGCACATTTTCTTAAAGCGATGTTGGTTACATGCACTGTAAATAATAGTGAGTAGCGCACACACAATAATGAAACCTAAGAAAAGGATGCAGGATCACAAACAACGTTTACATTACAAGTAGTTTGGAGACAAAGTGTGTAGCTAGTGTAATTCCGGCTGGTAGATGCGGACGCTAAGACTAAAAAGACGTGACGAAAGCCGACAGCGTGTCCTTTTGTAACTGTATGCTTCGTCTTCTCGCGGTGGAGAATGGACTGGGCTATACAATGAGAACAGCAGTACAGGGGGAAAAGGATATCCATCATTGTTGCCCACCAACACACCCCTCTTTCTCAAATTAAAACATTTACAATATACCAGCGAGAGAAAGACAAGAAGAATAGAAGAAGAGAAGTAGAAAGAAAAAGAAACAGAAGTGAACTGGACTGTGACAAATTGAAAACTCTTCCTTAGAAAGATATGGTTGAAAGTTCGCGGTGACGGAAAAGGATATTTAATTAAAGTGGAATGTTGAAGGTTTCGCACAGAAGTTTGGATAAAGAGGGAAAATGTTCATGGCCCCGCTGTTTCTTCTTCCCATCGCTTCCTCCCCGTAGTTCCTTCCCCTCCCTCTTCCTGAAGTGTGTTTCATCTCCTTTTAGGGCGAATATGTGCTTGGCATGAGAACCAAGGGAATTGGCGAATCGTGCCGGTCAACACTTTGCTGACGCTTACTTTACGAGTTCTCTTTTTCCAGTCGTAAAACTTATGTATTTACGTGATGATCCATCACTTGTTCACGCAGTGTGCCAAAGTTACTGTCGGCGAGAGGGCTAGACAATGCCGGTAATGACAACCTTTGTTTGTGGGTGATGACTATGGTGCGAATTTCAATGCAAGGTACATATTTAGTAAACCTTGAGCGTAATCTACGAAACATGGACACGCATCCGTATCTAAATTATGCCCTTTGGTTTTTCAGATATATGCAATCTTTCATCTGTTAAGAAAAGTAAATGTGCTCACGAAAGACCATAATAATCTCTCAAACTCTCATTCGGGAGGTACCGGGTTCCATTCCTTGGAAGAAACCGCATTTACGTCCGCGTAGTCAATCGCCCGTAGATCCTGGCCGCCCGGTATCTCCCTTACCTCATCCTTCTTCCCTGTGGCGTCCCCATGGGGTAAGGGGGTAAGCATAAAGGTTGAATCATGAGCAAGGCTCAAGTACCGAAGTATCTTCCGTCCCTTGTCATGTAGACATCTCAACATCCAAATCCATTCTGGCGTTTAAGTTGAATGGTACAAGTCGTTATATGTTTTATTGAAATTCACCTTGAAGTTTTATACAACTTTTGTATTTGCCTTATATATGCTCCAATAAATAAGCAAAATTCAATATTTTTATGATAATCCTAAGAGCTTTGGAGTTTTCACAGCATGTTAATGCAAATCATTTTATAACTTTATATTTTATTCTCTTTTCTTTGTCTGTCTGTCTCTTTCTCTCTTTATTGCATACAAAAACACCCAAAAGCCGACGAATAAAGCAGGATTAGGGGTGAAACAGTCTAAATTAAATTCAACAGTAACGTCTAAGTATGCAGTAAATATTGGATGATTTAATCATGTAAAATTTATTTCCTTTTGTTCTAATTAATACTTTTAAATTTTATGCCCTCCAAAATTTTGCTGTTCTTAAGAGAAATGTTCAGTATTTTAGAATTCATGGTACAAAGATGGATTAAAATAATCACTTCCTTATTTGCATAGCTAGTCACACGGATTTTAGATCTACTTAGAAAAGGCTTATGTTGAAATTTTGATACAAAACTGAAATACTTTTGATTTAATTTTTTAAAATGCGTTTAAGAGGTTAACATAAACATGAAACTGAAGATTATTATTTACGACTTCTTTAGACCGTAGCATAATAATTAAATATATTAGTTAGTTTTATCGCCATTATTTCCTTAATTTGCGGCAACATTTTTTTCCTCACTTTTTCAGCACAATAAGAGTTCCATATGACGCAATTCTTCGCCAAGATCACTAAAAATGCTATAAAATGGATGCATTTATATAAAATAGAGTTTATAAAAACTAAGCAGAATCACTAAAATGGAAAAATGAAAATAACAAATGAGGTAGGGAAAACTGGAGGGTATGAGGTAATTTATTGAAATTAACATACACACTAATATCTTTTCAACCTTTACACTGGTACTTGCATTTCATAATATACAAAAAGTACATTATTTAAATAAATAAGTCATACCTCTCTTGCTCAATGCAATTAAAATAATTGCAATAGTAGTAAATAATAATAATAATCATCATCATCATCTATCCTTTTTTTGAAATTCAGTTTAGTCCCCCTCCCCCTTCATTGCCGGGTTTTCAACCTTTTCAGACTTGAGCTGTTTCACCTTCTACATGAGTTTGTCTATCTGCTCCTCATCCTTACCTGCCAGGGTAATTTATGTTACAAGGTATTCAGAGCAATAGTTTCGTTAAATGTGCTGAACTGCTTAGGCGTTCATAATATATCTAAAATATTAAAATGTTCTGTACAGAACTAAAAGTTAGGTGAAGCGGGTCTTTCCTGATGTTTTCATTACTGTGAAGGCTATCCTAGGTTACGGCCCATATTATTATTCTGTCCTATTATGAAACCCAACAGAAGTACCAAGATCAATTTAAAATTCAGCATTTTGCTGCTTTTAATTGTAATATGACAATATGGAATGATGTAATTGTTTTATTTTAACAGTAAATACCATTTATATTGACAATTTTTTGTTAAAGCTCGACTTAACGCACTTAATTGTATTTTAGTATACGCGGGTCCGCGGATCATATGAAAAGTTGGTAACTTCATCAATAGTTCAATTTCTACGTAAATGTCAATTGTTGCCATATCTTGCAATGATTATAGAAAAATCATTTTAAGAGATTATGTATATGCACAGGAAAAGAATTGGAGAATTGAACTTATATATAAACAAATTTATGAGTGACTTATGGAACATTAACTGTATTTTTTTAATATTGCATGGCATTTAATTCAATTATCACTTACTTTACTGATAGCCACAAAATCATAATTTTAAACATGGAAGAATATTTTCATTCCATTAGAGAGATACTTTTGTGCTACATTTAACATTAATTAGATTTTCCATTAATTTCGATATCCCATATCTTAGCCCACTCTTTACAAAAAGAAGCCCCTTCGCTACTGATTTCAACGTAAATTCTTATCATTTATAGATTTTTCTGAATGGGAAGATTTTCATATGATGGTCATACACTTATTTTTATTTATAATTATAAAGGTGTGACAAAATTAAGGATTGCAAGATCGTCTCAGGCATCTTTGAACGTACATTTATGGTTATATTGCAGATTAACATTTGCCGTAGTGTAACTAAGTTGTTAGATAAAATAGTTATAAAGTGTTAATTTTTTTACATTTTGAATTTTATGTGTTTTATGTTTTGCATTTGAAGCGTCTTGAAAGTATATTTTATTACACAAACCGTTATGATTGTGTTAACATTATTTATGTAGTTTTACAGCATAAGAAGAAAAAATGGTGAAGAGGAAAAAGAAAAAAAAAATTGTCTGAGTTCTTCTCGTCTGAACGCTGGATTCATGTATATTATTTTCGTATTTTAAAAAATCATTTTACTAGCAAAGACTCACAAATAAACATGCAAGCATAACAAGGATTCGAACCTATATACTTCAGAGCCCAACCATCAGAGCACATGGTTCGAACACATTTCTTGTTTATGGAATAATTTGAACATAAACATGAAGGCGTCATTGTGAATCCAGTGTCTGGGAACATTTCCGATATGTTCTGAATCGTCATTATGTTTGGCGGCTGTTTTTATTTTGTCTAAGGCTGTACACATTACATAAAATAATGATGGAAACACCACACATTGTTTGTTCATTTATTATACATTTAATTTTCAAAATATTTTCAAAGTAGGTACACAGAAACCTTTTTTTTTCTCTCTCCTTTTTTACGGTTTATAGTTCCTGTTTAATGAAGTGCTCACAGCTGGATGATGCCTAAGTGCGTAAACCTGGGAAATAGTTCATGGAAATATTCAAACCATAAACAAAGCAATCAATATTTGGATTACTGCTAAGTTATTCTGAATCTATGAATAAAATTATGAAACGTAATAACATTATGCGTGCATAAAGTTTACAAATGCTCGCTCTGTCACCCTCTGCTGTGCGTGTGATGTGTACTAAGTAGCTTTTGTTGATGTTTCGCTGTGTTGAAAACAGAATCTAAACAAAGCAGGTCCCGTAGTTAAAGTTGCTTTTAAATAGCGGCAATCATCTCTCCGCTTGGAGTAATTCTCTCTGTAAGGTGCTCATTATCTATTGATAGCCATCATTTTCGGTAAAATTCAGGAGCAATCTTCGCAGCTAAACAATGTAATCTCCGCTTGTTTATAATTATCAATTCTATCCGGTATTTACAGACGCCAGACACTTTTCGGAGGGAAGGTTACACTTCTAACTTTAATTTCTTTTTAATTCACACGCATATTTAGGTACTAAATTGTCATTCAGTAGATTTTAGTCTGATTACAGAAATTGGGGCAGGATAAATGACTTATGAACGTTAACTTTTCAACGCGTTTCGGAAACGAGGCAACAGAAATGATATTCATATCTCCCTGTGGTTACTATAGGTTTAGTCAGTCCTGGTGGTGTAGTGATAACCATACTTGCCTTCTAAACCCAAGATCGCGGGTTCAAACCCGGCCAGGATCGATGGATTTTTTTTCGGGCGTAAAAACCCTAAGTATGGCTTACTTCGGAGGGGAAGTAAAGCCGTGGGTCCCGTGTCGCACATTTTTACGGCACGATAAAGAACTTCAAACCTGAAAGAAGAGGCCTCGAGCAAAAATTGTCGGCCGTTTCACGCTCTGAACTGAATGGGACGCTGATGACCTGAGAAGTTAAAGAGCGTCCGTAAATAAACAAACAAAAACTATAGGTTAGGAATGCTAAGACTAGCTACATAGTGTGTTAAAATTATAGTCGTTGTATTATCTTGGCGAAAAAAAAGCTTATTTATTCTCCATTCGCTGGAGTTGTAATGAGAAATCTTCAGGAAAATAAGGCATACAAAAGATTTAGAACTAAATGTAGCAGTTAATACACACGTTTCCGCCATTATAAATATTTCACTTATATTTTAAATGTGTGCATGTCTTTCTTTATAGAGTTCCTCTAGTAAATTAGTGTGCAATAATGTTGAAATCAAACTGGAAGAGAAACCAAATATTGTGTTAAGGTAAAGAAAGAAATAGTGTCTAATCGTAATGAGAACAATTTCTTTAATCTATTTAGTTTATCCCTACAATTTGGTATATAGCTGCATTTTCGAACATAAAAGGAAACTACTAAACAAATTACTTTATGATGAACTGCAATTAATATGAACTTTTAATTTAAGCGTTAGTTGAAGCTCTTCATATTTGTTGCTTATTTGACTCCTTATCAAAATATATTAAATACAAGGGTACAAGGAATAACCGATGGATCTTGAAAGAAACCTGAAGCAGGATAATTCGTTTTTTTAGACAGCTGGTACTAAACGTAGTAGTTTTAACACTGAAACTAGAAAGTGCATTTTATAAAGTTCAGTGCTATGAAATATTTACAGCACTCCAGTGTTAACAATTTTGATTAATTAATTATTTAATATCTCTCAGGTCATCAGCGTTCCATTCAGTTCAGGGTCGATAAATTTTGCCCACAGACCTCTTCTTTCAGCCTTGAGGTTCCACGTCACAGGACCCATGGCTTTACCTCCCTTCAGAAAGAAGACATATTTAAGATTTTTACGCCAAAAAAAAAAAAAAAATCATCGACCCTGTCCGGAATTGAATCCGCGAACTTCGGAGGCAAGTATTGTTACCACTACACTACTAGGGCCGAGTAAAAAAAAAGTGTAATTAAATGCCTATAATGAAACTGTTTTAAGAAATCCATATATTATAACGTTTAATATATATATTAATTTTTACATTCCTCTCGGCGGTTGCAAATGAGACTGTTTTTAAGATTTGTAGCAAATCCGGAACCATCTCAGGCTGGTAGATCGTTAACACCTGATCCCATCATTTCGCATTCTGTTAGCTACTTTTAGCGCGAGAAAAAATACCTCTAAACGGACATATAGTGCAGTATATAAAGTAAAAATATAATAATAACAACGAACCTTTAATTTGTGATTTTACATACGAAAACAAGTTTAAAAACCACTAATTACCATAGCTGTGCTGCTGATACCATTATTTCGGAAATTATTAAATAAAATTTCTTCTCTATTCTCCTAGTGAATAATATACGAACTATTTTTTTTAAACGAGGAACCTGTCGGACGGAGCACCTGGGATACATTTAATTCAGAAGCACTGATTTATTTATAAATATTAAGCTTAATCTGGGCTTCCGACCTCGTTTCGCATACCTGGTACACACAAAATAAAAGGTCACTTTTAGCACTTCTGTCATACGAGTATATGTTTAAACTCTCTTATATCTATCTGTAGTCTAAAGCTTTATGAAGTGAATTAACTAGCTGTTAATGCCATAGAACGTTACGTTAAACGAACTTTATTCACAGATTGCACAACATTCTTATACTACTATTACTAACGACAGGCATAGCTTCACATCATTTGGATGTCATAGTACAAAAAACAATCAAACACACTTATGTCATTGCAGGTTCAAGGAATGTTTATCTTGTAAGTTTTTTTTTTTTTTGTTTTTATTTATGAACGTCCTTTTAACATCTCATGTCATCAGCGTCCCATTCAATTCAGGGTGTGAAACGGCCGGCCGATAAATTTTGCTCAAAGGCATCTGCTTTCGGACTTGAGGTTATTTTAGGTGACGCAAATGTACGACAAGGGACCCACGCCTTTATTTTCCTTCCTAAGGAATCCATACTTATGATGTTATGCCCGAAAAACTCCATCGGTCGTGGCCGATCTTGGGTTTATGAGACAGGTACGGTTACCATTAGAACACCAGGATCGACTTGTACACTACGCTCATTTATATGTGCACGTGTTTTTATTCCAGTGTTCAATAGGAATTATATAGCAATTTTTCTTTTGTAAATGTTACTAGCGAAGTTTGCTGTTACTTTTGTAACAGTGTTGCAGTGTATTTTTTTTTTTTTTTGATTGATTTATTTATGGACGCTCTTTAACATCTCAGGTCATCAGCGTCCCATTCAACTCAGGGCGTGAAACGGCCGACAAATTTTGCTCAGAGGCCTCTCTTTCAGGCTTGAGGTGTTGCAGTGTAGTGATGTAAAGCATGCGTACTATGACTCCGTATGAAGATTATTTTGATGCCCTTTTAAATTAAGACTTCGATTAAT
Source organism: Metallyticus violacea (assembly GCA_030762175.1). Lineage (NCBI taxonomy): Eukaryota > Metazoa > Arthropoda > Insecta > Mantodea > Metallyticidae > Metallyticus > Metallyticus violacea. The sequence goes on from CM060832.1 coordinate 123,979,631, forward strand.
AGCATTTTAGTTTCCTAACCATTCTGTCAACAGCTTCCATGTTTTACTTCCACAATTTTATTAAGCCACAGATCGACTTAAAGGACAAAGTAATAACTTTTAGTGATTGCTGCTGCTGCTTCAGAGTTGATGCTACGAACATTGGTCTACGGCTTGTCAAAAGAAGCTTAGTACAGTCGGTGAGCTATATTTTTAAAGAGTTTCTTTCAAAAAATTCTATGATGGGAAATTAAACTTAAACAGACGACAAGTCTGTAAAAAAATACTTCTTTTAAAGAAATGTCTATGACTTACAAAAAATTTCCATGCATATTAAAGTTTTCATTATCTAATTGGTTTATCGCCAAGTTCACATTCTTGGATACATGAAGATCGATTAAAATATTTTCAGCAAGTCTAAAATTCATGTAGCATCATCATATTAGATAGTGATCGTACATAAAAACGAACCTCAAATGTACATGGTAGAAACATAAAAATGCAAGATAAGTGATAAATGAGTAGTAATATAATTGGATATGAAAAATGAAATTTAAAATGTCTGAATATTTTTTACTTCTTCTGCATCTACGGTTAAGTTTCAGACCAGTAAATGCATCAGTTTTACCTTAAAAATGTAGGAGAATATTACTTTAGCTTATATGTTATATGCAAATTATAAATTCATTTTGACAACAATCACTATAAAGTGCAAAATTTCCGGGAGTACTAAGTTCTAGAAAACTTATAATTCAATGTATTATTTGTAATGATAATCGAGTACTTATATGAAGGAATATAAGAATTGAAGCAGAAAATGTCTCAAAATTTCCTATTTAATCATAAGTGCTCCTGATGACTACAACAACAACAATAACAATAATAATAATAATAATAATAATAATAATAATAATAATAATTGTATCTTGTTACAGGTAATCAAGGGTATTAATATTATAATTAAAAGGAGCACCCCAATATTATATGTATTAGTGTTGGAGCAGGAAAATTGTGGGTGCTGCGGGGGCGTAGTGTAGTTGATTGCTGGGCTGATGGTGGTCTGGATGTTCGGCTCGGGCTGCTCACTGAAGTGACATTTGCTCCAATTCTGTTGAATTTGATCTCAGGGTCCACTGGAGTGTTTCGCGGATCAGTATAGATCCACGGGAACGAGAAATGTGTTGCCCAAAAATACACAACGTTGACTTGTTTAAAATACTTTATTCGCATGTAAAAATATTGGGGCTACTTCCTGACTGTTCGCCGCTGACTTCGCTACTCACTTAGACTGGCTTTAGAAATGACTTAAACTGATTGCTTTCGTATGGCTTAGGCGGATTGCTTTAGTGTGACTTATGCTGCCGGCTTCCGTATATCTCTGGAGTGAATCCTCTCGTGTCTCGCCTGAATGAGATGTCTGGATGTCTGAATCTGCGAATGTGTGAATGTGCGAAATGTGTGAGTGTCTGACTTCTGCGAGTGTGAATGTCCCTCTGACTTCTGTACTCCAGTTTTTCTACCACATTGCCACGCCTCTCGCTAAATTAAATTCCCTCGCATATTATCCTATTTCCATGTTGTATGCTCATCATTGGCTATCCTAAAAATTATTTATTTGAAGTTCTCCTGATTCGTTAACTTTTATCCGATGACCATTGGCTAGAATTATCCTTCCCCCCCTGATCTAATATCTTCCCACGAGCTTGAATATTCCAAGAACAACCTGTTGTAAATTTCGGCACTTTCCTTACATTCTGATTTCTATTGATAATCTTTTGCCTTCCTTAGTTTGTAGATTTCTAAATGTTCCCAGAGATAACGCACGTGTTGATGGACTGTTTTCGGCTTTCCTGTAATAAAACATTTTCGTCTCCGTTCTGACATTTTCATTTTCTCTTAAATTATTGCTACGTCTGACTTTGTTAAATACTGTCCCGTTACGGCCACATGTTTCTCTTATTGTGAACTCCTAAGTATTTCTTGGGCAGAAGGTTCGTGACCTAACAAAAGATAGTTTACCCTTTCCTCAGCCTTGTCTAAGGAGCGGTCAGTGGAGAAGCGTCAGATATACATCTGTCTCTTTCTAACATCTTTACTACAAAATGTATACAAAAACCCTTTTGTAAAATACCATCACCTGTCAAATGACTTACACACAAGTACAAGTTACAAATTATTTCTCTTTCTGTTATACCTATCTCTAAAATATTTCCTTATATATATATATATATGTATTACAATTACCCTTATCAAATCTAATGCCATTATAAGTATAACTCTGCAGCCTTTAGTTATTAAATTAATAAAGGCAGCCTTATTTCCGGCTTCAGTGTATGTATAGATATGTCTTTTTGATTAGTAAGCGAAATGCAAGTTATCTTTCAGTAACACAGTGTCTTTGTTATTGTTTGTAAAAAGGAAAGGAAATGCTGTTCTTTGTCGGGGACATTAACTGTACATGAGAAAAATATTTTTTGTCAAACCCTCACGGACAGTTCAGCCGGCCCTGTTCGGCGCCAGAGGTCATAACACTGTTAATGGCTAGGGCTCAATTGGGAACGGGACTTGCCGTCTAAAGGAAATTCCGCAGAAAGAAACATGCATTTTCGCAGAAACTCACATTTTTAGCTGGTTTAAAGGCAGGCCGCAAAAATGGCTAAGACGTGCTATATCTCGCAAATCTAGTGAAAGGTAGATGTCAGCGACTTTGCTAGCATGGGTATAGAAAATGTGTATTTCCTGGTAAAAAGCCAGAATCTTCAACCAATCAACATGTTTAAAAAACACGACGAATTAAAGCAAACTTGTAATAGATCATGCGCTAGTGTAATCCAATAATATTCTAGAAGGAATCAAATTCAGTAATATTTAAAGGATTTAATTTTTCGCGAGGGAGGAGCGAGTGGCATAATAGATTTAATATTAACTATGACAAGAGAAGTTCTGAAGCAGCAGTGACAGGAAGCAGCCATAAAAGTAACAATAAGAGTAATAACTGTAGTAGAAAGAGTTGCAATCAGCCTGTATCTGCCTTCTCCAGTGTTGTAGAAGAACAGTGAAACCGTCGCGAAGATCCAAAGTAAATCGTTCGGTCAGTGAGAGTCAGTCAGGCAGCGCAACGTAATAGTAATAATAGTCCCAATCGTAATAAAGTGAATAAATACGCGAGTGAATACAGCGAACTCTAATCCGCCGAAGCACAGCATGTTCCAGAATCATCCAAGTTGTCAAATAAATTAAATGTTCAATCAGTGCCATCATAATTACAGTGAACAATCCCCTTCTCCCCTAATGACTTTAAGTCATTAAAAACAGTTCAAAATTGCCTTGAGATCCCTTTCTTCTGCATTGGAACCAGAGAGTAAGGAAGCATCGAACTCATGACTCCGAGAGCCGAGGCAAGACAAGAAGAGCATCTAATTGCCTGATTAAAATAACAATCAATCACCCATTCAATTCCTCTGCATTGGAACCACAATAAATTCCGTTCCATAATAATGATAATAATGTGACTTTTATAAGACCTTTGAGTGTGTATAAATCAGTGTGTAAAATTCAGTTTTGTGTGATAAATATTGTGATCACTGTAATGTTTTTCTTTAAAGTTATAAAACCAATTCCATACCTCTGGCCAACACTGTGCGGGCACTTGTGTCAAAAGGACTTTTCTCCAGAACTGATGTCATCTTCACCGTTTTGTCTTCATCTACAGAGAACAAAACAAACAAACGAATGGGAAGAGCAACGATTCTTTAAGCCAACATCTAACCCCTCAATCTTCGTCCTCGTTCACTTTTCTGCTTTATATTTTTCATTCGTCTTTCCTTTTGGTTTGATTGAATGGCTTTGGCGACACGTAACAAGGCTAATGGTTCTTTGTGTGTTTTACGCGTTCGGAGGCGCTTGTTTCTGCAACCCGCAGCGATGAATGTTCTTGGCATCTCTTCCCGTTTGCTCCTTGAGGCTTCTGGCAGCCGCTAGCGTCTATAAATCTCTCCGCTCTCCGAAGTAAGGAATCCCAGGCTGTTCAGATTTTGTTTTATTTTTCTATTATATTTTCTCTCGCTATCCGGACCACTAACTGAGATATCCGTTTTAAGTGAAATAGCGTTTAATGTCCAGTGACCGAAGTTTTTCTATTGTTAGGACTTTTCGATACTTCTATGTGTAAGAAAGTTTGGCACAACAATTAAACTGTTTTAAGATATTTATTATTTAAAATTAGTTCCCTTCAATGAGTATAAATCGAAACATTAGCAACGCTACCTATTCTCACAAATCATACAAAAGATAGAAACACAACCAAGGATTACAATATTAGGAAAGATTAATCTTGGAGGGGTGAGAAAAAAATAAAAGAAAGTTGGTATTTCCAAAGTTTTTGGATACTACGAAAACATTCCTTTTGAAGTTTAAGACTGACAGTTCATCTTAATCTTTGTGTATCCTTGCTAAAAGCTATGTAACCGAATATCAATTGATACGTTCAATTATTTTTTTGTTCGTTCATACTGCTCAAAAAATGTTTTGTGTATTCATTGTAAATATGATTAAACCATTTACTTTTTGTGTAATGTCTTATTTATATATCCAGTCGAGTTCTTTATTTATTTCACAGCTTCACTTTCTCAATTATACACAGCATAAGTCCAGCAAAGCAACAGCTTTCATTTCTACTATTATAAAACCGGAAATCAATGCAAAGCTTTTCATCTTAATTTTTGTATTACATTGATTAACATTATTTTTCCCAATGTGACAGTAGCTTGCATCTCTGCACAACAGCAATCGCTACATTCCTTGTAAAACATTCTGTAATGCTCCTTGCTAAATCAACTTTAATATCATATTTGCCACAAAGTCCCAGTTTTTGTTTGGTAAAATTATATTCCTAACTTTCATACGTTATCAGCTGTGTAATAAAGATAGATTCAAATTATTAAAATTTGGATGTTATGAAATACGAAAAAAATTAGTTGCATAGAATGAAAAATAAATGAAAATCCTGTAAACTGTAGGTGAAGCAAGAAAATGACTTAAAACAGCATCAGAACTTTCAAATGGGTACTCGTCTACAAATTTATAGCTAATGTTTATAAGAAAAATGTAAGGAAATGATCAAAATATGACATTTAAAAATTATCAAGACGTTAACAGAACAGAAGAAAAATCCTTATGGTGGTTGCAACACATATTCATTCATTGATTCATTTACTTTATTTATGCATTATTTTAATCTGGCTGAGTTTAAAGGAAACTCTTTATGACCTGAACTCTCCAGGAAAAGTAAGCAGTATATATAATAATAATAACAATTATTATTATTATTATTATTATTATTATTATTATTATTATTCAGTTAATGCACCACCGCGTTGCTCATCGACCCTATACTTGAAATGAAGGAAAAACATTATTTAAATATATACCAAGTGCATAAATTCTTATATTTTTCAAGGAAGCATAAGAAACGGCTTTTTACTTATTTAAAAATTTCTGTCTTTGTTTATATTATCTGGGTGTTTTCTAGCCATATTAAAATTCCCTGCTGTTGTTTCAGTTACTCTTGTTTTTAATTATTTATTCATTCTTTTACAAATTTTATTTCATGGCAATTTTGAATGGTATGTTTCACAATAGCAGATTTTGCTGACTGAACATTCCTAAACCCCCCCCCCCTTTCCTTCGAACGGTTCTACCTCTGCCTCTTCAGTCTCCAGACCCTTTTCAGTTCAATGAAGATGCCTTTGGCGATGGCTTTGGATTCTTTTAAACTAATATAAACCAACGACCACGGCAAAATAATCCAGCAATTATTACTTTCAATAATAAGCATCAAGAAGTTCATGTAAATAAAACACCAATTAACGCAAAAGTATGTACCGAAATTTCATCAGACTGATGTGAAGAGTTTTATTTTCGTGTTTAAGGTAAAACAGCTTTTGTTCACTGTTTAAGTTTATCATTCAACAAAATTTGCAAGCAAAAAATTAAATGTCCTACATAACCGATCTGTGAAACCCCCTTGCCTTTACGGAGGCGACAAACGTTCCATCTTAGTGGTAGTATTTGGAATTGGACAGAGGTAGCGGCAAATGTAAACGATCCCTCCGACTGCTCCAGTTTCCCAGGGCATCATGATCACCCTCTCCTCCAAGTCAAGTCTAATATGATCTAGTGTGGAAACGGATACACCACTACCCTCTGCCGCTCGAGTGCGTCACTCCAAAGTCTTGCGAGATTTGCATTTTAACATTAGAAATCATCACGCGATTTACGAAAGGTTGGGGAACTTCCGTAGAATATCCTCACTTGATGAAACGTAGAACAAGTTGCAATGCATGCAGGAAACACAATGCTTCAGCTTACAAATGAAAGTATTGGAAGAAGTGGAGTTCTGAGAGACAATAAAGTACTTTTTCCCATTCATTTTCATTTTCGTTTTTTTTTTATTTTTTTTTATTTTTGTGTATTTCGCCTACAAACAATTTCAATTCAGATATATAAAAACCCATTACGTCTAAAGCATTGTAAAAAAGAGAGAATTTCATTTCATTGTCCCAGATTTCTAGTTGGGATTCCCCTTTTCTTTTCTCCACAATGTTCCAGTTTTAAGGTTGTTTTAAAAAAAGCCAATATCCCATAAAGGTTTCTGGGAATTCTAAGAATGACTTCCTTCGGAAGGGAAGTAAAGCCATGCGTCCCGTGTCGTACATTTACGGCACGAAAAATAACCTCAAGCCTGAAAAAGAGGCCTCTGAGCAAAATTTGTCGACCGTTTCACGCCCTAAATTGAATGGGACGCTGATGACCTGAGATGTTAAACAGCGTCCGTAAATAAATAAATAAATTAATAAAAAAAGGTTTCTGGTGTAAAATTTAGTAACTAAAATATGAATTTAATTTTTATTAAAAGTGTGGTTTCATAACGTGGTGCATTTTCTGCGATAATATACCTCCAAATCTTAAAAAAATTATTGGTCCACATTTTCCTCTGTGTGTTTTATCCCCCCCTCCTTGTACTGTTCAGGTGTTTAAATATAGGATGTCTGTAAATTTATCATCTGTTTATGTGCATGTAATTATAAAACGTAATCACAGTTAAATTTACGCAAGAAACAAAATGGAATATGCTGCAAAGTATAAAATTAAAATTGCAAAGTGTCACAATCGTGTGAATAATTTATGATATAGAAAATTTGAATTAATTTATTGGCAGTTGAATTGCAAACCTTGTTAATTCTAAACTAATTTAATGGAATGTAGGTGTTTACCCGGCGGAAATGTTTCTTTCTGCAAATTTATAGCAAATCTCGTATGTCGTGTATGCTTTTATCTGTAGTAATATAACGAGTGTTCCAGAATTTAGCTCGAGAGAATTTGAAGCTTAATTTGTATTTAATTTAATTGTTAGCGAATAAAATCGTAAAAATAAAGTAATAAATATATCAATGAAATGTGCTTACAGCCATGAATACGCATTTTACTTTGCAGTAACAGTCGAAAAAATGAAATTCGAAGTTAAAACGATATATGAGATATAGTGTTCAATTTTTTCATTTAAACTCTTTGGTAACAAATTGCAGATAATTGAAGCATAATGTAAGTGTGGAGTAAAATTGTTTAAATATATACTATGTAATTCAATCAGGTATAAGAATATCAGGAATTCCAACCAATTACAGCGGTCTATCGCCACAATTTTATCGATTCGATTCTGTCATTTTAATTTAATTTTTTATGCAAGTACATCAAAAATGCGCACTGAAATACCCTATACAGCTTCTTTGGCGCAACCACCAGTGAGCACTTCAAGTGAATAATCAACATGGCGAGAAGTTAGATGCACAAACTGGCCTTATGATTAAAAAGTTCCAAGCAGAAGAAGAAGAAGAAGAAGAAGAAGAAGAAGAAGAAGAAGAAGTTGTAGAACAAAAAGAGATTTTTATTACAAAGTTATAATGAACTTACTAACAATTTAACTACACCGGTACCATTATGCATCTTCTCTTCCCTGAATAATTCTATATGAAACCTTATTAGTAATTGATTGATTCATGAGCTAAATAAATAAAAATAATTAAAAAAATTTTAATTTGTTTGTTATGTTTTACGCTGTCATGGCAGATCTCGTTAGAAATCTCTTTGTTTTATAGTAAGTGCACATTTTTGGTGTTATTCTAATAAAATATTAATAACCATTATTTCAGTAAAAATAAACTGCGGCAGCAATTGAATTTTACAATACTAGTATTACTAACTCGTTAGTTTTATCAGGCATAACTTGAAAAGCCAAACCCACTGAAAGAAGTTGAATTAATATTGCAGATAGCTCTTAACGGAAATAAATATTATACTTTATACATCAGTTGAACTTGTTTCATTTCGTAAATCGTATTACTCAAAAATGTGTACAAAACGGAAATATAGTCAGGTTTCAATACAGTAGCCACATTCGTTTACAGAAATGATGAATTATGAATATGCTTCTTTCCCTTGATTTAATTTTATGTGAAAAAGTACTTAGAAGTATAACTACCAGGTCATCAGTTGAGGGATAAAGGGGTACAAAACTCTACGCATAACTGATTCATCAAAATATTAAGCTATTAGCTTCATTTTAAATAATGGTGCTCCAATAGAAACGCTTTATTGCTATGGTATGAAAAATTATGAAGATTTATTAAGTGCGATATAGTTTGTGAAATTTATTAAATCAGATATTGTATAAGCATAGACAAGCGGTGTTATTTGGAAGTGATTAAAAACTAGTAATTAATTACTAACACGTTCTTTTTCTATTTATTTCAGGTAATGCTGCACGTTCACAAACTGGATATTCTATTTAGGAAATGATAAGTTGCTTCTTATAAGGTAGGAATTCCTATTTACCATTTTCTACAAATACGTATGGGTTTAAGGGTTTCGCAAAATTTTTTCTATCTGTATCGACAATTTTTGTGTTTAGTTTGTTAAGTATATGCAGCGAACCATTTTAAACTTAAAACTCTATGTATGAGAAGTAAAAATTAAAGTAAAAGTTAACCACAGTCACTGAAACTGTAGAATAAGTAGGGCTGAGTAATCAAATGGCAACGCAGCGTTTATATACCTCGCCATTATTTGCTAGAAATCTTCAGAACTATCGAGAGTTTCAAGAATTTTCTAAAGAACTCTGCGTTGAAAATTCTCATTACTAGAAAACTTCGGGAAATTTTGCAAAATGGCATCTTAAAAAAAAAAGAACCAGAGTTCCTACATTATTAAGTACTACAATTGTTTGATCCGACAAACGCCCGCCGCCATTGTTTCAGCGCTTGCTGGTATCTGGTAGTAGTTCATGTAAGTTAGTTGTACAGAAACTGTGTGTATAACGTGAATGCGTATGAAGAAATGGTGTGTTCTATCCCTAATAAAATATTTAAAAACGACCAGCTAAGTTTCATGAAACAGAGCTTTAATGGCAAGCCGAAACTGTGGTAAAGAAAATTAACTCTAATTAACATGCAATAGTAGTAGTAGTAGTAGTAGTAGTAGTAGTAGTAGTAGTAGTAGTAGTAGTAGTAATAGTAGTAGTAGTAGTAGTAGTAGTAGTAGTAGTAGTAGTAGTAGTAGTAATAATAATAATAATAATATAATTATTATTAATGTGCATTATGCATGTGCTTGACAGGGTATATTATTACAGAAATATACCCTGCCAAGCATATACATAGTATATTCCCATCCACCGACTGGAATAACAATGACTGCAGCCTGCTGATTGCATTACTCTTAAGTCATGTACTCTTGAGTGTGGGTCACAAGGTAATGTTAGTAATCCTGGTTACACTAAAATTTTAACTTGTTTTATTTTTTATTTTTAATTTTTTAGGAATGCTTCTATTAAACGTCAATGAAATTGAAACTAAATTTTCTAAAGTTTTAAGTGTTTAGGATTTCATTTTAAAGATACGGATTACAAAAATCGCCACTATTAGAGTTCTTGAATTCGTGGAATTGGAATGCTCCATTCCTAATATTCAAAAATAATGACAACAACAAAAATTTTGCGCGTGTCTACAAAGATGCCAGGAAATACAGCAAATAATTTATGAGAGATTAAGACAATACATTATGATGCAGTTAGACACTACATTAAAACATGTGGTGGCCGGTTATAGTCTCTAAAACTAAGCGTGGACGTTGTGAAATAATTCATACGTGTAACTAAAAAGTAGCTGATGTATGTGCAAAATAGAAACATCCTTCGTTAGTCTATGGAATGTAAACCCAGTGAGATTATTTGAGTCTGCAGATCTCTGCTGCGCACTTAGAAAGAATGGTCAAGACCATATAATGCATATGCAAGTATCAGCTTGTAATTAGTTTGGGAGGCTTTGTCAGCCAATAGTTGTGCGTATGTGTATTATTCGGTGCTTTCATTGCATGCTAACTGTTCTTCGTTAATTATGCCCCTTCATAAATATAGTCTTGAAAAACGAAATTATAAGTGAAAACAGATTCGTGCAGCGGAGTGGAAAGGAAAAATGCTGGCAGTCATGTTACAGGCATAGAAATTGTACGTTAACTTATTAAAAGTTACGAGAGACAGAAACAATAAAAAACGTGTTCAGAACCGCCGTGTTCTTGGAAAAAAAAAGTTAAATGAAACATGGTAATTTGCTACGCAAATGTCAAAGTATTATTAATTTAAGATATTAATATTATTGTCCGTTTTAAACACTGTATACTTTTGTGCTTTCAGTAAAAATATAAATAATAACTCTTTATCCTCTTTTCCGATTGGGCCAAATGCACTTCACCAATAAGCAGCCGCGCTTAGGCGACTCGAAGCTCGAATAACTTTTATGTATAAAAAAAAAACAGTAATGTAGCTAACAGGATTGTAAAATAAATGATATATTAAATTAAACCTACTGCCAGACTGGAATCAACTCTTCATGTCAACTCGCGTAACAAGGAAGGGTATTAGAATATTTTCAGCAATCAAATGCAATAATGGTTTCCCATTTTATTTTCGCTGGAATTTCATCGTTCAGTTAAGAACCACAAATATATCACGCAAGGCTTTACCCACTCAAGTCCGGCGGTCGCAGACAGCCAGCATGCCTGAAACTATAAAGAATTCTGAGAACTACTCACACAGATTCCGCAAACGTGTTTTTCACAAAAGAAACGTTCCGATATATGCTGCGCATAAAGACAAGCATCGGTAAAGGAAAGCTCGTTGAAACGCAGTGTGCCTTTTCATTCTGATGCATAAAAGAGCTTGCTTTTGAATAGCTGATGTAATTTGTTGATGTGAACTTGGGCGACGCTGTGTACACCCATAAGTAATATCTGAAGATATGGCTGGGCCTTCTTACCTTGCAACGGACCGTTTCTTGCAACGAACACTTTCTACGAATCTGTTTCGGGTCAGGAATCTCAGCGAAAGATATCATTTTTCCTACATGGTCTGCCTTCTCTCTCTCTCTCTCTCTCTCTCTCTCTCTCTCTCTCTCTTTTTGCTGTTTAAACGAGGCGATGTTCTCCTCTCTCCTTCTTACCACACAAGTTGGGTACACCAATTCATATCCCAGTGCTGGTAGGGCTACAGTAATGTTAGTTCTGCTACTGCACACACACACATTCTCTTCTCCTGTTTCTCTTTCCTTCAAGGAGTCACTATCTGCGGCCAGAAGATATCACGGCTGGCTGGATTCCAGGACAGTACCTCCCTCAGCTCTATCTGCTTTGTCTGCGAGGAAGATGGCGAATACATTGTGGTCGCCAGCATCCATTGCTTCCGTTTGGATGATGGGAGCGAAAATCAAGTGAACCTTATCTTAGACAGTCACATTCGCATGAAGAAAATACTTTTTGTGTCCCTCTGGCATTACTGTTCACAAGAGAGCTGTTGCAGATATAACCCGCTGTTATGATTAATAAATATAAGCTTTTTAAGAAAGTATTTTAAATGAATGTGGCCATGTGCTGTTGAAAAAGATTTCACCTCAATTCGTTAGTGTCACATTCTGTAGTTCATAGTAGATTGGAATTGGAAAGTACAAATCTTGCACTGTTATTCACAGAGGAATAAAGGAAATGCATTATTTATAGTAAAATTAGATTCCAGGAGATGCCTCCAAAAAATATTTTTTAATTTTTGATTTTTAATTTTTTTTTGTGTATTTTATCCACTGTTACTTAAGTCAATATATTTGTTTATAAAGCTGTACATTATAAAGGACAATGAAAGCGAAGAAGAGAAAATTGTTACCCCTCTAAAATGAGTTTTTGATTCCTAAAATCATCTATTGAGAAGAGTTTTTTTTACTATGTGAAATAATTGACATCCTCGATGGACTGTTGTCTAAATTTTTGAACATGTTAAACATTCACTCGTACTTTTACAATTTTATACTATATGCTATTCTTTTTTTTTTTCAAGTAAGTCGAACAAAAACAATATAGAGCACAACCATTTATTTTACATAACTATTCTGATAGAAGGTGTAAAATCTGCATCATACAGGGTCCTGATTCCACTACGTAAGCGGAAGTTGATTTTGTGGACAGGAAGTTACTACCTAACAGTCTTGCCACCTGCAGAGGGAAATCATACTGTGTGGTCGGAAATCATAGCCAGCATTTCTGATTTCTTTCGTTATTTGTAGTTGATATTGTCCTCACCATCATTGTAGAGCTCGAGGTGTCTTTCGTCTCTGTGAGACTTGCCTGAATCCTTTAACATTGTAGAGCTCGAAGTGTCTTTCGTCTCTGCGAGTCTTGCCTGAATCCTTTAGCAAAAATTTTGAGACACTCGCAGTAGTTAATTGCTTCCCGAATATTTTATTTCAGCTCCTTCACGGGGTTATTTCTGGGAAAGCAATACTTTTATATGGATAAGGATACAGCACCTGGGCGACTTTATACGCACATACGCTGCGCTGTTCCTGTTAAAATATTTGGTGAGGGTTCTAGTCGTTAACCTAATTCATCAGGCTTCTCATGTGTTAAAACCCGGGTTTTTTGGGCTCGGATTCTTGTCAGTAAAACGTTTTGGATTCGAAATTTGTTCGTCAGTCTGAAAATTGCACCTTCCAATGGAGTGTTACTCCTGGAAATTTAGCACGAAATTCTTTGCATATAACAATCATGAGAAATGTTTATTGTTCTAGCCTATATCACTACTCTCTGCACACTACGTACATAAATACACGCTAGAAAGTTTAGCACACTTTCCAAAATAAAAGATATGTGCTTATATTACTTAAAACAATGAAAAAAGCATATTATAAACTTTCTTTACAATGAGATATGAGTAGGATGATCCACGGAACGTTTTAACTTCAATTGTTGGTCCGCGTTCAAAAACAAATTGAGAAACGCTGCTGTATAGTATGTAAGAAACAGATCAAACCAATTTAAGATTAGTGCTAACCATACTGATCTCAGTTGGAGTTATTGGATTTGTTGATTTTCTGTTTTAGTGTTACCTTCGAAATAATGTGCAAATGTGTTTTTTTTCCCTTCCCCTCCGCATATTTTTGGATCGGCAATTCACCGCCGATGTTTTCTCATACTAGCTGGAGAGAAGCAAATAAATTCTACGAGGGAGTTTATTGTGAATCCTTGTTGTCGATAGGATACTGCGCGTTTCAACGCCCTCTCGACCCCTGTTTCTCAGCTCTAGTGACGCGTTCCACCATGATTGTGCAGATTCCTCTCCTTTCCCCTTTCTGACTCATTTTCTCGTCTCCCCATGCACTGCTTCTGTTTAAAGCTTCACATGGATCTTCCTTTGGTGGACACTATAAAAGCAGTCTTTAAACTCCTTTATTCCGCCATTTATGTCACGACCAGCGTTGAAGTATATACAAGAAGAGTTATTGTAAGAAGCTACGGAATTTGCAAACACAGGGAAAGGAAACCTGCTATTCAACAGTATTTTTAATATGTGAAAATAAAGTTTGCGCAAAATATATGTTTTATGTTTTTTATAAATATTTTTTTTATAATTGTGCTGTATCAACAGTACTTCTCAAGCAGCCTAGCTGTATTTAGAAATAAACAAGTACTGTACAAACATAAACAATGTACGTACTTATGTTTTAGAATCTATAGGCATATTTACATTTTTTAGCTGTTTCATAACAAAAGTCGCCTGTAATTTTTGGTCCTATATTTCGTTCACAAGTTCACCCATATTGTATACGTTTAAGGTGTTGGAATTCATTGGCATGTTTGGCAAATGTGAACTACCCATGACTGTCAGTGCCAGCACATAAATAGTGAGACCATTTATATGCTCAATGTTTATAATGAAACAACTATTGGTGGAATGAAGAGATAGATTGGTTTGGAATTGTTTCTGCATTTGTTCCCTAATATATTGACTAATGCCAATTAACTTTGAAAATTTTAATAATGCTTAAAGCATTTGTTTCCTAATTTATTAACTAATGCCAATTAGCTTTGACAATTTTAAAAATGCTTAAAACTACCCACAATAAAATCTGAAGTAAGGACTCCATAAGCACCAAATTCCACCCATATGCATTAAATACTCCGCAAGGAACACTCTGTAGGACAAAATTGTTCAAAGATATGGATATTGGGGGGAAACATTTTATATTACATAAACTGACATTAAAGGTACAAAGGACATACAGGCCTTTTAAAAATGCAGCTGGAAACGAACTATAAACGTCCATGATAAAGAGAGCTTTGAACTGTGTTATACATCGAAATACTCAAAAATCATTCTTGGATATCCAATAAACATTTAATGTTCAATTGTGTAGATTGTGCATCCCTATTAGGCATATTTCTTATGGGTTTAAGATATGAAAAGAAGCAGTACAGGAAGGCATTCGGCATATCTGCAGAGAGGTTATTTGAAGTATGGGCCGCCTTAGTGCAACTGCTTACTGGGGAATTGCAGTCGCCGCAACCGCGAAAAAGAAGATATACTCGCCGCGTGTTAAGTTAGTATTGGTCTTCTTTTTACTAATAGCATAAAATTATACCATATTTAAAAAAGGTAGTAACAATGAGCACTTATCATGTTATAAGACATGTTGAAAAGAATGTCCCTGATCGGCAATACATTGCTGGCATCATCTGTATTTCCTCGAAATATTCTTTCAGCAGTTTACAACACATTTCTTGTCATTGAGAGATGTTGTCTTTTAAAATGTTTTAACAAGCTGGCGGACAATTGCTGTACTTAGAACACGATTGCCAGGATATTTTCTTGCGAATCGGCTTATCTCTTCTCTGTCAGAATCAGTTTTCTCACCTGTTTTTTAAGACTATATTCATGTAGAGACATAACTAACGAAGAACAATTAGCACACAATTTACACACAATGAAGCATCGGATAACACATGAACGCATAACCACTGACGTTTCCCTCAAACCAACCACAAGTGGCTACTTGCACATGCATTATACAATCTTGAATTCATCCAGTCACGCTCTACTGGCTCATAACTCCACCCTGACTGTAGCATGTATTAAATTAAACTGATGTTGTTGAAACTATTTTTATGACAAGACTAGTTTTAGAAAACTAGTTATATTAAAACATTCCTATTTTAGCGTTTTAATGTTAATGGTTGAACACATTTAATTTACTCATATGAGTAATAGAGTAATGAAAAATATATATAAGAAGAAGCATAAAGATAATTTGGAAATATGAATTAAAGGATTTTTCCTCCTATCTTTTCTCTCATAAGCGTTTAATACTTAGAGATATTACTAACTATTTGTGCAAATATTAACGTTAGTAACAAACCAGAATGCATAACGTTCTCTAGCTGATTGTACACCTTAATTAGTTCCCCATCTGTAACCAAACGGTTTATTTACACACCATCCCATTCCGAAAGACCAGGTAGGTGTAAAATTAACTTGGGCAGCGTTCTGTTGAGTGCTGGAGTACCTGTCATTTCCTGTGTTGCAAGGCTGATGCTGAAATGTTTATTTAGGAGCAGTTCTTTTCTGTTCTCATCAGTCCATGCGATCTTACATTCCCTTAAATGTGACATCTTCACTGCTTTGTGTTCCTACAGAGTTGTTTGCGTGGTTTACCTATTCCCAAGTTCAATAATTCATCGCAGTCGCATCGCAGCTGACCACCTTGAATCGTAAAAACCAGTGACAATGAAGAACATTTCCAGACGATGAATATTTTGTACTTTATTTAAAATCTTGAGAACTCATTTCCAAAAAAATCTGGAATTTTTATTGCCTTCTTCGCTCTGAACTTTTCTCAATTTCTTCAGCTCTTGGTCTAACTTTCCTTAGCGAAACTCAAATTAAAGCTACGTCCTTCCCTATTCCCTTTTCGTTGTCATTAACGTTGGGGAATTCCACTACATATATTTCAAGAACTGTTGATATTACAGGAATTTGCTTTGTACCGCATATACACGATGTACATGTTCGCTTCACTATGTTTTCTTCATTACACACTGTGACCTTCATTATTTTTTCAATAAATGTATCGCACACGATATAACTAACAATGTTTTAAAATTGTCACACAAACATTTCAAAGATTAAAATTTTGGTTCTTAAAGTGTAATGAGGAAAGTAAGCTTGAGAGGAGCCCGGGAGATAATTACAGCCCATCTTGTGAGTGCACTTATCTTATCACTCACTTAAAATGTCATTCTGTAACTTATTTAACGAACTGGGGTCTGACTAGGGACGTAGCTACAAAACTAATCTAAAGAAACCTTAACCATCATTATTCTAAACGAGATCAAATTAGGAATTAGGTAAGCACAGAATGCATAATCATTATTCCCACAATAGGCAAACTGTATGTATACAGTATGCAGTTGGCAGCACGTTCACTCTGAAACTTTGTTATAGAACGCTATCTAATCCCTATGTTATTCTTTATGTAATATTTCCAACTATCACTTTTACTTCTTAACGAACTTAATGCTACAATACATTTCCCCAAACCCCTCTGGTTTCCCAAACGAAAATAAACTGAAGTCATAATATAAGATTAAAACATTAGCCCCCACAAAGTAAAATTGACAAATTTAAAATAAAAATATAAATTAAAAAAAAATAAACTAATGTAAAAGAATGGGAGAATGCAAACATGATCTTGATAGATTATATGAGGCATTAATAAATATAAATAAGCGATAAAGGGTTAAATAGAAACAAAGAATAGTACAACAATAATAGTTTAAGATTAACACGGTTAAAGGAGTGAGTAAAACACTCAAATAAAGGGTCAAGAGAAGTTAGAAACAAGGAATTAACAGTATGGATAAACAAAGATATATGTGAAAATATCGAAGGCATTAGCAAGATGTGACAACTGCCCCTTCTCATCCACCCCATACATTTAGGCAATAGTTAATTGATTTATTTAAGGACGCTCTTTAACAGCTCAGGTCATCAGCGTGGCAATAGTTAAGCAGTATATACATAATGTAGGGAGAAGGAACAAAACGTAATAACTGTAGAAGGATTGCAGAAAGAATCACAAATAATAATAATAATAATAATAATTAAATGTTAATTATTGAAACAATCTAGTTTTGGAAAAGGAAGATATATCAAACAGGTATATGCCTCAGCATTTAAGATTCTTAAGAAAATTAAACAAAGTAAGCCCATAAAAATATATATAAAAACATATTTTATCTTGAGTTTCAGAGTAGATCTTCAAAAGAAAGTCCCATAAAAATATTCTGCTGCAGAATTTGTCTATGTATTTAACCAATTAAATGCACATCTTATTTTGTGTTACTGTACACAGTGTCACGGAATTGCCATTTACAATTTTCCGAATTATGCAACCTACATTACGGGATAAGGGTGGGGTAAAGCAGCAGCTGATTTAACATCCCACATTCAGCAGGTCAGATTCAGCAGGAAAGAAATTTATATAACGTCTAATTTTGTCTAACTAGTATAACTATAAATAGTATATTTCAATTCATCTGTAAATACCGTTCTTCATATTTTAAAAGTAGAAAAAATTATTAATAGTCTTATTTTTATTACTATTTGTTCCTATTTCAAATTGTCTATCTTATTTAAGCATATACGGTCTACGGCCCATGCATAAAATATGTTTGTAATATGTAATTTTGTTCATCCTTGCAAATTTTAAGAAATAATGGCATTTTGTGATTCTATGTATATACTTTGACCACTTCCTTAGTCTAGTGGTTAACGTTGCTGACAGGTACACTAAGTTAGGAAGGTCTGGTCTCTTGAGGACAATTGGTAAACTGCCTGATTCTTCGATCGTAAAAGTCGCATGGTAGGCTACAGGCGGGATGCCGACATGTTGATCACATGTCTTCCTGCAATACTGTCCTCTATCAATAAAATTCTAAGACGGAGGTGGATGATGCAGAGGTCGCTGCGGCAGGCCAAGTCTCCCCCAAGACTGTGGCACCAATGAGAAATCTCTTCTTTAGGGAATTTTAAAAATGTGCTTTAATATGCGTTTAAACTAAAAGTTATTTTAATATGAAATTTAAAATGTAAATTATTTTCAATGCATAGCAAATGTTTTGGATACTGCACAACTAAATTTATTTAAATGTAGAGCTGTCAGTCAAATTTGAAAATATTAGTGTCCATAGTATTTCTGTCACACATCATTTAATTCAGGATAATTAACAATCTGTGAAATATTTCATAGTTGCTTAAAAGTATTGTTTGAGGAAGGTGAAAACTCCTTCCTGCGTAAACTCCATGTAAGAACTGCATGATAAGGATAGAAGACTAATATTTCTTTTCGATATCATTCTTTTCAATCTTTTTCTTTGCAAAGATATTTCAAGCTGCTTTGTCCCTCTTAAATTGTGCAGTTGTTTTCTTCCGTAGTATCTTGCTTTCTCCCCTCCTCCCCCCCCCTATTTGAATTGCCAAGGAAATTAGACAGAATTTCCGCATTTATTCTTCGTAGGAGTAATATATGCCTCAGTACCTCTCATCATTGCCTTCAATACATCAATGTCTTCTTCGGCTTCTTGGCGCTCTTTTTCTATTGCAGCCCCACCGCCCTACTCCGTTTTCTGCCTTTTATCATCTCTATTTCTTACAAGCGCGTTTTTAGAACTTATTTTTTTTGGACGAAAGCCAGAGATTTCCCTCTCCTAGCTGCTGTGAACCATCGCATTGTGTTGAACGAATGAGCGAACGGCCGGACGATTCTCAACTGTCTGTGTATTGTGAAGTGGCGGACCGAGCAAGGCTCATCCATTTCTTTCATTCTTTCTGCGTGTATGTTGTGAAGGGTCTCTTTTACCCATTATGGCGTTTTTGAGCTCTTGACGCTGTGCACCCTCATAAATACGACCAAAGCTCCACGCATGTATTGTTTAGTAGCTTTGTTTGGTAGCATGAGGACAGGATTGGCGTAGAATTTGCTGATTATATCAGAATTAAATGCAATTTCAAAGGAATAATTCATTCGTACCTAAAATAAAACATAATAAACGTTATATTAAGAACTGATGGAATATTTATCCCCTTAAATTTTTTTGAATTTAAATTAACCCGTAATACGTCTTAAAAAGGGATATATTTACCTATAAGCCAAGCAGTTTATTGTGTCACAAACACATTGTAATGTGTATTGACTTTTTACATGGTAGTCTGTTTGAATTACTTTTTTAAATTTTCTTTTAATCCATAGTGCATGAAATTAAATCCATACGCTTAGTTTCATATTCTTAAGACATACAGAGTCCTCTCCGCTGTGCATTCGAAAATTGATTTTGCCAATGGAAAGGTATTGCGTAACGGGTTCGCCAGAGGAAAATCATGTCTTGTGATTATAAAAAAAAAAACATGTTTTATTTATAATCACTATCAGTTTTCAATATTAATAGGCCCAAGAAGGAAAAATATATGATGCGTTTGATACAATCACAGCGCAGTGTTTAGTATACAGTTGTGTAAATGAGAGCAAGTGAAAAAAGAATTTTAATGACATAAGCACAAATTCAAAACGGAATTTACTATCGCTGAAAAATGCTAAAGCGAGAAATTGTAAAAGGTTATCACTCTCAAAGAAATTGTAATCTTGTGAAGCACGTTTTGTATTTTATGATGAAATCTGTAATAGACGATAGGCAATTTTTTGCAGTTTTTAATTTTTTATTAAAGGAATGGATTAAATCACACATGGTGAAAATTGTGTTTGTTTATTTATTTATATTCCGTGTGATTCGTAGAATCATTTTTCAACTGAATTATTGAATATTCCAAATTACTTAATATGAATGCTACAAAAAGTTTCCACATAACTATTAAACACATAAATATGATTCCAATACAATACTTACAGAGCAGTTTGGAATGTTAGGAATTTTTCCATAGAATAGAGAGAGTGTAATTATTTCTTATGTTTTTCCTAAACAATTATATTTTACATTGTCTTTTTATTTTAATATTGAAATATGTTATTGTAATGCTATGTACCCTTGATAACAAATTTGACGATAGTGTGTAAAGATAAAATGTTATGGATTATTATGCTTACATGCAAAGTTTTCATTGATACATATGATGACTTTTTATAACTGAAATACTATTGGCAGGCTATGGGCAGTATTGGAATCTTGAAAATAATTCATTCTCCACATATATGGCACTGTTATTTAAAGTTGGCGATTTTGAAGGAGGGAATTAGCAGACGTCAACTGTCTACAGCAGGTCACTTTTATGTATGGGAGTGATACCATACAATAAACAAAATTTTTCTCTTCAATTCTTTACCTGCGTGGGTGTTCAAAACCAAAACTCAAGGCAGATGTGCAAAGTTGCCGAATAACTATATTTAATATGTATAATAATAATAATAATAATAATAATAATAATAATAATAATAAAAGTATTACGTAGCATGGACCATTCACCATATGTATTAAATTTGGGTCGCTGTTTGATTAAATCAAAGAATGAAGGATTTCCCCCACAGAGTTTTGTTACATTTTCATATTGACGGTGTGATGAAAAAATAATAAATTTCAAAAATATTATTTTTGAATAAGCAGCATTCTATGAATGGTAACACCTGCATAAGGATGACAAATATAAATAACGGTTCAAAATATTTCCATTATATTAAACCTTTTATGGACATTTCAACTTTCAGTACAAATTTATATTTAAATTGATTGAAGGATCTCATTATCGAAACCTAAATACAGAAAAAGGTTTGAAATTAAATATATTTGCTAACAATCGTATAAACAAAAACAACTTAGCAAAGAGAATTTGTTTTAAAATGCACGTTAAATAATATTGGAGCAGAAATGTTGGCAGTTGAAGGGAAAAAATGCTTATTTTAAAAACAGATCGTATAAATAAATATTAATGTATTGAACAAATATATATGTAATTTTTAAGAACTTAAATAAAGGTTATTTTAGGAAATAAGAAAATCATCATTACACGTAGTGTGATGAACTGTAAGAAATATATCTTAAATGTCCAAATTAATTAAAACAATTTTATAAAGCAATTTTTCCCCGATGAAAAGAGAAACAAGAGTCACATAAGAACATTGAAAATGGAGTGTTTAATTATAGAGGCTGTTTACTGCTCACTAGATCACAAATAAAGTGAAGAAATACAAATATAAGAAAAGGTAGTGCTGAAAGGAAAAAGGAATGCTGAAAACTACATACACAATGGATAAATGCAGAAGTACTTCCAACGTCTTATAATGTTAACCAGCAGAAATGAGAGATGTAAGAAAAATAAGAAAACTTTGGAAAAACGAGTTTAATTGAGAAGGCGGAACAAATTATCCAGTTCATGAAGATGGTAGAGCTGGGGAGATGTTTTCCACCAGCCAACTGGCACATTGGTTGATTCATGATGACATGTGTAGATAATAAACGTCCTAAACCATGGCGCATAACCAAGGCAATTGGTATTTTCTTTTGCTGTGCAAGGAGCTGGTGATAGTACTCCGGATGTACGAAGCTAAGCTTCATCATTAATATTGAAGACCTGTATGGCGATTTCCAAAGTTCAGAAATTCAGGGTAGGAAATTATCTTAAATTAATGAGATGCTGGAGTGCAATGCATCATTTAGATGAGTCGTATTCTCCAAGCCGCAAGGAGCTATTCGGGTCAGGCACTGAAGTTTTGCTGCAATGTCCTTGTTCCACTAATGACGCTGGCAGGGCTGGACAGTGGCAGCTTGGCAAGTGAAATAAGATAGATTACCCGAACCTCTACTACCTGCATAAAGGAAAAAAAAAATAATAAAGGACACCCACAACATCCTTTCATGCCGCCCGAAGGCGGTTGCTGAAGGCTCCAACCATAGCTTTTTTTTTTTCTTCCCCAAAATTTTCCACCCCTTCCCATTCATTCTGCTCGGTTTCACTTTTGAAATGGATAATAGCCATAGTGGGTATAATGTAGGCCACGGATACTCATCGACCAAGGGCTTTTCGGAGTTGTTGAGACCCTTTTCACTGTTCCCTTAGAGTTTGAATTACAGCGCCTTTTATGTGCCTGTGAAATATTTACAGCAACAAATCAACAGGAAGAAACGCATTAAGCCAGACAATCTTCATGTCGAGAGAATGCCCCACGTGAACAAATTGATTCATGCTAGAATTAGGTACATTAGTATAGATGATGTTCATTAATTTAACAGTATAATGTCAGGGGAAAGCACATCTACTTTTAGTTACTTTCCCTTGATGTGCATTTGCCTCATGGTGTATCGCCATGTATGTTATTAAAGAAGAATTAATAATCCGCCAGTTCCACATTAATGTTTCACTGAAACATTCTTATGCTTAAAAATTGAAGAAAAATCTTCAAAATAACGGCTATATGCCCGGAGCTGGAGGAATATATATTTCGAGTATTCTAGGCGTTTGGAGTGCTGCGTAACAGAGAATGATGATATAAAAGTTCATTACTAAAAAGAGTTATTGACGGGATGTACTAATTGCACTTTGTAGTGCACGGAACTGCCGCATAAGAGAGTAACAACAAGTATTTATTTTTTATTAGTCTTCTTCGTGTAAGAGGAAAAAATAAGAATTGCCGATTGCCTTCTAGGCAAGAGCACAGCCTTGAGGGTAAAATTATAGTGGGTAGAAGGGGTATAGATGTCACCAGCTAAGAAGATGTTCCATTTATTCAAACAAATGAAGCATATAGTACATTTTAGACTTTAAACATTTTGCGCACTCCTAATGGCGTTTTAATTTAAACTCGGAATGATAACTTTCGATTGGAAGATTTACTAGAACACAAAATCTTTGCTTCGTCATAATTTAGCATTTTTGTTTTGTATAACTTGTAATTTTAAACCGGAGTTCAATTTGCTACAGTGCTTGACAATGCGGGAGTTGGGAGAGTACAAAGACACGTGTTACACATTCCAAACCGGTTTGATCTAAGGGGGTGCGCTCATTGTGGAAACTGATCACTTGAACGCTTCAAATTGGAATTTCTGCACATGAGGGCTGCTTGTTCCTTTGTAATTACACACGCAATTATGGCAATAGTAATTATATACAGGTATTTTATTTTTATTTTATTCCTCTAGATTATTAAATGTAATAGTTTGCTTTTATTTCGTTTCATTGAATGTATACGTAAAAATATGAAGCTTTATTTTTTCACTACAAATAATTGTACATTTTTTGGTGTTTTAAGTATGTATAAGTGGATATTTAAGATCAAAACATTTAGTTCATTTCATTCAAATTTTAAAGAAAGATGCGTTTTGTTTTAGATACTGTCATTAAACGGCAAAACTCTCGCTGCAAACACACGAAAAAATATCTCAGAGGTAAATACGAGTATAAAATATTAATATTGTTCCCATAATACATTCGCGGCCACATTCCAAAATTACTTAATAAAATAAGCGATCACATCTGCACAGTAGCAAGAGAAGGGCGTAGTTGCCTAACATCTCTTTTTCCAAAACGTTTTTCTACAAATCTATGAAAGTTTTGAAAACTGTTTGATAAAATTTTCATTATACTTATCCAGATCTCTTTCTGGTTCAAAGTATGACATGTATACACTTCCCATCCGTATTCAGCAAATCAATTGAACATAATTACCAATAAGTGTAGATACTGCCGTCACTGGTTAAAGTAATGTTGACAACATTGAGAAAAATGAAGAAAATTGCATATTTCAATCGTAGCTACTCATCATGTTTATAATTGTGTTCGATGGTAAACTAATTGCCATAAGAATACATGCACGTTTTTTTCATGCCATAATCCATATGCAAAACAAGATAAATAATTTTTATTTTATCACAATACTTCTACTATTTCCTCTGCTCAAACGCTTTAGGTCACGTCGCTTATACGAGACTTCCAGTTGGTCTGGTTATATTTTTTCGATCAATAGTGCTATTTCATACTGGTTTATATTTTAATATCTTCATTGGAATTTACCCGCCTATTCCCTGGATACGCAGGTATGCACTATATTTCTCTATTGATTTCAATGCTCCCATTCAAATGTCATACCTTCAATTTCTCTATTATTGATAACGTTGTAGCGATACATAATATGAAAACCTTTTCAGCGGTGATGGAGACGAAATTAAAAGCGTTGAGGAAAACGCTATACCCCTGACTTTATTTGAAGCGTTTTCACTGCATCGCAGATAGAATCTGGTTGTCATTTTATTTCGTCATTTACAACAATAATGAATAATTAGCAATGTATGAGCAAGTACACACGGCGACTTTTCTTGATGGGAGATTACCAGATCAATCTGGTATACATTCGAGTCAAGACGTTGCATGACGATGAACCGCCTCGTTTTAGCTGCATAGCTAGATGGTTGTTTTAGGAACGATTTTCTGACAAATGATTAATCGTGTAGGATTCCTGGACAAATCATTAGCTTTCTTGTCGCGGGGTTAACACTATTTAATAATCTGAAGTAGACATATACCAGAAAGCTATTACTGGTTTTTCTAATTTGTCATTTTTTAAGCCGTGTTGTTGTGTAGAAAACGTACGTTTACTAGGAAGATAGACAACATTTATAACACTTCCTTAAGCAATTTCATATAACTGGAACACTGACTTTTCTATAACACGGAACTAGTCATATGCTTATCAGCATTTTATAATCTTTTGTGTAGCCATCCATATTTCTTATTTTTCCTTTTCTGATTCTTTTTCCAGTTACCCTTAAGGTAAATCCATATTAAAATTTGAAATTGTTTAAGTACTGAATAAAATATTGTTATATGTTACTTATATGCCGTGCATATATTCGCTACATGCAATTTCATTAGGTTTTGGAAGTATTAAATTGTAATTTTAAAATTATTATATACATATTAAATTCCTTGGGCGATGAAATTGTACTATTTTATAATTATAATCTGGAGCCTACCTCACATTGTCAATCTTCTACTAAAGCCAACCCTCATCCAACACCCTGCCAATGAGAAACTGTGTACTGAGGCTCGTGCTCATTTATAAAGAACGTTTTATTCTTTCAGTTATTGATACGTCATCTGCCAGAGAAAAAGAAATACGGTTGCGTCACTGAAGATAAAACGTCTGGGCGAATCAAGAGTCTCAGTAGATCATGAAATTATTAGCTCGGAAAACTCTTATCATAGTACGATCGAAATCCTACGTGTTGATGAATTAAAACATTACTGTGAACAACTTAAGCTAGTTTGGTAAATTACTCAGTGATCGAAAGTAGATGTTTAATTTCGGGATTCTATTAAGTAGAAGAACATAACTCACCACCTCTGCCTATTTCTGTTCAAAGTACAAAGCTGCATCCTCAGGAAACTATAATGGAAGTCACTAGTGATGACATCAATGTCCTATTTGTAGATTGCAAATGTTTCTTCCGGACTCCTAACGTGATGTTCCCTTCAGTTTTTCCCTGACATTTGGAAACAGGTTAGCAGATCTGGACATTACAGTGAGCAGTTTACCAGATTCATTCCCAGTTTTTATAGAAATTCCATTATTTTCAAAACTATTTGTGCAGAGACATTGTCGTGATCAAGCACCAATCCTCGCATTGCAGATTTTGGTTCTATTAGTGTTCTGAAGACTGTGGGGGGACAAACAGTTGCCGTGCCAATGACTTTTGTTGGTTTATGTAGCGTAAAGGTTGTAATATGGTCACCTAATAAACGAAAAGCTTCCGGCTTACACTTCGACATTATTTAAGCTGCGCTGGGGAGGGAGGCTCGCCATTTGGAAGACCCAAATCGCCAACTACCTCTTTAATTCCGGGCCGTACTGGTGAAAAACCAGGTTTGGTGACTTGTGGAGATATCGTGGACACGGTAGGAAACTGCCATTGTGTGGCAAAATTCCTTTTTTGCTGCTCTTTGTTCTTCTTTGGGGTGTTGCACCCAGAGACAACAAAGTCACTTCATATGAAGACATCAGTGTAGGATTTCTGATACATCCGGCGGATAAATGCTTAGACTTCTCTTTTTCTCTATTCTTCACCATGGTTTCCACATGAGTTATGTTTTCATCTCTGAATACGAGAGGAGTTGTGTAGTTGTCACCGTTAAGTCCAAGCTAAGGATTAAAATCGGAAATTTATCCTTACAATCCTTCCAAGTACCATCTCTCTCCACACACGTTTATAGACGATGCAACCGCTTGGCAAAAGCCTTACGGTGCTCTGACAGAGATATTGTCAACAGAGCTGAATTTACAGCCTGAGCAAAATATAAGTGCCATAGTATTATTCCTTCATTGTCATTACTATTGGTATACAGTTAACCATATATAGTCCTTCATATTTGAAGAAATCAGTGAACATTCGCACCGATAACGAAAATTTTGTGAAATAAGGACTAGGTCATTCCCATTTACCCGCATGCAAGTTCTGAGCCTTATTTGGGATGGCATGATATAAAACAAACTTTAATCATCAGTGCATATGACTGTAGAACTTTAAGGACCATTTTGTGGAAACATACTCCGCAGTTTCCTTGCACACTTCTTTCTCCTCTTCTTTTCTTTTGTGCGAACTAAATGAAATTAAGAGTGATTTTTTTTTGCAAACAACTGCGCTAGCTCTTTATGTGACAATTAATTAATAAAATGATCAATTCGACAGGGCTTAGGCATTTTAATTTGTTCTTTGTCCTAAGAAATTAGCAGCTAACATTTTTTATGTTGCTTGTTAATGTACATCTTAAAATACATTAAAAGGAAAACGCACTCAAAATACAGTGACAGAAGGTATTTGTTAATTATCTTTCTAATCACTCAAATTTTAAATATATGGTTCTCAATAATTTAACTTTTCTATTTTATTAACTCCGAGTATCGGCCAGTTACTTTTTTCTTACAGTTATTTTGCTATATATATATATATATGCCAGTTATTTTTAATATCAGATGTTTTAGGCGTTGATTTTAACTTTTTGTGCTATTTTATTGCTAATGCTTTTAATTCTAAAATTCTGTATATTAATCATTTGCTTAAATATGAAGTTTCATCTAATATTCAACTTTTATATGGCACAGCAAAAGTGTAAGACATAATAATATATTATATGTTAAATCATTTTGGGTTAATACAGTGGGGAGAGTTCGCAACAGTTTTGAGCTTGTCGCTTTTTTCTTTAAGATATCCCAGCCCCACCGACTCATTTATCAAGTTATCATTAACTGCCGTTCATCATAACGTCGGTAATTACACATTCACGCGGGATGTAGGTCATGGCAGGAGGAATATCTTGGAGGGCACTAAGGCGAGAAGGAAGTTGGTGCAACTCTACCGCAACTTGAGGTTCTTATTCAACATTAAGTAGCAACTCAAGCTGAAGCCACAAAATCTGTTGCCCGTAGCAGCAGTTTGGTTGGTAGTGATGGTATAAAACTGTTTAGAAGCAGTGGGCTAAGGCAGCAACCCTTTAACCTCACGCCGGGCAACAGCAGTAGTGGCGGTTACCACTAACGAGCTCTCGGCGGCTCGTTAAGTTTCCTCCTTCTGCCACCGCGAGCAGGGACAGCACACTCAATTAGCTAGACCCCGTGGCCTACCATGTTCTCAAGTGGCCGACCGGGTCACGGCTACTTGGAGCTTCTTCCTCGCACGTAATCACAACATAGATAATGGAAGAGTCTTCTTTTCAAGAGTACATTTAATTTTGAGGAAATGACCCTGATAAGGCAGATCGTGACCACTAACGCGGCACAGTTACCGCTTCCCATCACGTAGGAACGTCGATTAATTTTCCAACTTTGCTTTTTCGCACTCCAGAATTTGGGGGGCAGGGGATAAAAAGCTGTACTAAACATAAATCAGGAACGGTTCGATTCTTGGATATTATGCACATTCATCATTTTAGTGGTGCTAGAGTGAAACTGGTGTAAGCTATGCTCTGGAGTAGCTGGAAATCGCCGGTTATGGTCTTAGGCCAATTTATAATATTTAACCTTCTAGTAAATTCATTGATTTTAGGTATTACGAGTTATTTATGCCCGCAATTTGGAATTCTATCACGTTAATAGACGGACTTATTTTCTGTCTATGATTGTAAAACGACAGAAATGCTTGGATCTACCTGTCCATGCTAAGTTATTATGATTTTAGACTGCGTGCATTCATGAATGGACTCCCAGTATTCGTTGTATTTTCTATCCATCAAGTCCGCGACCACCTGGTTTAACAAACCGCATGATATAGCCACCACAGGTGCAGAGCTTATTGGTGGATTCTCAGTATCCCTCTTGGACAGTATACCACTATGTCTTAGTAACCAAATCAATTTGCCTTGTCAGTATCTTTAGGTTATCTGTACTGAACCTTCCAGCCTAAACACAAAATTTAATGTACACAGCATTAAACTTCCCCCCCCCCCTGCTTTTTGCAGTTAAAGAACGGACCATCCAAGAATTTACATCCGTTTCAGGCGCAATGCGGAAGGCCCTCACACTCATTTCATCCCCTCCCGGCGTACTAGCATGCGCGGGAATAAAAGCGTTAAATTAAATATTTAGACAGAAAATAAAATCAGTAACAAACCATGTTTTGTTCATCTCACCTGAATTTGAAAGAAAATGCTAAGAGTTTGTCTATTTACATAGTATGGTAGACATCGAAGAATGTCTACCTAAACTCGTTGCAACTGGGCTCCTCTAATTTCACTAATTACTTTTATCATTTCAGAGCCTCAGTATTTGACGATTTCATCCCATAGATTCTGTTTTAGCCTTCCACGGGTGAAAAGGGAGATCTAGGGAACTTTATCTTTGGCTTAGACGAAAGGATAGCAATATACAATGGAAACTCTGGGATGGGACGAATTTATTAACGCTTGTCCCGCAATTAATTTAATTAATGCTCATTTTGTTTAGTGAAGTGTCTTGATTAATGTTTTTTTTTCTTATGAATTATTATTCTAGAGCCACAGTTTTTGATATTGCTCTTGTTGTTTTATGGATTATGATTTTTATATTAAAGCATTATGAGTATGTTCATTCATAAGAGGTGCTCAAAGGTGTCACAGATAAAAGAATTGCAAGCCTCACAACGAGAATCAGCCATTATTTTCTATGTACAAACAAAGATTCCCGAGCATTTCATGAACACTTGCAGCGTCGATAGCAATTCGAAGATGTCTTCTGAATCGATGGGGGTCCCCAAGGGAGGAAAGGACGCATGTTAAATCTCGTGTCTCTCGGAGACTAGGAAACGGGTCTATTTTGGCATATCCATTGGCACATCCTTCCCCAAAAGTAGCTTTCAGATATTTCACCCCTGAAGTGTGATGACGCCCCGTTGTGTTAAAACCACATTCTTCTCCGAACAGTAGGGGGAACATCAAGCGGTTTCAACTATAAATACGGGATGTTCGTGTGGTAGGGAAGCAGCAGTATAGCCCAAATAAACTTGTCTATCTTTGTATTTCTTATACCCATATCAATTTTAACAGATATGTATTGTTTTTGTTGCTTTTGTTGCCAGCTTCAACAACATAATTATAGGCACCTATAACCCTAAAAGGTCACATTTGAGACATATTTGCATTGACAAAAAATGTCAATTTTTATTTTCTCATCTTACATGCTAATTTGTACAGCGTTTGTAAGCATACATTATAGTAAGCAGTGGAAGATTGTCGTAAGATGCTTCGTTCGTATCAAAACATTAAATATCCAAAGAAAAGTGTGGATGCATAAATTGACGTACGAGGTCTCTTCAAAAAGTATCGCGAATTTTGAATTTCCGCGGGCTACGTATATTCCATTTTCGATGGTTTTGTGGCGTTATGCTGGTACTCATATCGCTCACTTATGTTGACAAGCTCGGCCATTTTGAATGTTCAGTTAATTGTTAACAGCTATTTTGCTTAGACGTGTTTTGACTCGTCTTTTTGCCTATTCCAAAAAATGGAACAAAGAATCTGTATCAAATTTTGTGTGAAAAACAAAATTAAGTGCGCGGATGCATTCCGAATGTTGACTGTGGCATATGGTGAAGCTACCTTGGACCAAAGCAACGTTTATCGGTGGTACAAAATGTTCTCAGAGAGTCGAGAAGAAGTGAACGACGAAGAGCGTCCCGGACGCCCGAGCTCGTCAACAACAGACGAAAACATTGAAGAAGTGAAGAAAATAGTACTGGCCAATCGTCGAATCACCGTTAGAGAAGTTGCTGAGGACCTAAACATATCGATTGGCTCGTGCCATTCGATTTTTACCAATGATTTGGGCATGAGACGGGTCGCCGCAAAATTCGTACCAAAGTTGCTCAATTTCGACCAAAAACACCCTCGTATTAACGTTGCTGTTGAACTCTGTCCGCGACCACCCAAATTTGGTTCAGAGGGTCATAACTGGTGACGAATCATGGGTTTATGGTTATGACGTGGAAACTAAAACTCAATCATCCCAATGGATGCTGCCACACGAGCCAAGACCGAAAAAAGGGCGCCAATTTCGGTCGAATGTGAAGGTTTTGGTTACAGTTTTCTTCGATTGCAGGGGCGTGGTCCATCACGAGTTCTTGCCACAGGGTAGAACGGTCAATAAGGAATATTACCTGAAAGTTATGCGCAATTTACGCAAAGCAATCCGCCAGAAACGCCCGGATTTGTGGAAGAACAAAAATTGGCTTTTGCCCCATGATGCCGCAGCCACCGTACTCCCCAGACCTGGCCCCCCGTGACTTTTTTTTCTTCCCAAAACTGAAGAGGCCCATGAAAGGACGACGCTACGCCACAATCGAGGAGATGAAGACAGCATCGAAGGAGGAGCTGAACAAGATCACAAAAAACGATTTTTTAAAGTGCTTCGAGGATTGGAAAAAACGTTGGCACAACTGTATAATATCTGGTGGGGATTACTTTGAAGGGGACATAATAGATATTCATGAATAAATAAATACTTTTTGAAAAAACACAAAATTCGCGATACTTTTTGAACAGACCTCGTATATGTACATTTTATTCAGAAACCTTCCCATGCACTGTACAAAAGCGCTTCTTTTAAATTTACTCTCCGTTTGACTAGCTATCGTCTCACAATTCCGTTATATACTCTTTATTTTTGGTCATATAGCACCTGTGCTTGCTTTTTATTGTAAATACTTTAGGTTTACATAGCAAGTTGTAAAATAGCTGTTGCTTAGAAAAAGAAAGAAGTATAAAGCGTTATTTATAAATGTGAACCAACACCGTAAGCCTATTGATTTAATACTAACAATATTTTCCCATCAATTTCCTGTATTGAACCCAGTGTTGCAAAGAGGAATATTGTGCTGACAAGGTAATTTTCAATGCACTATCAAAAGTATTTCTTTTCGTAAAAAATAATATATATGCGGTAAAGAATGAAGATCTTAGACTTTCTCAATATTAAGAGGATAACATTTCACTAAGTTTTCTTTTTGAGGGTTAATCTGGGTGTGGTCAAGGCTAGGTATTTTAATGAGTGGATTAAAGTAAAACAAATACAGGCCTTCTGATACTTGTTATTTTTATTTTAAAATAATTATGAATGATTTGAAGGGAAAGAACTCAATTTTCTAACTTATATATAATCCTAAATTCTGAACATTATTTGTATTCAAAATTCATGCATGTAAATAGAGAAAACGGATAGTTTTCTAAATAACGTAACTTTATATTGAGTTGGAACATAAAATGTATACCCTAAAACACTTTTAAAATTATTTTAAGCAGAAAGCTTTGAAATGATAAATCCTCATAACTGCCGGATAACTGAGTGAAATTATCGGGAAAAAAATATCAACTCCGTTTTATAATGCGACGTGCATTTGTCTTGTGGTAAGAGGAGCCAACTCTATACCTTCAATATATAATTCCTGAACACGCATCGTTCACCACTTTTACTAGAGACGGCAGTGAGCTATTGATAGCAATAAAAGCATGGACAATCGACATTCATAAGGCAAATGGAGGGTTCTTCAAAGTGTTTTGCCTAATGCGGCAAATGTGTCTTACCATTAGGAATTCCAAACCACAGAATATAAAGAAAAATAGAGACAGTGTATGTTATCCCCCCCTCAGTTGGTATTGGAAGATCGAACTGTAGCGATTGCAATAGTCTACTTTTGTCCATTTCAGGTTTCTGAATAGCATAGACATTCATAAGTATAAAAAGTGTTAATATTTGTGAGTGAATATATATATATATATATATATATATATATATATATATATCATATCACTTTTATTCTTATTCTATTCATGAAATGGCCCTAAACCTGGATTTTGCTCTTCTCTATTGGCATTACTGACAATCGGCATTCTTCTGTAGCAAGATTGCTTTATTTAAATTTTTATTTTATTCATGAAATAGTCCTAATACATATCACTCGAGGGCCTGAACTTTCCAGATAAATTCACACACTAGGTTCGAGAATTTATCGGTAATCTCAGACATTCTCGTGATATTACGTGTGATAATTGCATTGCTAAAACTAATGAGGTACATCTACTAGCTGTTCATGGAAAAATGCGGTTTCACGCCTTACTCTTTCGAATGCAAACATATTTTAAGATTAAAGTGTGTTCCATTACATCCCCCCCCCATCTCTCTATTTCTAGCTAGCCGTCTTTCCATATACTTTTTGTTTACCTAGGGCGATATTTTTGTTTTATTATATTTTACTGCAACCCAAATTAATGATAGTTTTTGTAAAAATGTCCACATTTACATTTCTTTTTATGGCTGGAAGTTTCAAGGAAAGGCTGGATTTTTCAATTTTCCATCCACAATGATGTCACCAATTCGTTATCCGAGCTTATTGGAAAGTTTGTACTCTCGCATTGCACGGTAGAACATAAATCTTTAACAAAATAGAGCAGCAAAGTTTCGGAAACTCGCTAATGAGAGTCGGCCAGGGGCAACAGCTTTGAGCATCCATTTAATTATAGGTACATACATCTTACAGAAAGTATTGATATTCGATATAAATAAAGTTGACACATATAAATAGCACTGTTTCACCCATAATGCTTAACAGTATATTATCTTAATATTGAAAATCATTACTGCCTACAGATTTTGCATCCCTGCATAAGAGCAATGTCCATCCATTTCTTTCTTGAAAACCCTTGTATATAAAATCTAAAAATATTTATTAAGCTCATTACATCTATTGCAGACCATAACAACGCACAATTCCAATTAGCTGCTAAATATAGATACGGGGAGAAGGATGCTTCAAAGATGAGGAGGTTCTTCTCATTCTGCCCTTAGTTAGGAAAATGTAAAAGGCAAACTGTCTTCTTATTAATTGCAAATTAGCGAAACAAAGATAAAAGCATGTAGAATGTTTTGGCAGTCACAAACGTTAGGAAAATGTAATTTCCATTCCTTTACTGAATCTTCTATATTGCTAATTCTGCACTTAGTGTGACTCCAAAATGCTGATTTAGTTGGTACTGTTATGTATTAACTCTGCAGTTGGCAGAACGGCGCCATGGTGTAACTTTATGAAGCACCTCGCTCTAGTGAATTACGTGGACAGGACACTTCAACAGCAGTGATCCCTGACATGTCCATCTCTCAGGTCACCATTCATCTGGTCCTCTGTTGTCGTTATACTGCTGACTGAGATTCCTACACCGCATTCAAATGCGGCCACTCATTTTCTGTGCATGTTTAATTAAGCATAGCAAGTTGCTTCTGGACAGGATATCCATACTGAAAAAATATTACCAGCAGCAGCAGTAGTAGAGGAAGGAGAAGTATTTATTTCACTAGCACCTATAAATACAAATTCAACAGGCACGTGGGCGCAATGTGCTTATATAATATACTAGGTCTGTATGATTTGTTTTAATACAACATACGAGATATTTCATAATAAACTATAAACAAACATATTCGAGAATAACATATAATAAAATAAACAAAAAATAAGAATAAGTTATTTAAATTTTTTTTAAATGACTTATTCTTAAGAATGACTTTAATATTGACATACAGGTAGATTCAATCAATTTGTTTTCCCTCACCCTCTCCCCGATTATCAGTATTTTCATACCTGAGCTGTCTCACTTTCATAAAACCTTTAACTAATTTCTCATCCCCTTAAATAGCAATAACGTAATATAGATTGAGGGAAACAAATCGCATTCATATTTGTATTGCAAAACTGGAAAACTCCTCTCTAACCTTATCTGGGTGTTATTAATTAGGTCACTAACAAAACTTATTTCTTAAAAATATTGAAGTTAGTTATAAATTGCCTTAAGCTAAGGAATACTGACAGCAAACAATTTTCTGTAAATGACTCAAGATTTTATGAATTTTGACTTTTGCGTGTGAGAATTATTTTTATTATTATATATTTTTTCTTTTTAAAAATTTAGGTAGCAAGCCGGAAACATTCAAAGGAACCGACATTCATAACAAATGCTGAACAAAACCAATGATTCTCAATGCATCTACCATAAAACATATTTTCTACCAAAATGACGTTTATCATCAATGCATTAAAATATACAGGAGTTTCATTTAAAAATTTCCCGACCTAAATAACTGCCCATTTAACATAAAGTTCATTATAACAAAAATTATTTAAATTTAGATATCGAGGGGGCAGTTTAAATGCAATGTTAGATTTTACCCCCTCACACTTAGCCACTTTCAAGTCGGCCTTGGTGGTCTATTGTAATGATACTTGCCTCGAGACCCAAGGTCGCTTATTCAAACCCAACCTGAATCGATGATGAACTTTTCAGAGCAAAAAAATCCAAAGTATGGCTTCCTTTGAAAGGAAAGTAAAACCGTTGGTCCCTTAACGCATATTTACGGCAGGCAAAAGAACCTCAGGTCTGAAAGAAAAGACGTCTGAGCAAAATTTATAAGTAGTTTCACACTGTGAATTTAATTGGACGCTAAAGACCAAAGCTGTTAAAGAATGTCTCTAAATTTATTAAAATAATAATAATAATAATTTTTAAATTGTAAATGACATCATTAACTTTGATGCTTAAAATTTAAAGAGGATGCAATTGTTATCAGGTCTTTTTTTATATCGTTGTTTGGCAACAACTGGAATGAGGGTATTATTTATTTGGATAGAATGACACTATAAAAACGATTGATCATATGATGTTATAGTTGTGTTTTGGTAAAAAATTGTTCCCAAATGTTAAAAAGAAAAGAATTGTTGATTAACTTAAACGCAGGGATCGAATTTCCATTGTCGTCTATAATAACCGTAACAGTGTAAATAGAATAGTGGAGGCACTACTTCCAATAATAGGAATATTCATTTACAGAGTTAGAGCAATGTTTATATAGATCGGAGCGTTTGGAGTTGGGAATGGAATCGGATAAGAGTACAGTTACTAAATACTTAGAAATAGGTGTGTCTTCCCAAAAAACTATTTGCTCACTCTGTATTGAAAGCGTAGATTAAACTACTTGTACAAAAAGAAACCTTTTATTTTGTAATCTGCAGTAAATTAACCTGTAAAGTTCTGTAGCTGTTTACATTTCATTGAAACTAGCGAACCAACTGGATTTTTTCCGTCGCTTGTTATGTATCAGTAAACAGGCGTTAAACAATCAATTAGCTAATCGGACACCATTAATGGTAGGTAATTGATGCAGTTTTTATAATCAAAATCAAACTGAAAGTAATAGTTTACTCTGACAGAATGTAGTGAATAACACCTAAGGATTAATAATGATGAGCTGGGTGAAAAAAGTGTAACAGTTCATTTCCATTGATGAGCAGCTTTCCATTGAAATGTCGAACAATGAAACTCGAATACTAGTGCTCCCTCTTTAAGATTTATCTTTATAAATACGTTATATAAAATTCACTAGTTTACATTGAGTGATACCGATAACTGCTTTAAACGCCATGACGAAAGCTGGCAAACATAGTAATGAATTCTATGTCATTTTGCTTTGATATATATATATATATATATATATATATATAATAAATAAAATAAAAAAGTCAGTAATACAACATCGCGGTACTTGTATCCTACACCGGAACGTATAATCCAGAAATTTTATTCTTTATTTGAAAAATTACACGTTTAAATTTGTTACATCATTATTGTTTAGGTTTATCTAAATCTAAAAACTTACTAAAATGAAAAGCGATTAAAATAATAATTTTAATAAAAATGATAGCTGGATTTCTGGTTATGTGAAAGTTGAAATAATATCCAATTCACTTTGTTAGATAGCCTTATAGTTTAAGCGTCTTTCCCTGCCATCTGTGTCATTTTTAGTGCTCTGCTTTAGTGTTCTTTGGCAGGCATATTCAATGAAGTGTTTGCCTTTGCATCTCAGGAAAATAACGATAACGTCCAACATTACAACAACAATACGGAACACGCGGTAGTCGCATGATAGGATCACGGTAAAATTGCTTGGCAGGACACACACTGGTATTCTCGGATGAATTACCCTATTATGCCCATGTACCACTGAATGAATCCACTATAAGAATGCGTCGAGTTCTTACCAAAGGAAACTATCAGTAACTATTATGTCTCTAGTGTAATTTTACATCTCTGTGTGCAATTGTTTTTGCAACATATCGGCTCGAAGGGAAACTATTACTTACTCCAATAAACAAAATAACATACAATTCCAGTGGCAGTGACAAACAAGATACAGCTGAAGAGCAACGTTCTCAGAAATTAGTGCAATGGATTTAAGCTCCATAAATAAAAAATTACTTTTTTTTTAGAACCATGGCAACATATGCAAACCTTAACTTTCAAGATAGAGCATCTCCAATCATAGAACAATTAATAAATTTTCATGATCACTCTATATTTGTTATTACTATAATTTCATAATCAATCAATAAAACTAAACAATTAAACATTTTAACAATAAAATTATTATCACCATAATATCAAATAACAGGGCAAAATAAGTAAATTGCGGTCCTCGGTTGAATCAATTTGAGTTTTCTTTGTCGTTACAGTTATATTGAATGATTAATGCTTTATCTAATCTTATTTTAGTTACTCACGAAATATCATTAAATATTAAGCATATTACGTATGATAAACTCGTCCTTTATATCACAAACAAGCTTCGTCGGTCAGGCCTGGACTAATTTTATATCCTGTAAATATCGCCAATCATGGTGTTTACCTCTCTCAGTCAACATAGTAAAACACTGATTAGTTTTTTCTTGTGGCTTTCCATTTCTTCTTATTATTTATACCTGCATATTAAAGGTTATAGCCAACTTTAATGTATTACCTACAAAAGTCTGGTCTTCTTAATAAGTATTATTTCCATATTCATTGATTTGATACTTTAGGTTGTTTAGACTTTCAAAAAATGTATTTTAGACAGTGATTGGGCTTTCTTTGCCAGTTGTTAATTTAGTCAATCTTGTGCTTCGTATAATAGATTATTTTTAAAAATAGTTTGACAAAAATATTTTGTTTCCAAAAATAAGTCCTGAATACTAATAGTGTACTATGTACCGATTTTTTTTTTTTTTTTTTTTTTTTTTGCAAGAAGAAAATTTTGCAATTTCTGACAGTGTAGAATTAATACAATTTGACGAACAATAAATAAAAAATACATAACACGTAGAAAATGTTTGACTTTGAAAATATCAAAAAACAATGGTAGAACAATGATGAACTTAACATGCATTGGTGTAAACGAATGTCAGCAACATAATTGAAACAATAATAAAATAATTAATTGATTAAATGGAAGCCTTAAATATTCAAATGTTTGCCACATTTATCACGCAACAATTTATCAGATTGCTGACAAAACAACCGTTTTATAATTCAGCGAATTATAATCCGCCAAAGCACAGCATGTTCCAGAACCTTCGAAGTTGTCGAATAAATTAAATGTTCAACCAGTGCCGAACTTCATTATTGCAGTGAACAATCTCTTCCCCCCCTAATGACTTTAAGTCATTAAAAACAGTCCAAAGTTCCCCTGAGATTCCTATCCTGTGCATTGGAGTTAGGAAGCATCGAACTCATGGCTCTAAGAGGCAAGACAAGGACAGCATAAAATCGTCCAATTAAATTAATAATAATACACCCAACATCCTTAAATAACCCACACACAATAATACGGTTCCAAAATAGCCGCCCAACGCAAGGGCATAAATACGGTTCCACAGGTCAGAAGTTGGAAGAATACGGAAGCAGAGCTGTTGCCAATGATAGCAAATTTCATTAAATTAGATTGGAAGCATACGACTACAGACGGACACCAATTCGAACAATTATAACAAATGCTACCCATTATTATATAAACGACACAAGATAAAAAATGTGAATAGCTTAACAAATGTAATTTCAGTATATCAGGACATAAGACTTAAAGAGAACATTGAAGAATAAACTGCTTGACAAGAAATCAAATTGCAGTTTTATAATAGTGACTATAACCACTTAGCAAAAAAGAAATGTCTTAGAAATTGCACGAGAACTGACCAAAGCCTGTATAATATAATCCGGACGAAACTATGGTATTTTATATCGTTAATGTTCTAAAGGCAGCGAATCTGCAAGCCAAGAGCCAACTACCTTGGAAGAGTAGCGGATCGCTAATACTCAATATAACGCAGTTTTAATTTTATAGTTTATCTCAATTGAAAATCGTGTGTGCAAAATATCTCCTGGTTTGTCCTGCATCAGAGGCGAAGCATTGAAACCTCTCGAAGTATTGTGTCAAGCTCACGGAAGATGAACCTTAAGACAATGTTCTAACCTCTCTGGCTGACATTAGCAATTTAGTGCACCAACATTTACCCATGGTGACTTCAACAGAAGTATTTGAATGAAAAGATAGTTTGAGATGAACAGAAAAGAAGAGGAGAAATAACTGCGAAAATCCCAACTTTGTTACCTCAAATTGTACTCAGTAGCTTAGGGACCGAACCCGTAGATAACAGAGCTATCGATACGAGCTGCAGGGTTCCTTCGTCTTTAATTGCTCTCGTACAGCTAAGTTTTCAGTGCATATGCGCACACACACCACGAGCTAGAACTCACCCCTTCCCTTTAACCTGTTTTTGAGCAAATAGCGTAGCAGAAGTTTTGATTCATAAAATTAAAAAGGGAGTGTTCTAGTGTTAACACTGGTAGCCACTTCGGATAATATAAAAGTCATGCACAGTTATTTTTTGCATTATCCTTGCCACGTAGTAATCGTGATGTTAAAGCAGTTTTAGTACCCCTTTTAGCGGGGCGGTGCGGCCACCAGGGAGGTTCTAATTTCTGCCCTTGGCGGGGGTGTGAGTGTTGGGCTGAGAGAGAGACTCGACACAATTGCGAATGACGTCAGAGGACATCCACGATGATACATACACACACAGAAAAAAAAGTGAGCGGTGAAGGGGGGATAATTAGGCGTCTAGCAAGCTCGGACAAGGGCGCCCCAACCCCCTTCCCGACACAAATGTGTCACCCTAGATGTGCATGGGGAGTCGAAGTGGCGAGGAACTGTTTCAGCAGCCATTACTTCACATTAACCGAGTTCTCTCTACTAGAATGACTAAATAGCTACTTACGGAGCTGAGGTGTGCATTAGAAGACAATAAGTGGCATGCGAGAGGAATCCAACACCAGTATAGGTATCTTGATACTGGAAGTACCCACAACAAGTATTGCTCAGATGTGGATACAACCGTTGTACTAAATGCTTGAAATAAGTTGCACCAAAATAATCAAAAGCAAAAATGCTGAAAGTAATGTGTATACAGAGTGTTTAAAAAGTAAATTATACAATGAACATTAAGATATTTTTAAAAAAACTTAGATATGTAAGCTTTAAACATTTAAAGGTAGTTATTTTATGCTAATAGAAATTTTTTTCCCACATTGCTCTGAAAGCTATGACTCATAGATACCTTTTTTATATAACACTTTATACTTTTTTCATTTTACTTGAACAAGAGTATCTTTTTTGTATTGTTGTGCAACAAATCTGTTTAAAAAGAACTATGTTACTATACAAAATCATTTTTATTAATTGAATTATCTGTTGTGTTTTTAATTGTTAAAACCATAAAATTATATTTTTAAGAGAGACAAAAAACTGCGATATTGTTGAAGGTTGAATATTGAGATAGAAAACATACGAGTAAGAATGTAGACAAATATTAAAGGGTATGCACTGAAATTTATGTAGAAGTTAGTAAGCATTTTATTTGTACCAAAAATCGTGATCTGATTGTTCAGCATGTAAGTTGGCAAACTAATTTAGAGCAGTGACAGCTGTCATTTGCAGATTCTTTCTTTCAAGTGACGTCATATGTTTGACAATCATGATGTAAAACAAAAATTGTAATAATGCATTTCTTTAACATGTTCAATAGTTTTTCAAATAAAATTATTATTTAAATTATTAACTATAGAGGGTGCCAAAATATGCACAATTTCACAGTATATATCTATTTAATATATTTCAAAATATACAGCCAAGATTATCGTATCCTGTAAAAAGATGTGACTCACATTACGTTGCTACAACAAAATGGAGCCAAGATTATCGTTTGAACAGCGGTAAGCAATTTTGAAGTGGTATTGGAAAAAGGAGAATATTGTTGAACTTCAAAGGCAATGGGGACGTGTATACAGAACAGAATCGCCGTTGGACTTCTACCTATGGGGAACTCTTAAGGATGTTGTATATCGTAGAAAACCAGCTACACTGGCAGCGCTTCTGGAAGAAATTGACGGCATGTGCTGCAATCGCTGAGGACACTTTTGCAAACGTTGCTCAATCAGTAGTTCAACGTACTCAGAAATGTAAGGACGCCGATGGTAGGTATTTTGAGCAACTGTTGTGACTGTAAAAGTTTAAGATGATTAGTGCTCATCATTTTCTGTTTGTGTGAATTCATTTTTGTTATGTTAACACCGTTTTTCTTAGCTTGAAATGTGTATACATTTTTTGGCACCCTCTCTATTAGCTTACTTTTGAAAACCCCTATATTTACGACCAGATACATAGTAGTGATTATATTAAAATTAGCGCAAAAAATCAAAAGAATAAATGTTGAAAGTTATATCTATATAGAGCATTTCAAAAGAAAGCATGCTTTTAATTAATTTTAAGTTTTTGACAAAATCGTCAAATATGTCAATTATAATATTTTGAAATTAATTATAAAACATAAATATATTGCCACCGTAGTTCTGAATGTTATGATGGTCATACATTTTTTTTTTTTTTTTTAACAATATGTTACTTTTGAAAAGCTTGAATACTAAGGTAGTCATTCTATAAAATTAGAGATTAAAATTAATATCAATGTAAATATATATGGTTATATATATATACCTAGATAAATAATGGACCCTTCCTTACACCGCCTGTGATGTCTCAGCAGTAAAAACGTACTTTAACACTATTCAAAAAAAAAAAAAAAAAAAAAAACCTTACAATTTATCCTTGCTCATTATAAATATGGTGAAGCAGGAATTTACGTTTACTTTTCTTGCACTAATTTAGACTTGGACACAACGCCGCGCAAATCACTCAGAAGAATTTAACACAATAAGTCGGTGAGTATTTAGTGCTGGTTTGTGATCTTTGTGCTAACCTGATTTTAGTTCTACTTTTTATTCGTGGGGTGGTTTGAAAGAGAATGTTTCGGTAGGATTCCGATACTTAGTGGAATTCAGATGAAATAAGTATAGATGAGTAACAACATATTGCTGCATATGATATTTGTGCACAAACGGAAGGACAATTTTAACATCTACTCTATAATCTATTTGTGCTTCCGATGTTGTAAGGAACATGTTAAGGTTGTCGTCAGGGAAGAAAATTCGTATTACGGCAACCTAATGTCGCAGCCCAGACCTCCTAAATAGCAAAAACATATTCAAAACCTACACTGGCCTAGGGAGGGGACGCATTCTGCGACAAATCCTTTCCA
Organism: Metallyticus violacea; assembly: GCA_030762175.1. NCBI lineage: Eukaryota > Metazoa > Arthropoda > Insecta > Mantodea > Metallyticidae > Metallyticus > Metallyticus violacea. The sequence goes on from CM060832.1 coordinate 124,022,009, forward strand.
TTAAATCAAATTAAACCCTAAACACATGAACAAAGGAAGGAATGTTAAGCTATTGTTTTACAAATAATACCATTAGTGTTGCATGTAAACTGGTTTACATTTTATTATACTTGGAAATATTTCACTTAATAAAGAATTATATTACCTATAAACCTCATGGTTCCTTGGCATTCCGGGAGCTGAGGAAATCGTGTTACTTCTCTCAACCCCTTTCTTGCAAACGAAGGCAAGCCAACCGTTGGGAACGCATAATGAGCATCTACCTCTTTAACTCCCCCCTTATCCTTATCTGTTTCCTTCTAACGGACAGTTCGACCTTTTAAGCACAAACTCTGCTACCTATTAGTAATAATGGATTCTTGTAATAATGTATTAGCTATCGTACAATCACATTGTCGCCGTCTCATTTTTGTAAGCATTTTTATAACTACAATATATATATTCTCTATTACAAGTTCCTTCGGAAGGGAAGTAAAGCCGTGAGTCCCGTGTCGTACATTTACGGCACGAAAAAAAACCTCAAGCCTGAAAGAAGAGGCCTCCGAGCAAAATTTGTCGGCCGTTTCACGCACTGAATTGAATGAGACGCTGATCATCTGAGATGTTAAAAAGGATCCACAAACTTACTAAATCAAAAAAAAAAAAAAAAAAAAAAAAATATTACCAGTTGCCTAAAGGATTTATAAAATTATAACGATAGGCGGTTGTGACTGGTGGAATGCTCACTGTTTCTTTATATTGTATTGGTCTATAGTAGTATCAATGAGCAACAATAGAAATGTTAAACTAATTTGGAAATTTGCTGTAACGAAAGACGATGCGACTGCGATTATAAAAAGTCTGAATATGGACTTACATTGTTTTAATAAAAAATAAACAAAATAAATTTAACCGTGACTTTGAGTAACAGTTGACTTAAATTTTGTTATTCTTAGTCATTTTTAACACGAAGATAGCCGTTAATAACAGTGCTAATAATGGCTGAGATGATCGACTTGAAACATTAAAGCTTACACATTGGGGGTTAAGGGGGAGGGAAAAAACGTAGATTTCACTCTGTACGAACTTCCATTAAGGCTGGCCCATTGCAATGAAACTTTAATTACAGTCATGTTTAACCCCCCTCCCCCCGAATACAGTATCAGTGCTATTATTCGGTAGGTACCAATTGCCTACGGAGTACAGCTCAATTTAAGACAAAAGTGAAACATAAAATGAAATTCAATCTGTGCATGACGGGAAAACGTTTTAGATGTACAAGTTTAATTAAAGGCCAGAAATTACCGAGTGGTATGAATTCGGGCAAGTGTTAACTGCACAAAACGCTCTATGGATCGTGTAAGCGAAGCATCTGTTTGGCAGCAACTACCCCAACCCCCTCGGGGTCTCAATACCAGCACAAAACCGCTACCCGCATGCGCCATTCTGCCAGGCACACCTATCACCAGATGTTTCCATTACACAGCCGTGCGAATCCAGTAGGGGTGCTGGGAATGATCGGGTCACAAAACACGAAACTGGTGAATTATTGAGAAGAAATCGGGTGGCAATGTGATCTATAGATAGCGGTAATACTAGTCTTTGTTAAAGATACTATAACGGATGTGGAGGTTAAGATATGTAGAATATTAATAATGCATTACAGCAGAAGCATAATAGTGCAAAGAATATTGAGTTTAAAGATATATTCAACTTTAAAATTATTAAATATTGTAAATGCAGTGGCAGGGATTGTGGGAATTACTGAGAGCGAAGTTGTTTTACATTGAAAGCAATTATGTAAAATATAAAAGAGGGTTTATTCTCAAACAGACTAAGTTTTATTTTTCCGAAGAAAACATACATTTTGATAACATCCTTGGTATTCCAAACAAATATACAGTTTTTAAATGCGGTTTGTCCCATCATTTGTTTACCAAAGCTGTTAATTGTTTGTTTTATTTATTAAGTTGCTACATTGTGAATAAGTAAATAAGTTGCTTTTTAATGCAGAATAATAGCAACTATTCTCTGTTAAAATATTAAGAGAAACAGTTGAAACAATTATAAATGGTGGAACACAAGCTAATACTGCTAGGGCTCTCAATGTTGGATACAGAGTGTGGAGGCGATTTGGCAGTCCAGAAGAACAACATCCAGGTAAATCAAGGATTATAACTACTGCACAAGCCCTATAGGGGTCCTTGAGAGAAAGGATGTCAACTGCTGCCCTGAAGAATGTTAACAGCTTAAGTAAATAGACGTCGGTCCTGGTGGTGTAGTGGTTACCATACTTGCCTCCTACGCCCAAAACGCGGGTTCGAACCCGGCCAGGACCGATGGATTTTTTCGGGCGTAAAAATCCTAAGTATGGCTTCCTTCGGAAGGGAAGTAAAGCCGTGGGTCCCGTGTCGTACATTTACGGCACGAAAAAGAACCTCAAGCCTGAAAGAGAGGCCTCTGAGCAAAATTTGTCGGCCGTTTCACGCCCTGAGTTGAATGGGACGCTGATGACCTGAGATGTTAAAGAGCGTCCATAAATAAATAAATCAAAAAAAAAATAAAGTAAATAGACTGTATGTAAAAGTACTTTATTCCAGCGATTCGGCGTGTAAATGGCGTATATTGTCGGAAGCATGTCAATTGGCAATAGTAACAATAGAGTCATGTTTTCATCACATATAAATCATTCTTATAGTTGCATTCAGTTCCCAGGAGACAAGCAGATAAGACAATGACCGAGGCATATACAGGAAATTCACAAATTCAAAGCAGGTGCTATCATGATATCTGGAGAAATAATGGCATATAGAAAAATAGATTTCATTTTCATCCGCAGAACAATGAATTTAAATGCGAATACATTCAACATTTTTTGCAGCTTGTGGTCCTTCCTATTACTGAAGCATCTGGCTCAGAATTCCTTTACGTGCACGATAACGTCAAAGCACATAATGAAGAATGTATGTCTAGGAGGTTAGAAAGATAATATGGCGGTACTAGAGTTGCCATGCCTAAGTACAGTGGAGCATATATGAAAGGTTTTAGAGGATACTGAAAACATGGAGACTCCGGAGGTAGCAAGGATTCAAGGAAACCTGAGAAACTTGACAATTTGTGATTGTGTGTTTTGTGTTTAAAATTAAATAATTGTGTAATATTCTTTAAAATGGTTGCATTTTGCCTTAGTGAATTTTTGTGTTTCATTATTAATGTATTATAAATATTGTTTACACAGCGTGTATGATATAGAAAACAATAAAACAAAAGTGTTCCTTAGAATATTTTGAGGTGAGCATGTACGATGTATTAATCCAGTCCCTTTGATTTGTGACGAATACAGGTTGTACTTTCCAAGCTGTAGAAATCTATGTATAGTTACGGCATTAACGAATAGTAATAGGAAACTCATTATAAACTTATTAGCATTTATCACCCTATACCCTCTTCCACCTGTAACACATATATTAAGATGTATAATGTAGTCTTGACTAAATCTCAGCTCCGACATGTTCTGTATTTGGATGAGCGTTAACAAAGATAAAACACCCAAAACTTATTCTTTGAGCGATTTTGGTTATTTGTTTGACCGACGCATGCACAATGGCCAAGTCTGTCCATTGCTTGCGTCTATGCAATTTCTCGGGGAAATCATAACATCACAGGTCGTGCGTGGTATGGAGATTTCAGGTCATGAATGATATTAAGGGGATCGCCATTCGTGAGCCGAGATTAAGCGAATTTCCGAGTACGGTGGTTGGAATTTTAATAGTGTCAACATCACTGTAAAGACTACGCTACGGAACGACATGATGTCACTTATTTCAGAGTAAATGTGCTGTGCCTTTCCGACCCGCGCGCTTACCCAGTAACGAAACTGGATGTTCTAATCAGTGAGCAAAGCTCCTCGCCGGGTCTAATGGTGCAGCCATGATGTTTTCCAGACTGAGGTACAGGAGTTGAATAAAAGTTGAAGCATAATGTCGTTTTGGTATTAAGGACTTTGAGGCACTTGTTGGCAGTTTGCAGAAGGGAAAAATTATTCAATGTCAATGATTGAAACGGGTCGGTGCCTTTAAATTCGTGAGTTAGCCCTAAAGACAGGATTGTCGCTTACCATTATGCTTCACATTTTGGAGCAACGTCTGGCAATGGAATGAAACGCCAATTGCGGGTCAGCACAGAGAGAAAAGCAAAGTTTGTGAAAGCTATGGCAGTTCTCTTGTTCGAGTGTGATGATTTTATCCTCAAGCTCATGCTGATTAGTTCGCGTTGGAGGTGGGAAATGCTTTATCTTCTAACATGCGTTTCTTGACTTCGCTTATAATATGATGCCACTCATAGCAGTCTCTTCAAAATAATATTTGAGATTTGTAGGAAGTATACCGCTTTTTTCGAGGTATTAACGGCTTTCTTACGATTTCCACAACGGTTTTTACACAGCGACCATTGGAAGTTAAGTGCAGATTTCGGGAAAAAATAGTTGCTAGATGTCAGTAATGCGACATATTACATAACTACCTAAAACAGAACTGCAGGATAGACCTGTCGCACAGCAGAGTCTGACCAGGACTGCGACAGAGAAGATTCAATAGTAGTAGACTGTTTATGTCAGAAGTAAAACAGCTGATTGTTAAGAAATTATATCCTTTCTGCCATTTGTATGCTTCATGCCAACAACTGGAGACGTAGGAAAAGGCATTCTAGGACACTGTTGTTTCAATTCGGAAAGACGATGTGGTGCTTTAGGATATGTGTTATCGACGCCAGGCAATTGTGCCATTTCCTTGTCACGGATGTGCAAGATACGTTACTATGTGCATCATATTAGGATACTGTTTAGTGTTTTATGAATCTGGTTTGATTAGTTGCATATTGCCTGGGAAGAATGATTTCAAATCGTGGCAAAAAATTCAGAAGAGGCTGATTTTTGGAAAATTAAAAGCAGCATATCAACAATTAATAAATGACTTCCCGTGTTTCAAAATTGGTTTCTCAAAATTTTGTAGATTTCGACCGAAGCAAGTGATATTTGCAGGAACTGCCAGGATTCATTCTGTATTGTTTGTGCCCAGCATCAGAATGTGAAAATTAGGGCAGAAGCCATTGAACAAAATTAAATCAAAAACGTGGATCTTGAAAAAAAAGTAACATTTAAACATCCACCAGCTGAAGCATGTCTATTAAACTTCTTTAAATATTAGAATTTAATATTATTGATTATTATTGATTGTGTTGTGTATCAACATGTCTAACTATAGACAAATGCAATCTCAATACTCTCACACCCTTAGCGGGAAAGATATACAAGACTTCATAACTCATCAGCAACCCCCCTTTTTAAAAGAAGAAGGAAAAGAGACATCTCAACAAAATGAAGTTGTTTTTGGAGATTTTCAGAAAACTATTAATTTATTATACAAGGCGCAGCACAATATTTTACTGTAAAAGCCACCATCATCCCTGTGTTTATTATTTAAAAAGTTCCTTGAAAGCTTAGCTTGCTATAAAATCAGAGTGTTTATTGCATGATACTGTGATTATGTACTCGTTCCAGAAACATCGTTACATTTTTGAAAGTGTAAAAAATATTTCAAAGACTGTTACTTTTCAGGTGGATATTAGCACAGTATAAAAACAAGCACTATTTCATCAACATATACTTTCACAATATTGATTTTGGAATTAATGCTGAATGACATTTCTTTGCCATTCCACATGGAAAGGACCCTTGTGATGCTGCGGGGTGGTACCACGAAACGCCTTGCTGCTTGTTCAGTTTTATAGAATAATGAACTATTGACACCAGTTCTTGGGGGCAAAAGAAAATGCACCATATGTACCGTCTATAAATTTGTAAGTCCCTAAGTTGAAGAGTTAAATCAGAATCTACAGCAGAAGTCCAGATGTGGAGTAATTCCTATTAGTGCTTGTTGGAACATTTAGTGATCGATGTAAATCTATTCCCTTGACAACTCTTAGGGGATATGTGAGTGATGTTTGAGGTGGTTAGGTTACGTGATAGACAAATTTGACGACAATTTCTTCATCATCATGGACCATCTTTTCATTTGTTTTTCCTTCACAGTCAGATGAAAATAGTAACGATAGGTCCAATTTTGTCTTTGATCACACCTACTTCTGAAAATGGTAGAACATATAGATAAATTGTCATCAAAGAAGGTGGATCACATTTCTAAACTGCTGGAATATTTCAAGAACCAGATTTTATAATTGGTACTTCGACGGCATGTTTAAATATGACTAATGCTGTAAAGTGAAATATTTCTGACATTTATTAATAACCCAATGCAAATTTTTACACAAGAAAGATATACTTAAATGCAACACATCTGCATTATTAAGCAAAATTCTAAATTACACTTTTTAGAAAATAATATATTTGTATTTTAGAGTTTTTCTTAGTAAAAAGGCACATTATGAGTTTCAAGCATTACATTTATAACTGAAAGAAACGCATGTTTAATACTTTAAAATAAGCTATAAATTACTGTTCTATCTCAAATCTATAAAAAGTTATACCAAAACAAACTTTCTGCGTGAAACTAAGAAATCATTTTCTGGTTGCTTTTAAGACTCCATATATTTGGTTCTTAATAATATTGCAGTAAAGCATATATCAGATAAATATGAATGCATGACAAATTTTCAAGAAAATCTGAGATTGAAAATTCTGGGATGTGTTGGTTTTCCATGAAATGGTCCTGTTAAGTTCTAGTAACATAAGACTAGTGAGAGGGACTATGTTGTAAATAAGAGTCATTTAATTAAACTTTTTCGGCTTTAAATAATTTTGAGATAACTTATGTATATGGAAACTGAGGTTATGAAGTTGCTTTACATTAAATATGACATTTATATTACCTAAAGTAAATATATTGTAACGTTTTGAAACCGCATAATTGACACAATCATTTTAATGTATCACATATCATGTGACTGTTAGCTGGAAATGTGGGAAAGTAAGGTGATATATTTGGTGTTTAATAATAACAGAAAAAACTATAAATGTTGCCTGTCATGTTTATATAGACTCTTCACCAATGCAAATGACAGTAATTTATGGATTTCAATAGTTATTGACAGGCAAATGCTTTCCACAAAATTAACAACCACAGCAACCAATTTATCTGCATGTGTTTTACCACAGCATCAGGTTTTGACGCTCTAGATACGGCAAACAACACAGTCGCGGTATATTGCAAACCCTCCCTATCGCCTTCTGCAATGATAGAAATGTTTTTTCATAGATATTTGTCTGTATTAGAACATCAACTATGCCTAATTTTTAAGTAACAATCTAAGGGCAAATATGGTTTCTTCTTCTTCCTCTTCTTTTTTTCTTCAAATAGCCGCTCTATTGAAATCTTCCGAGTTCATTCAGAATCTTGCTGCCCAGCGTAATTTGGCTGTTAGCTGTCTGCAATTGGTTCTATTTATTCTATTCTATTTTGGCCAATGGTTTGTCTCTTGTCCTTGATGTTATTTGAGACGATGCATTTAAAGCTTTTGAGAGTTCATATCCTAAGAAGTGTCTTGATTTCTTGAATATTTAGCAGTTTGCTTGTTTTTTTTTTTTTGTCTTTTTTGCTTTTTGTGTTTTTGCCACAGATCTGCCATTTCATTACCATGAATATAAGCTGGAATCCACTGTATTGCTATTGTTTAAGTCTGGAAAGTTGGGTTAAATTTGTATTTATTTCTTGTATTGATTTTATTTTTGTTTGTTTGTTGCCTGTAAGAGATTTCGTATAAAACAGAATTTGAATCCACTAAGATATTTTCTTTTTCAAATCCACTCTGTCTGAAAAGGAGTCGTGTGCAAATAGGATTGTCCGGCTCTCCCCCTCAAAGGCAATTATTTTGACCAGTTGAAAACCAACCAGTAAGGGTTGAAATGCTTGTCGTTCTTCTTATAGGAATAATGTTGTTCTAAGTATTCTTGAAGGACTGGCTACAGTTTTGTGAAATCCGCAGAATAAAGGGAATTAAATCATTATTTTTAAACTTTTATCCACTTACCAAAGTTCAATGCTGAATTTAGAAATTTTATGACATAGAAGTGAAAGATGCATAACATAGACACTTGTCGAAAGATATGCACCAATAAGAACTTTCAACATTACAAATTACACCTCTCTTTTGTTAAACTAGTAATAGCTACCTTTTGTTTATGCGTGTACTCATATTGCATGTTGGTTGGAGCTCTTTTTGTTACTAAAGAAGTCTTAAAATTCCACCGTGCTTATTTATCTTTTGTATGTTTCTGAATTGCATGTTGCTGAGGGATCATTAAATGTAAATTACGAATACTTTAATATACAGGAATTTTCGCCTCTTCATTAACGCCCTTCTTTTCATTAAGTGAATCAGGCACCATTAGCAAGCTCTTTTATGCACGTTCATTTATTCGATGTTGAATGTGGTACACACTTTGTATACCTGCCTTTCAGAGGTGCGGATCGTTCCAAAATAGACTGACCGAGTTAATGTTTACCTATGGTGCTTTCCGGTTTTTTCTTCTTGTATTCTTGAGATCTCACTGCATATATAAGCACGGTACCATATTGAAGGAGCCTGGGTAAAAAGAGCTTTTTTTTATCTGCAGTACAGAAGGTAGGATACTTAAAAAACTATCGTTGTCTGTTACTGGTGGGTAAAGAGAGCGAAAAACTATAAAGAAAACAAAACAAACAAAATTTCATACGTAAATATGAAAGAAATACGAACATGTATTTCAAAGATATAGAAGTTCCTGTATTATTATCTGTTGCTGGCTTATCAGTTAAAATTGCAATAATATCCAAGGTCTTTCGCCATTTTAGTTTCTTTATATACATTCTGAAATTATGCAGCTCAAGTGCGATTTTAATAATTAATTATTAAAACGTAATGGCATTTGCTTAGATCACTGGAAAACAGTACATAATATTATAAAAATTGGTAATAAAACTCATTCTGCACAGAAACAGATACTACAGAATGTCCATGGTAATATTGCTGGAAAAAACTCAAAGCAAAATTCCTTTTCTGAAAGGCTTATATAACAATAATATCTTTTATTACTCCGCATATATAAATGGATACTGTTAGTCTAAGTACAACTTAAGCCTAAGAAAATAATGAGATACAAAATAAGTATGTTTTGCATTAGTCGTCATATCGTTCATAAACAGACGTCAAAATGCGTACAAATTCCCTCTCTCTACCCCTCCTTCTGTTTGCATGGTCTAAGAAGGTAATTATGAATATTTGTGGAAATTTAATTTATGTAAAGCACACTTTTATACGGAAAATAGATTTAAGTAACTAAATTTTCTATGTTTAAATCCCAAGTGATTCTTTTGAGCTAATCGAGCCATAACAAACGGTTATGGACAATAAATATCAAAACGCTTCAGTTAACTTGAGATAACCGTTAAAGTACTTGGTGTAGCAGGATGAATCATCCTCTCCCTTGTGTAAGCAAACTTACTTTGTTGGTATAGGTGACAAAACATTTAATACAGTTTTTTTTTATTTATTTGTGCACTTTTTATTTAGGATTTGAATCTTCAAAGTTTAAAATTCTAAATGCAGAACCTCCGGGAGAGACTTAAAGCCATTAGTCGCACGTTGAAAATTTTCGTGCACATTAAATACTCCATACCCGAAAAAAGATATTTCTCGACGGTATCCATCAATTTCACATCCATATAATACCTTAGTTTCCTATTGCGATGGATGCAAGGGTTTTAGTATTTATCTGCTCCCTCCCGTAGAAAAATAGCGTAAACTAAATTCTTGTTGATAGAGCTACCTTGCTCATGGGAGATGGAGCAAACGGAATTCATTATCATTACTTTTTAATTAAGATTGTGTTGCCCTGTCCCTGCGGACTCGTGTCGCAAGATATTCCTAGAGTATAAAGAATAAAAGTGAAAGAGCTGTTGTGACAAAGTTTACATCACCGAACAAATATACGAGGTGTTGTCAGTGTAATAACCATTTAGATAGACCGGGCGCTTAATCACCTCTTCATGGCAGCGAAGACGGTGACTCAGAAGAAGTTAGGGGGGAGAAACGACACCCTGCACAGTAAGGCCCACCTTCGGAAATGTTAAAGAAGAGGCACCAATATTTTTAAAATATTTATATTAAGCTAAAATATCGAAGTATGAACTAAAGCAAATTTCAACATCTAAAAAAGTCGGTCCTGGTGGTGTAGTGGTTACCATACTTTCCTCCTACACCCAAGAACGCGGGTTCGAACCCGGCCAGGACCGATGGATTTTTTCGGGCGTAAAAATCCTAAGTATGGCTTCCTTCGGAAGGGAAGGGTCCTGTATCGTACATTTACGGCACTAAAAAGAACCTCAAGCCTGAAAGAGAGGCCTCTGATACTCTGAAACTAATAATGCTGTCCCCCAAAACGTTTTAATGTAAAATTGATGGCAACAAAATTGCTGAAATTGAGTAACTTTTGAGGCGTATCTGCATGCGACAATTACCCATTTTAAACGTTAAAGACAGTTTCGGAATTTATCGCGAGAGAATATGGAACTAAACTTGGATTTATTTCGGCTATTTAGGGAATACTCGTAAATTTAAACAACTTAAGATAGTCATAAAATGTGCTTACAGCTATGTATATGTAGTGCTGCATTTTAATTTAAACATACAGCGAAACAGATGAGGATCGAAACACATAAAGATCTAAATTAAAACGATTTACGGGATATACTATTTTATTTTTTCATTTAAACTCTTTGGTAACAAATTAAAGACAACTAAAGCATGATAGCCTACAATAATTAAATGTACAATTATTAAAACACAATTTTGATGTTAAACTGTTTGCATAAACTATTTTCATTTTGCTTAATATTTTTAGGCTTGGAACTTTGAACCATGAAGTCAAATTGTGCATCTGGTGTCTCGCCAAAACGTCTTTAATTTCCCGCCATGTTGATTATTGATTTGTTGTACCTACTCATGTTTAGGTCAAAGAAGATATAAAAATATTTTAGTGTGCTGTTCTGATGGAGTTGCATGAAGGGTCCATCCGTATCTTAAGAATAAATAAATAGTTGCTTTTATAAACCGATGCCAGAAATGTAAGGCAAATGAAGGAAGGCAGTTCCAGCATGTTATTGCTTGATAATGGTGATTAAATGTATGTTTTAAGGTTATAACTTACGCGACAATCATAGCTGCAGGTTTTCTGACTCACAGCTGTACCAGCTTGAAACTACCAACAGGCTCTTACTGGTGGAGCGGTCCCGCGAAGGAAAAATCACCTATTATAAAACTTTATGCAGAAACTTAGTTTGAAGAGTGTATGGAGGCAACGGCTGGATGGTGAAATAATTGGGGATATATTCCAAAATAATATGTGCAATAGAACGCAATGCTCCACAAAGAGGGAAGAAGTAAATCTGTTAGGAAAGAGATACAAGACGCGTTTAACTTTGTACCGATGATAATACTAAAAAGGCACCGTGACGTCCCGCGCATTGGATCTTGGAAACTTTGCAGCTTAGTATTTAGTAATCTACGTTATTTGAAGACTAAACATTCATATTATACATTTTTAATGTGTGTGTCTTTGCAGTCCTCAAGTCAGATGTTTGCGACAGTTATTTCAATTCATATGTATATATTATCCCAATAAAGTTGAACAGTGATAATCTCTATCACTATGAAAGTAAAATCATACAATTTTACATTAACGTGCACATTTGATGGCATAAAAGCAAAACGCTTAAAAGAGGAGAGAGGCGCATTTACCGATTCATTTGCTGTGCAAGTATTTTATATTTCATAAATGCTAAAAATAAAGATAAAACAACTGCACTCTAAAGTCACGGTTCATTACGCTAGTTCAAATGCTTCTCTAATTATATTTTCTAAATTTATTAATTTATGCGTGACTGTTTCGCTTTAGTAACTCTCAGTCCCCAAAGACCAAAATCAAATTTGGCAATATTGCCGATTAATTATTGGCACATAGATCAGAAGTGCATTAAGGTGCAAATAAAAATTGAACAAATTGCTAAAAGTGTATTAAATTTATGTAATTTGACTGTAGTCATCAATTTAAAGATAATTTCTATTCATAGGCTACAATTTTTCTCGCGACATCACATTTATCTGCCTTTCAACAGCTAAAGTCGAAGTAGCTAAATGCTGGCAGACCTGGCTGACGTCATCTTTCCCTTACACGAGTCGTAAAGAACGGGCAGAGACGTCCACAGAGAATTTGATGGCCACATACATATTGATCAACCACAGTATTGTAAAAATGGGGTGTGTTTTGTGACATTTTGGACCAATATTGTTGCTTTTGGGGGGTTTATTTACTTACGCTCAGGTCATCAGCGTCTCATTCAACTCAAGGCGTGAAACGGCCGGTACATTTTGCTCAGGGGCCTCTTCTTTCAGGCTTGAGGTTCGTAAATCTCCGATAAGGGACCCGCAGCTTTACTTCCCTTCTGAAAGAAGGCATATTTCAAAATTTTAACCACAAATAAACCAATCGACCATGGCCGGGATTGAATTCGTGACCTTGGGTCTACGAGGCAGCAACGATTACCTACCACCAGGACCGATAAACATTGCTGGTGTTAATAGGTTGTTAATATATTTAGACATTCAAGTTTATTTTACCAGCCCAACATGGGTGTTAAACCGTGTAGCATTTTTCAAAAGAGTCTTGTTCTATTCTCATGCTGTACAAACTCGTTATTATATTCTGATGTTTCCACTCCAGCAGATAGATTACTTTTGCAAAGACAGAAATAATGGTCAGAGGTGAAGTGAGAAGTTATCTTGATAAATGCCTCAATGAAGGAGCTTTATAGTTCCTTACAAAGTAGTTATTCGAATATATTTATAAACGTTTTACAATCAACTCAAACAGCGCGATTCTTATAAATAAAATAAAAGAAAATCTCTCTAGGTATAAAAATTCAGATGAGGAAGATCGGCGGTTATGATTGGACAAATCACGGCAGTTCAAATGAAAGGCCTATGGCTTAAGTCACGTCTTTAAATTTTAGTTTTTTCAATGTTCCTAATTCTTATTCCAACATAATTTAATATTTTTATATAAACTGTTAATAGAGTTCATAATATATTTCGGTACTATATTTTCCCCTTAATATTGTGAACTAAGTAAGCTCTCTCAACTGTCAGAGGTTTTAACTCAGTATGTAAATGCTACGGTAGTTTCGTTTATTGTTTCTTCTATTGTAAATATTCTATAACTGATCTGCATAAGTTTTATTGTGGTAATTTTTTAAACTTTTAAGATTTAAAAAGGTTGAGTACATTTTATTCCCACTTGCACTTCCATTGTATATTTACATATAATTGTTGCAGTTTTAAAACAGATTAAACTAGAACTAATGACTAGTGGTTTCGAATTTTTTGCTTTTTCCAACAACTAAATGGAGTACTCCAAATTCGTTTATATTTGAACAATACTATTTCATTTTTATTTATGTCAACTGTATTTTACTCATTATTAACGCTTTCTTGAATGTTTCTAATATAATCGTATCTATTCCTATCTCATTTTCATATTTATTTTATTATTCTATGCACCTACGGTTTGGATTACACAATCTTTTTTACAATGTTCATCGTATCGACTAAACATTTGCACATTATTTATCTTTATACGCACCCAGCTTGTCTGTTATGTCTGCTTATGTTCGTATATGAAGATAAATGCACTTTTGCAATATAATAACGCTGCGTTTCAAAGTCCAATGAAGACCGGTCAACTGACAGAAATAATGCAGTATAATAAATCCAACATCCGTAGTGTTATTTTAAACGTAAATTGATACCGGCATATTTTCCCTTTAATTTCATTCAGTGAACATGACTTTTAGGTGCTTAAAATGCTGGAAGATTCAAGTGAAAGGCAATGCATGCATCTGACTAACGAAATAGTGTAATAGGAGGAGAGGGCAGTTTTATTTTTAGTGAAAAGTTTGAAATATAAGAAGTGAAAACAGTGACAGCATTTGCGTTGTGTCTTGTTTCCCGTTTTACTTTTATTTGTGTAGTCATATCTTCAAGCTGAAAATAAGTATTTGTATTTGTATTTTTTTTCTCACTTGCCAAATCACCTTGGTTGTTCATAACAATGAACAATGTATAAATGAAAATTATAATTTAAGAATTCTTATTTATGACCATAACCTAGTTCTTCCCCAAATTACCATTGCAGCTATTTTAGTATAAACTCTGTAACATTTTTGCGACTTGAAAAAGAATTGTTTACTTTAGAAATGGTTAAGGAAATCTCTGCTACATCTCACTCAAATGCATCTTATTGTTGAACGAGTCGATCGATATTCGTGGATACTGAAAAGTGATTATTCACGTATGCACAGTAATCTTATTTATGACTAGCTGTCAAATCAAATTATGACATAAAATAATCAAGTAATCCATAATGACTTGATATTGTATCGCAATATATGCACAGCGAAAGAAAATCTCGACATAAATTGAGTTGAATTGTAGCTCTAGGTGTAGCATAATTTTCATATAGACGTTTATATGGTGTAAAAACATCGCATATTTTTTTTTATTTATAGTCTAAATGAAGAAGTTTTAAAAAAGGAAATATTGCTATTGGAACATTCAAAGTTGCGTGGCATTCATAGCATCGCTAAGAAAGCGAATGTGATATCTGACGTTGTCAATGTCTTTCGGCACAAGGAAACGAGATTCCTACGGCGGTGTCAGATGCAGCCTGCGTTGTTGAGAGAGAAACCCTATATAACAAGTGAAACCATTACAGACTGAGAACTGAACAGAAAGAGAAAGAAAATGTACAGTCATGACAGTAATGATTACCTCACCAGAAGATCAGGTTTCTGATCTATTAGATAAGCCATTATATATAAGTCAGGTATCTCCGGATACCAATTGACTGAAGTGCTTTGCATTTAATGAGTTCTTTAAGTTACTAAGATTGTTTTTCATCCGTCTTCTATGAAACAAACTTTTTATTATCTTTATGAAAATAATAATAATAATAATAATAATAATAATAATAATAATAATAATAATCATGTATTTTACCCCATTTTATTGATCTTTAAAACATTTCATTGCTGTATGAGAAGAAATGATAGGTAAATAAATTAATGCATATTGTCACTTAAAAACACAAATTCCAGGTACTACAATGTGTTAATGCATCTGCAACTTGGCTTCTGAAAAGCTAATTCTCTTAATACTTTCATTTCATGCAACATTAATGCGCAGCTACGACTTGAAAATGATTTATATTCTCTCTGAAGACCCTGCGAGTCGGAATGTAGACATGCTTGCGAGCGGAGATCTGGAATTCAATTTTCAGCAGGACCGTCTTTCGTGAGAATGTTTTTCCAGGCTTTCCTCGGTCCTCATAAAGTTAGGAAGGGACCCTTAACTTAGGTCTAGAACGTTTCCTCCCAAAACAGCAGTAAAACAGGCGTTAAGTTGCTCCCTCCGTTTTGATACATCCCGTCAACCTGTATTCCTCTGTTGAGTACTCCTATTTGGAATTTACTCAAGTCCATTTCTGATATGTTCTCTCAAAACGTGAACATTAGGTACATCAACTTCAAATACTTATGGGCTTCAAATGTAGCCACAGATAAATATCCTTTATATTCAAATCTGACGATCGAACAGGCCATCGCCCCTCCCCTCGACTAAACCACTTTTTATGAAAATGGTAATTGAAATACTGACTAACTATCCGAACTTTTGTGAATACTTCTGTGAAACCGTCTTAGGATAGTGTCTGTAATTTTTCTATTTTAAACAGAAATCTAAAGTTGAAGCAATTGTAAATTAATTTGTATGCCAAGAATAAAAGCAGTAAATCAATTGGCCGACGCGTTGTGCGGTCAAGTTTTGGAGCGCTGAATGTTTGTTGACGCCCTAGGGCGAACACACATCCGTCTTTTCGGCGATCCTTTTCTTCCCCTTCGCCGCCATGTGGAGTCATGTACTTGATGGACTCCAATAACAGCTCCCCTCATCTTTTGTTCCGCCACCACGGCGCTGGATGCACTATCGCCCCATAACTCATACTGCCTACTTCCTTCCTCATTC
Organism: Metallyticus violacea; assembly: GCA_030762175.1. Lineage (NCBI taxonomy): Eukaryota > Metazoa > Arthropoda > Insecta > Mantodea > Metallyticidae > Metallyticus > Metallyticus violacea. Next base: position 124,038,116 of record CM060832.1, read on the forward strand.
AATATCATGTCCTCAGCACGGGTCGTTTGTACCGCTCTTTGTTGGCTTCTGGTGTCACTCTTCCTGTTCCTTCACCCCATAATCTCTTCTTCCTATTATGCTCGTATATTTTCCTTCTTGCTGCGGATTTCTGCTACGTTTCTTCCTTTATAGTACCACACTCTACTGCTGCTTTTCGCATCATGCCACGAGGCGTTATTTTCTCGACGAAATGCCCCAAACATGCGGAAGCTTCTGACCGCTTTGTCCACAAAACCAGTTTGCGTTTGCACGCATGGTAGAGCACTTTCGTCGTTTATACATGGCAAGGCAAAGACAGCTTGTTAGAAATAGAGGATGCCGCAGGAAATTGACATGGCAATTACATATTCTTTTTTTAAATTTTTTTTCTAATGTGAAGATGATTCTTGGAAAATCGTTACAAACCCTTTCTTGAATCAGATACGCTATTATCATTGTACAGAATTCAACAAAGTAAACATTTTAGTATAACAAAACTAAATGGATTGCGTAGTTGTAATAAGAATGTTTTGGAACGGCCCTCTGGATAGGCTTTGTGGACGAGCTACAGGGCATCTTCTACTTAATCCACAGCACGAGATACGATTAGTACATGACCACCTCTAACACCCCAGGCTAGATTTACACAACCGAAACACCATGTAGCTGAGTGAGTGAACCTAGGTCAATCTGAACAGAAGAGAGTGGAGGAAAAAAATCCTCTCTTGTCACCCAGATACCAAACTCCGGAAGGTCCAATCTGCAGCTATACCGACGACGAGAAATGACGTTAAAGTTCGAAATGCAAGTCCTCAGGCAATTTCGGAAACAATATTGTAAATCAGTTGTCTCGATCCAAGAATTTTGTGGAATGGGGAGATAAGAAGGATTGTGGCAAAGAGATTAATCTAATGTTAAACTCTTGGGGATAAAATTTAAACATACAAAACAGGTAATATCAAGAAAATTAGAAACGAACATGAAGAGTCATGTATTACACTTGATTCCTTGGAATTTTTTTTAAAAGAGTGAATACTGCTAATTGGTCGGAGCATGTAGTGACATTCATTATTCAATGGTGCATTGTGGCGTCTTTTTTTTAAATGCCTTCCAAGCTCGTTACGAAGCAATGAATTCGCGGGCTGCCTGGTGGAGAACAAGTATCGGCGCCTGACTTGGGTATCCTGGTGAGACATTTCGTACTGGTTTGACTTTCAATGCACTGCATATGGATGGTATTCCTTGGTAACCTGTTTGTAATGTTTTTGGAGAAACCGAAGCGTCTAACTCTGAAATTACCCTATGAAAAATATATTTGTTTTATTAAGGAATTATTTTTTCAAGCGATGTAAATCATCGAATTCCTCTGTTTAAACTGTTTCAGTGCAGGTATCTTATAAGAAAGTAAACAACTGTTTTAGTTAAGGGTAAAACTGTTATTTTCTCTGGCAATTATTGTGTATTTAGGTATTATTTTGTACTGTTTTGGGTTGTTTAAAAGGAGTTTATGAACCTTTGTGATTATTGGTGAAATTTAGAAACATACCTTCAGTGAAGATGCAATTCTTCATATTGCGCTTTAGGAAAATAAATGAGGAATTCGTTTTCATTGAGAGAAGAACCTTTTGGCTTATTTACTAAGTTGAGCTATTGTAATAATAATAATAATAATAATAATAATAATAATAATAATAATAACAACAACAAAATGAATTCATGTTGAAATCTGGCGGAATTTCGAATTGAGTATTGGTAGAACTAGTTCAGAAATTAGATGCAATCAAATGTTTATCATATCAGACACTTGCTCCACCTGCAGTTAACTATTTGTTTCACTAGATGCGTTTAAGACATGTGTAAAATAATGGAGCTGTATTCGCGAACTTTTCCAACATAAAAGTTATAAGTGTGGCTCATTGGATGATGACGAAGGACAAGTGAAGAATGTAACAGTTTTTTACTTGACAAATAAATCCACTCCGCGCCAAAGCATATTCTGAATTGCAATTCTTTTAGTACCGACCTTTTAAGAGGTAAGATAATAGATGACCGTTAAAATGAGTTACAAAAATAATTGGAATCAGCATATCAGCATTAAACCTTGGTAACATCATTCCTAAGGAAAGTTTTTGTTTACCCGATTCAATCGTAGTTTCACTGCATCAGTTGCTCGCTTTAGGTCCAGCCAACATGATTTCATTTTCTCTCATCGCAATAGGCGATTCATTTCTAGAGACGTTAAGTGGGATTTTTGTTTTCTTTATCCGTTCTGCTAACTCTCCATCACCACTTTCATTTCCAATCATCTATGTAACATCACCGATTGGCGTAGACTTTGAAAATAAGCCACATCTCTGTCCCTGGCCGCCAGCTTGGGAACGTCATTGACTTCTAGATAAATAACGGAATATAACATCAGAAGCATAATGTTTTTGTTAATTCGTTTTTATGTACCAGTATGTCCTAAAGTAGTGGTTCCTTTTAGTCCTTTATCACCCTAGACGATATAAAAGTTGTTAATCACAGATATCCAATCTATTTTGATAACCACTCTCAATAATTGTTAAGATTCCTAGGATGAACAAATTTTCGCATTTTGTACTTCTGTTACTTATCACCATTTCTTGAATTCCAATTTGGTTATTGTTTCACTCTCTTCAACCCTCTGCCGAACTTAGTCAAAAACTGCTTAAAATTCTTATTAAAACATCCCACGGAACCTTGGCTAAGGAACTGGGAAGTAAACATTCGTTAAACATAGCAGCATCTTTATGTATGTTGACAACTTTCCATTTTAATCAAATAAAAGATGATACATGCAATAATCAACTTTGCTGCTGAGTTATTTTTCAATAATATATTTGTGATAGAAGAATAGCCAGCCCCCTTATATCTCCATATTATGCATGCAATATATTAAGACTAATAAGCCCACCAAAAAGTCATATTCACAAACTTTATTTTGTAATCTGATGTTAAAAATATAAAAAGTGACATGTTTTGAAAAAATGAAGTAATATATTTGTTATGAATTAAACATATGTATGCTAATTAAAATTTCTGTCTTTGTGAAATCAACTAAAGCCAATCGTAAGTATGAATAAATGATTTACTTTGTATACCATCAAATTCTTCATAGAAATTACTTACAGCTTCTTTAGTTTAACCGCTGGACGTTTTCTTCCGCTCAACTGCAATTTCCCACTGGAATATCCAGAGGACTTGGGCTCAGTGTCACATAAATTAATAACTTTGCGAAATATATCGGTTTAGCATTATATATTGTCAGTATACGAGTTTAAATTGACAACAATTCATAGTTCTTGAGTTTATATAACTGTAATGCCACATGTAATCTATCATATCTATTTCTCGATTTTTATCAACCATTTTTATCTGAATTTATCTAAAGAGTTTTCTATTCATTTGACATATTTTTCAGTGCTTGACTTTAATATTTTTTCTCCTACGGTTTCTATTGTTAGCTTTTTCCATTTCTCCTCAATTATTTTTCTCCATTTACGGCACGAAAAAGAACCTCAAGCCTGAAAGAAGAGGCCTCTGAGCCAAATTTGTGGCCATTTCACGCCCGGAATTGAAGGGACGCTGATGACCTGAGATGTTAAAGAACGTCTGTAAATAAACCAAATCAAATCAAATTTTTTTTCCCACAAGCCTGTTTATAAAACTTCTCTCCCTCACAGATTAATCATACCAATATTCTCTAGAGCGTTCTAGTATTCATGTTTGCTATCACTATTAACAAATAAATGAACATACTCTAATTAGCACCGTTGTTACCAAACAGCTGAAAAACAAATTGTCCACAATGGACCTACTTTGACTATCTTAACGCATTCAACATAATCACGATCGTTTCAAGATCCCGGAGATTTATGACCGTCGAAGAGTCCACTTCCTTTTCCAGTTACTTTCTCTTTCGTATTCTTTGCTTTTGCCTGTATGCTGTATTGCATTTTTGCAATGATGCCTTTTACTCTAAAATTTCTCGATTTTTCTGTGGCGTACTTGATTGCTCTTATTCTGTATGTGAGTCACCATGTCTGTAAGCCATAAAATAGCAGTATAAATGCACAATTTGCCGAATTTTATCTGATTTATACAATGTCAAAACTGAACGTTCTAGCAAGATGGGACTTATGCATTATATAGCTATTTTTTATTACTCCACCCAGAACTGTTGTCAACACAACAAAAATAAAGTGAGCAAAAATCGACTTTCTGAATGATTTTCAGACTACTAGTACAGTTTTGATATTGCGTTCTTTTGGATATTAGATAAAAAAAACTGACACTGTCAGCTGCTAATTATTACGAAATGAAGAATTTGTTTTTCGAACCTTATACAGGAATGATAGCATTCGCTTTAATATTTTTTCTTTTCCTGATTTTATATGCAAACTTTTATAAGTAATAAAATTCAAATATCAGCATTGATTTTCACCTATACGTTGCAGAATGAAGTGAAATGAAAAAAGCCCCAAATCACTGGAATCCCCTCAAAATTAAAACAGTTGATTAAAACCCTTTAATGGTAAAACCGAACAGTGAAATCACTCAGTTTCACAGGGCTGAAGTTTCAATAAAGCTACAAAGGGCTTTATGATGCTAGTTTCTGGAATTCCGTTAGTCGATCAGACTACCGAAGTGTTAACCAACCGCTTCAGCCAAACTGTCCCTAAGTTTCACGACTGTATTGGAATCTCTGGAAGCATAGCTTTACATCAAAGTATAATTAAGAACTTATCGTCACATCAGAGAGTCGTCTTTGCTTCAGAGGTTTATAGAGTCAGTAATTGGAACATGTGGCAGAAAGGAATTACAACGGGTTTTGTCATTCTAACAGATTTAAAGCCTTCTGGGCTCGTATTTTTGCGAGTACCCCCCTCTCCTTTTCTTTTTTCGCAATCCACTTCAGCACTGACGGATGCGATAACAGAGGAAATGAGGATTTTATTTCCATTTTTTCCCCCACTGAGAAAAGTGCGGAACTGTTAATTTAATAACAACGATAAAGCATTCCGAGAGTTAAAAATGAAATTTTCTCCGCTTTTCGTCCCTTCTGGTACTAAACCGATTCGCATTCAGTTTTATTTTCTTTCCCTCGTTTCCTTTTTCAAAAAAACAGCACTGCTAATGCATGTAATTGGGCGACATGCCGGCAGAATTCACAGCTCCGATACTGCGAATGTCTTCTCTTTTAGGCAAATAGGATTTCGAAAGGTCTGCAGAGTTTCACATGAGACATGAGAATTGTTTACATATTATGGAAAATTAATAGTAACCACTAGTACGTTTACTCGCGTACTTTATAAAAACACGTTTTAATAGTTGTTTGCATACATGGAGTGTGAGTCATTCATAGCAGGTTTTAGCTCTGGCAGGAGACAACTTTAACATACTTTTTTATTACAAGCACTTAACTTAATATACTTTGAAATAGTGCCAAGTGAAATTATTCCGTGTCGTTTTTACCCCTCCATGTTCCTTTCATTTCCTCATATTTAGTGCACTAATCGGCTCTGCTTTTTCTTCAGATCTAAAATATAGCTTTAGAGTTTAACCCAAAGCGTATAGTTGTAGGAAAAAACAAACAAACAAAGTAAAGACCCTTTTGAATATTTGAAATTCCAAAAATAAGGACTGCGCAGGCTCAGAGGCCTAGGGCACAGATAGACGAGCAAGATATTGAAATTCTTTTTTTTTCGAGTTTGGTGGTTGCTTCTTCCGAAATGCACATGCAGAAACGTAATGAAAATTAATAATTATCTAGATGCTAATTTTATTAATCCGTTGAGGAGAAAAAATAGATAAAACTCACAACAAACAAACCAATCCTTACACGGTGGGTTCCGAACTAAGAGCGTTTGTTATGAATCTAATGTCCGTGAGCTCGTAGACTTGATGTCCGGAAGGAGAGAAACGGATATGTGGATAAACTATTAGGTTCACTGGCCAGGTCAAACCTAATAATAACGCACAGGAGTTGGTACTAATTATCCCAGATATTCATGCTTTTAACGGATTCAAACCGATAACAATTAATTTCAAATTTGTTCAGAAAAAACATGTGGAATGGATGTCACCTTTCGATGGATTTGGTAAAAAAACGTTATCAATGTTATCATGTATCATGTTTAGATTAACAGCAAACTAACAAACATTATAAAGCTAAAGAAGGAAATCTGAACTAAAAGTAGTTTACCGAGTGAAAAACCAAAAGAAACCTGGACAAATCGCATATTAATTTCTAAGTCCGTTACTTGGATCTGCCCACATTTATTAATGGTGGAATAAGACTCCAGCTGTATACCTAATAAAAGAGGTGCAATATATCAAAAGAAAATAAAAAAGAGCATTTTAAGGAGTTGCCAACCGTAGATTATATATGAACTGGTACCAGATGTAGAAAGGCCTAGAAGTGAGAACAGTTCTGAAACTCGGATTGAGTTAAAAGAAAATGAAGGACGAAAAGTCCAAGGGTTTCACAAGAGAGAGCTGACAGTTGTCAAAGAAAAGGAAAATGGGTTGGGAATAAATGAGACAGAGACCGGCTTAAGGGAACCATTTCCATAGCGATCTCAGTACAGCTCTTATACCAATAGTCATGCTTATACTTGAGCTATTATGCTTCGGTGCTGCGCTACATTTGAACAATTATAATCAAACGTAAAGCCAGGCTTCGCAAAATGAAAATCCCTGAAGATATATCGGTTCTTTAACGATTTGGCGGTAGCCTTGTTATTTACGAACTCTGTATATGGATTAAAAGTTTACCTCAAGTCATCAGCAGTAAGGCTTTAAAGGAATATCAGGTTTATCTCTGTGTCGTGATGCATGCTGAGACAAGAGTATTGTGTTACTTTCAGCACGTTAGTCAGCAAGCTAGGAGTTCTGGGAACTGGGCGAAGGTTATTGTCCTTGTAAATACGAGTAAGGAACGTGTTCAAGTGTCAGTTTTGGTTCGACGCATTGTGTGTGCACTGTCTTCTCGTCCTTTTCATAGTTCAAGGGTTTGCCTCGAAAGCGTAGTCTTCAGAGTTATGTAGTTTGATACTGGGCGACTAAATTATGCCTGTTCACATACTGAATCTATTAACTTAAAAATAAAATAGTGTTATAAGTAGCACAAAACTTGGGAAAATGTGGCATGACAATTGCTATATTCACATATGTGAAAGATACCTCAGCTTGTATACGCTTTGTAACGCTCGTATTTCAGAGTAGCATTAACAAAAATAATAAATAAATATATTTTAGCAGTGTGTGTTGCTTCTAAACAGTATTCGGGGAATTGTAAGAAGATGAAAACACATTTTTATTCTGAATACGAATATTTTAGTATAAAATCCTGGAACATATGAGGAATTTAATCAAAAACTTTTGCAGCGTTTATGTTTTGAGGAAGTTTTTCACTACACACAGAACTCTTTATTTATTATATTTTCCTGAATAAATACAGAAATAAGGTTAAAAACCTTCAACAATTTACAGTTCTACATAGATTCTCAATGGTATTCATATACGTTAATATACCTTAGTGTAAAAACAGTTGTAATTTATTCTATATTTTTCGTTTACATACCTTTAGAACATCCGTTATAAAATAAATTTAAATAAAATGAATCGTTTAACATATATATATATATATATATATATATATATTTAGTTTTAAAATAATATCTCAATATTTGTGTAGCAGTTAATTTTATCCGCATGCTGTTGTGAAGCCATGAATAAAAATTGCGCTTGATAAATTGGTTTGCAGTCTGTTTATTTATAGTACCTAGCTATAATTTCAGGGTATATCGAACTTGCCAGCTCATGTGCTTCAACTCCGTTTCCTAAAACGTGTATACAATCTTACTGTACAGAGAATTTGGTGCATTTATTGTTCTCCCTCTGCTCAAACACACTCTGATTGAAGGTCAAGTCCGGCCACGGTAATATATCTGACTTCATTACTAGTTTTTTCTTTTACATTCCGAAACCTTACTTGCTGTTCTAATTTCGGCAGTGATTTTATTGTAGAATGATCGATCTGCACCAATTTCATACATTTTGTTTTTTCGCTGTACATTTTCGCAATGCGTTTTTTTTTCCATCACCCTCTCCCTCTCTACTGAACTAGTAATTAAATACTGAGTTGCTGTTCTGGAAAGAGTCAATTGCTTGGAAAAATTGTGAGAAAAATTTCAAACGCACACGACAGGCAGTCCCTTTGCTCTAGAGCCAACTGTCTAATAATATTCGTGAATTAATGTGCATTGTCGTGAGACCAACGAGTAACAGTTTCAGAAAGCGGCGTTCAAGAGCTTGGCAAAGAGAAGCGAAACTGAAGTATGGTCGCCGGTGACTGCGGTACGTTTAGTAGCCGAAACCTAAAATTAGTCATGAACGTACAAGATTTATAAATAAAAGCATATCGATTTAAGCTAATGCACGTTTAATTTTTTTTTTTTTTTTTTTTTTTTTTTTTAAATTTCTGCAAAGAATTTCTGCTTCAAACGGTAAGGTTAAGGGAATAGAAATTTGTGCTCTTCCTTTACAAACATTTTTACTCAAGGCTAGTGTGATAAAACTATTTATATATATGCTAGTAATCGACATGAATAAATTTCTACGAAACAAAGCGATTGAACTGAAACACAATCGAAATTACATTGCTTAATAAAGAAAAAGTTGCTATACAAAGCGTCCAATTGCAGTAAAGCATAATAATAAAGCACAGTAAATAGATCGTGGTTGTAGATAACACGTGTTGGAAATATTGCAAATGCTTTTCAGTAAAATGATTGTGATTAAAACAATTCAGAAAACTAATAGAATAAGTGTTGCAAATGTGATTAAAATATAAATTAGTTACTCATTTATAATAGACTTTTATATTGGAAATCATATGCACTAAAATACACTAAGAAAATAATTTTTCGCCCAATTCTTAATTTTAAAGAAACAAAATGCCCCATGGACAAGAATTTTCTAGGCATATTACATCTTTATACTAGATTCTATTTTTTAAAAGTTGCCATATAGACCATGACATATAAATGCAACTTCTAGTATTATAATTGCATTTATTAAAATATGTTATCAATTCAATGAATACTTATTTCTAATTGACAGTTAAGCCAACATTGTCAAGTACTTACCTGAGTTGTGTTATGGCTATCTGATGAAAGAACAGCAATAGAGTCCTTAAGTTTTAGAACGGTCTCGAAATGTTCATTTCTAAACCCTCTAAACTTGAATTGGGCATTAGTGTTCTGTAAAAAGAAGGAAAAATATACTTTTTTAAAAAAAAAAATTAATGAGAATATATTTTGAACGAATGGTGAAAGATCAAGGAACTGGACGATAAAATTCATAATCAAAGTGCCAAGAATTTCGAAACAAGACTTACATATAGCATATTTTTCAAATTTTTATCCGACTTTCAGTAACTGCGTATATTAAGTTTCATTCATTGAGAATATTCTTTCTACAGTGTTAGCATATTACACATCTTTACATGTTTTCGAAATCTCTCCCCCAGTCCCCGCTCAGTTGTTTCTAAAACATACAAATTCACCCGTTTGCCACTTTAGTCAAATAATGAATTAGTTACTAATATGTTTACATAATATTTTTAATTTATTTATATTCTTAGCATTTGCCGCATATAATGGTTGTTAGGCACAGATAGATAAAATAACCTCCCGTCTTGTCATTACAGATTACAATAATTGCCCTTCCTTTTTTTTTTCTTTTTTCTTTTTTCCCCGTTATTCTTTCTTCTTGTTTCAACCTGTGAATGATAAAGACGTGAGACGTGTAGAACTGAACGCAACTGAACTGAAGGCGGCTTAATCGGGCTGATCCAAATTATTTATACAGCAGACTGAAAAGTGGATTGGGTGATCACATTTTAGGAAGTGGATGTTGATGCCATATTCTCCAGAGTGCAAATGCTGGGAAGGCTGCCTGCATTTTGAAGATTAAAGTGGAAGTCTTCATTCATAAAGTGTTTTCACGTTTTTCAGTTTACACTGTGAGAGTGCAGAAATCAATGAACTTCTACGAATTTGTAGGAACAGAATACAATGAAGTTCTGACATACTTAAAATAAATTACTATCATTTGCACCTGCCTTTGAAAAAAATACTACAGATTTAGATGTTGTAAAATCATGCTTCTTGTTTTTGTTAAATAATGTTTAACGCCCGTTTTTAATACTGAGGCACCACAAGCGGTGAACACGAGTGATATATGAAATGAAATGATATATTGGGAAGGGATTTTTTTAAGGAAGGAAAGGTTCCAGGCCTAAGTTTAGGGGTACCTCCCCGGCATTTGCCAGTTATGAAGACTGAGGAAAACCTGGGAAAAACCTCAGTCAGGGAGGACGGTCCTGGGGGGATTCGAACCCCAGACCTCCCGCTCACGAATCCGCGCCTTAATTTTGCACGAAATGGTAGTAAACGATTTCATTCGTTTAAATGTGTAGAATATTATTAATAAATGTGATAATTATAACCTAGTTAAAGTATTTCAGAATGACGTGTATGCTTACATTGTTAGTTATGATTAAATTAGTGATATCACAATAGGGTCATTTGTGTGTATTTAAATGGTTAAGTCTGGAAAACGAGCCATAGTGGCAAGCAGTGTGAAAAATACTGTGTTATTTTTAAGAGAAGTAGAAATTGTTATTGACGGCTCTGTACTGTTTGATGAAATAATTGCTTTAAGAATGTAATGCGCAAATTTTATAGGAAAAACTGTTGCAGAGGAATAGTATCAATACATGAACAGTTGTACTCAGTGTATTGCATTATTAAATGTAGTACAATATCACATCACCGTGCATACACATAGTATTGCCAGATGTTCAAAATTTTAATAAGGGACACATGCTTTCCCCCTTCCTCTCAAAGGCAGATAGAAATCTTTCTCTTATCATAAAAATGACAACTTGTCATTCTAATACAATAATATATTTTGTAATATTTACATTCACGGTCAATGCACTCATAACATACAATAACATGATAATTATGATTCATCATACCTGTAATTATTTATATTTGATTTTAGGTCATAAGAGCCTTGGTAAGTAGTATTCAAATTTAAATGCATTTGATTGTCATTTTTAATAATATTAAAAGAACTTTTGCACCGTTTATTGTTACATTATTTAATATTAAAAACGCGCTTGCTACAAATGCATTAAAGCCTGGATTACTTAAAAAAATAACAATATGATCATATTGGGAATACAACAGGAAGGTGAATACTGAAACACTTTTAACCATTTTTCCTCTAATGATGAAAACATAGGCAAATTCAATGACCCTGAACTGTCACAAAATACATAAAATTTCTCATAAACAGACAACAGACAATATCAAATAGGCAAATAACACTATAATACGAAACATCTGTACACAATGACTGAACAGAGCACGTAAACTTACGTGTTCACCCACGAAACGCTATCCCCAACAATATTCACACCCCCACCCAAAGGGTACTGGCGTTAGGTTTGAGTCGGATTTTCATAATAAAAAAAAAAAAAACAAAAAAACTTTGATGAGTTCTGCGTCATTTCCAAATGATAAAATCAATAATGAAACTTAATATGGTATTTTTGAAGTCCCGCATGACTTTTCAAACAGGACACGCTTTTTTCTCAACTTCGATATATCCCGTTATTATATAGCACGCCTAAGTTCACCTGTACATAATGCAACTGTGGAGAGAACATCGTCTTTGCCAAAAGTTCAGTGGATGGGCGAGAGAAATAAACTCATAGTTGAAAATGTTAAGTTGTTTGTACTGGTAATTCTGTACAACTTGAAACATGCAACATGTGTACAATACTATGCAATCCTTATATGTAAAATGGAGTTCCTTATAAAAGTTGAAGGTACTGAAAAGTATAAGAAATAAATGAAAAATAGTAAAATTTGATTTTCCTCTACTTTACAGTTTTACAGCATGATAGCCTTATTCTAATTTGTTCAATTGCAACTAACAGTGTGGAAAAGAATAATATGCATCATAACATTCATTAAGTTCTACAGTTTTTTGACACTACATTGTAACTTCAAGCCATGGTGGTACTGAAAGATGCCAAATATGTTTACAGTAGCTGTGAGAGGTGCAATGGATACCTTAGCAGAAGTGTATGCGATGAGCTGTTTCCTTCCGTAACTCAAGCCACCATATCCTGCAGCTGATGAAACTGATTAGGGCGTGTGACCGGAGCAGCTCACCGTCCTTTTCGTCTCTATCTTATAGGGTTCTGGAGTTTTTAAATAAAATACACGGGATATAAAATCAACAAGGTTAAGCAGCAATGATCATGCACTAACTTCTGGGGCATCTTCTAACTTCTTCTCATAATGACTCAAATAACTATTTATATCCTCGTTTTGTCTAGATATATTTATTGTACTTAAGTACAATGCTTTGTTTTGTTGCTTGATCTTATATCCAGTGTGATGAAACATTGCAGTTTGCAGGTGAAGGTACTCGTATGCCATGAATGCGATCCGCTCCGTCTCTCTGCGCGGTGAGTCAACTTGAGGAATGTGGGGTACAGCTTAATCATAATAACACCTACTGTTAGGAAGTTAATAAAGTATAATTACCAACACCATGGCTGAATGTGCTATTTTTGTAGTATACACGGTATATACAAGTAATTTAATCAGAATTAACTGTATGACTAAAGCAGAGGTTTCAATTTTATCTGCACTATCTGTTGAACTGCCTTGTTCTACTAACTTCTTGTCATAATCCAACTCATCGTCATCATTAATCACAATACCTACGTTTATTACAATTCTTTCTTCAACTTCCATTAACGCGTCACTATGCCAATAATCTTCCTCGACGTGTTTAACAGATTCACAGCAAATTATCCATTCTTTGTGATTTCGCTAATTTCTTGTACAGTCATTTGTTTCAAAACTGACAGGGAATGGAACCAACATTTTCAGATGTTATATTTTGTTTCACCAAAGTCTAATCAACATCGATTACATTTAGATCGCAGGTGGTAGCCATAACATAGCAAACCCGTGTTCTTTTAAAATCCTGTCCTCTGCGTATACAGGTTGAGATCTATTTTGTTTAGCTATTTCTATTAATTATATTTAAATCTGGATCTGCTGTGAGATTTTAATTTTTTAATCGGGAAATTACATCAGCTTTTCTATAAGCCATTGTTGGTAGTTTAGTTTCTTACACTGCGTGATACGACGTATTATCTAAAATATTAATGCACCCAGATGACAGATTTGGTACGAGACGTTCATTTAACCATTTTTTTATAATTTTCGCCATTCATTTCATCAAGATAATCTGAAGAATCTCGAGAAATCATATAGCAACGCGGCCCCTTCGCTTTGCCGCATTTCAGCACCAGCGTAAACAACAATATCCCTCTGCCCAACACTTTGGTTTACATGCAGACCACACTGCCAACACTTGTTTACAATATAATGAGTATAATCCCGTGTTTCATCTGTATAAACAATCGGCTTTTTCTTTCGCCCTTTTTCATTTTTCTTAGCGTTCTCAGGTATGCTGCATGACGTGTAACAATGTCGTTAAAATATGTTGCAAGCTTTAGCATTTCTTGAATCCCATGCCTTTCAGTATTCTGCAGAATGTATCTTTTCCCTCCCTCAAATGATATGTTTTCCTTAATAGTATTCAGGAGTTTTCGTAAGGTCGGAATTTCTTTTCTCGGCTCGTAAAACTACAAAAACGTTCTGCGCACGACATATTTTGCAAAATCGTCAAGTTCAATTTTCTTTGGAAGTGAGCGGCTTTTACCAGGAGTTAACAAGGTTTCTGCAGTGAGCTTTAATTTCTCACCCTCCTGCACTATACTATGTGCCTTTCACTTTCTCCACTGCCGTTACTATCTTTTTCACAGTATTCTTTAATGAAATGATAAGACTTTTCTTCTTTACAAAACTGTAGCACATTGTGTATAATCTGTCTGCTTTGCGAGTGTATGACTTCGCATGATGACTTTTTCGGCAGGGCTTTCATTTGCTCACAAACTTCGCGTACACTTCCGATATCGACTTGCTGACTTTAGGCTCTGAACTGCTGCAGCGCTACGCATTACATTATTGTATTAAGGTTGACGCTTGAGGTACCGTTTCCTGCCGTCTGCAATGTTTCTTTAGACAAGTACTATTTCATATGCCGCAGTCAGTTATTTTGGAATAACGTTTAAAGGCAATTACCCAGATGCTATTGAAATGTTTAAGCTGTATGCGCCATTGTTTGGGTAGTGAAAAATACTATACAGTAATGTCTAACTTAGTATTATGCGAATCCCTCGTTTGTATTAAACGTATATGTTACAATTTCACCTTAAATTGGAAAAGAAAGAAGACGAAGAAGAAGAAGAAGAAGAAGAAGAAGAAGAAGAAGAACCAAGATGCATGAATAACTGCCAAGCCAACCGGAATGAAGCCTTAGAAACCCATTTTTCATCTCATGTGCCAGAATTTGGCGTATCTTCAATCGTTTTCACAAACCAGTAACAGAAAGAATCATGTTGATAACGCAACAAATACTCAAAATAATATTATTCATTGTACAATTAAAATTAGTTCAAGTAGTGCCTGAGATCGGAAGAGAAAAACATCACCAATCTTAAATATGAGAGGGAACCTCAGAATTTATAAGATTATCGATACTATTCGCACGCGTCAGCTTGAAGTGGATAAATCTACCCATGACAGAAATAGAAAATGTTTACTTGGCCTAAGAGTTTAGAAATTAATCTTTCAAAGACACTTTTGCCACCGTGAACGAACTATTGTACCTTACACCATGTTTTCCTTGCAATAATTAATTTTAACGGATACTTTAGCATAAGCACATTGATTAAACAGAAGAATAACTGGTTAAGTTATTTAGTTTTTCATTAGTTATTAATTAGTATGAAATAACACCGCAAATAAAATTGTAACGCCTATCCTCATGTTTCTTTTCTTCTTCTTCTTCTTCTTCTTCTTCTTCTTCTTCTTTTTTGAGAATGTTAATTTGAAAATAGCGAATTTTGTATCTAGATATCTGAAATACACGGTTTCCGAAAGTGTTCATTATGGGAGTATCAGAATCTCAAATGAAAAATGCATTTCAAGATAGATATCATGTGTTAACAGTTTATGGATTAAATATTTTTTAAACTTTAAAAACACGATATTGGAGGGAAAATGTTTTTCTTCAGCGTCCACTTTAAAGTTTTTAATGAGCTTTTACAGATCATCTTAAAGCTCTCTTCCTCTTCTAGGTTTTGCATTTTTGCTCATGTTTTTAACAGCTAAATCTGCTTTAATTATTAAAAATAAGCCAAATTTTCAACATTAGTGGTGGTTTTTCTCTTTCTTTTTTACTAGCGCATTAAGCCTGTTCATATTCTATTACTGAAATTATTACAATATCAGATCCACTAATGTTAATGCTTTTTTACCAAATAGAGATTTTTAGGATACAGAAATTATATTATCAAAAGTGCAAATCCCAACGTCAACACGACTCGTCTTTTCGTTTAAAGCGAGCATAAAGAAATTCCACAAGAAAAATTCATATAGCGGTAGGTAAACACATATAACATGCCATCATTTTGTTTTCCCCCGGAGTGTTTTGCTTATGGATCAATGTCACTCGTTAGCCGGCCAGCCGGGTCTCGGTGATTAGCGGAACAAGTGGAGCAGGCAGGCGTGCTAACCCCTCCACAGAGCGGCAAACGAGTGGGGACACGGTCATAGGTAAAACCCGCGCCGCTGGAAAAAAACATTAGTAATCGCACTGTTTAAACAAAACTACACAAACTGCCATTATTGACATTTATACCAACTAACTTCGCATTAAAAGTGGAGCTTGAAACATCAATAAAAAAGTAAGCTATTTATTTATTTCCTTTTCTCGAACGATTTACACAGCTTTGTAGTAATGTTTTAACAGAATAACTATTAATAGACGGAATGATAAAAAAAATGCAATTTATTCCACAATGTGCAGAGAAATTTACCAAACTAATAAGGTACAAAATAGTCAACATTTCAATTTTCTTCATTTCCTCAAAGTGTCATTTTTATTGCTTCTGTTGGTGTTTCATCAAGCTGGAGTACTTACTAACTAAAGGCCATACTTTATAGCGCGGTCTTTCTTTTAAAACTGAAACATTTTAGTTTATTTTAAATATAGTTAATATACCTTCTTTAAAATTTCCCCTTAACTTATTTAGTTAATAAGTCAGGACAGCGTATGCTTTAAATACCTAGTGTGGGCAAGTTTTAGAAAAGCAATTTCTATTACAAATGTTATTTTGTAGATGTCTACGTTATTGTGAACTGTTTGTACAATTTACTTCCAATATTCATTTATAAATATTTCAAGAAATGCTTCTCTTAGTAAACATGCATGAAGCTCAACATTCTTTTGTTTTAACTGGATGTCGTAAAACTGCACATTTAGATTTAGCGGATATGCATTTCCGAAAGCACTGTGAAAGTCTGACAAAGTTTCCACAGCGTTAAGGCAAGCGCATGTCGTAACTTAATTAAGCTTGCACTATGATGAACGGTAGTGTCATATCTTTTTTTGTTATTGCTGGACAAGTTAGAAAATACGTCTGGAAATATTTCAGTTGCGCAGTGACCACTCCCTAACCCCTTCTTTCTGCTAAACTGACCAATTGTACAAAAGAAAAATCCTTCCACCATACCTCCTTCTCACTTTAGCACCACAATTGTTTGCCATGCGCGTTAAAATAGTAAAACCTGTTATTATTGCTTAATCTCTGTATAAATCATATTTAAGCCCACATAAAAGTTAGAGCAAAGAAAACGGATAATTTATTCCCATTCGCGACAGAAATTCTAGAGGTCTTTTAGGGAAAAAGACCGATTGCTCAATTGCTACATACGGATTGTGCTAAATCTGTTTACTAACTTGCCAAACCTTAAAATTCGTTTCTATTTGCTTTACAATTCCTTGCGCTATGTGATACAAATATCTATTTTTTTCAGATAAGTATTTTGATTGGTTGGCTCTGTACCAAGTTTGTCGACGGCGATGTAGAAACTTTTAACCAGCAGTGTCACACTCATTAATGCACCAATCTTTTATGCTAGCAAACTAAAATGAAAACCCCAACTAAATATGTTTAATTTTGTGTCAAATGTTATACGTAGTATTTTAAAAGTAGATCCTACTTTCAATTAAAATATGAATTATCAGCTCATTTTGAAAGTTTTTTTTAAATGAAAACAGAACATCATGCAATTCATTTTTGTGACAGTATGACATGGTTGATGCTATTTAAAATGATAGTTACCATATGTTTTGTTTTAGTATAATCTAACACCTTCAAATGTATGCACACGAAACTTCTACCACCTTGTTTAATTTCCAGTTTGGGTATAAATATTAACACCTGCAAAAATATAAGACGACATATTTCAGTTAATAAATTAAAATCTCACAGTCTAAAATTAAATACTCGAATTGTTTCACAGTACAATCAATCTTGTAATCAAAATTTTTCCTTCTTAACACAAAGTACAGAAGCGTTCCAGGCTTAAGTTTAGGTACCTCCCCAGCATTTGCCATTTATGAGGACTGAGGAAAACCTGAAAAAAAAACTCGGTTATGGAGGACGGTCCTGGCGGGATTCGAATACCCGACCTTCCGCTTACGAGCCTGCACTTTAACGACCTTGGCCATCCCGTGGCGATCCCATCCATCTTTCTTTGAAATTGTTTGAATCCTCTCTTTAATTTTTGGAAACCATATTGGAGCTCTGCTATAAGAAGAACAGACTCTCCATTGGCCTCCTGACACATTGCATAGACCTCAGTTTAAATGAAAGCAGACTTTTAGAGCAGTATATTGTTCATCAGCTCCATTGTGCTGTAGACAGAACTAAACATGTCTGCATTTGCACACCTCTCTTTATAGAAAAGCCGTAGTAATGTATATTTCAAAATTAACGATTATTATAAAGGTTAATATTTAATATATTTATAAATAATTATATACTAACATTGTTAAATAAAAGGAAAACATGCTATCATAGTTTTAAATAAATACTTTATATGTTTTCCCTATTAAATAACAAATTTAACATAGATAATTACATTAAAACAAACGTTATGAAGTTTATTTTAAAATGTCCACATCAACAAAGAAATTCATTCTTTTATAGCTCAGTTGTTCTGCGGTGAACCAGATAATAGATCGATGTTCTTTGTTAAAGTAATAACTAGAGCAAACAAGAGAAGCACAACTTCAGCACTTAAGTTGAAGCTATTTACCTACTCTCCGCATATACCGTATCTGTAAAGGAATAATACCCGCACGATGAATGGGAGAAGCGGGCGCCCAATTGAAATTCCCCCTTTTAGAAGAAAGGGCGCGAGCAGCACTGAAAGAAAGGCATGCGGGTGTCAAAATTAGTTTGGTTCCGCGTACTTTCACCCTTAGAAACAGAGGTGTAACCCAGTGAGAGTGTTAGTCACGAGCAGAGATAAAAAAGCAGCAGACTTTGCGCCCATTAAAACTTTCTTCCTACACTTTTATTTTTATTAGTTGTAGGTTAACGTAGCGTATCCATTTCGGTGTCGGGAGATGCTGAGAGAATGGGTGAAGGAGCAGAATAAGGAAGAAAAACATTTTCTTAAAAAGATCTGTGTCGAGAGTTTTCACTTTCCTTTACGAACAACTTCGCAAATCAAGTTCTGTTTAGAGCTTGTTTTTTTTTAGCCTCCTTTTCTCAAGGAAGGAAATGTCAGAGGTCTTAATGCTTGATCATTAGCACCGTTCTTAGTTCAGGATTAATGTTATCATAATCGCCAAATGTTCAACTCTTTAACTTATCTACGATTGGAAGGTAATTCAAACTGGAAGCTTATGACTGCGACTGCAGTGTGGCCATGCCCTTCTAGGCAATTACGGCAAATTCCTCCTATACCTCGAGGATTGGAATTAGGCAAGCTTGGTGAAAAAGAATTGATCCTTGGCTATTTGAACACTGTGGTCCAAGCTTCTAGTTTGTTTGTATCCAAACGTGTTTTCACATTATGCAAGACTTCTAGGCGTTTCGGATTTTGGGTCACCGCCTTAATGCTGTAAACTAACAGCCTCGGGAAATTTTTTTTCGAGTTACCTGTAACGCTCAAATCATCTATGACGATAGCTTTCGAGGTCTTCTCAAATGGGAGAAATTTGCAGTTAATAATTGGAAATGGCTCAGTACTAGAGTACAGACACGGGAAGGTCAATATGATTTATATCGAATCATCCTAATCTTAATACATTCGCGGTGGCGCCGACGCATCGGCTCATAATCCATGCCCATAGCGTGACAGCATTTAGTCAGTGATATAAACGTTAGAGGGATAGTCTCGTGTACTCATCCATGTCACTCAAAGAGATGCTGGAGCTTCCGGCCTCAATTCAAATTTGTTTCTCTTACGGATCTTATTCCTTAGTCCGGTTAAAGTATGTAGATAGTACAAATTTATGAATCGCGTTAGTTAAAACGTGTTTTACATGAAAATTTCTGTTCAAGTAATTTCCTAAAAGCAAAAGCAAATGCGGTAGGGGCAAACGATTTATAAACCCTAGTTGTGGAATAGAATGATTAGCATTTAGTATTATTAGCAGGATTAGACACGTATTGTATCTTTGAGCGTTGAAACAAACTGGCACGAGTGACGTGATGCTCAAGGCCAGCGTAGTAGTTCGGTAAACCTGAACGCCCCAACTCGTTTAGCCCGGTCGATGCTGACCCCCACCGTTGCGTTGGTTATCACATAGTTGGATGATCCCGAAATATAAATCAGAATAATTAATGCAACAATGACTATAATATTTATTGTTATTCATTATGTGCATTTTGACAGAATATTTACAAAATATTTACGAATGAAGAAAGGTTCATATAGCACTATCTATGGATATTAATAATGCGAACATTAGCTTTTTTTAGAAATAGTTTTAAAATGAAAATATCCTTAAATACTTGCTATTTTAAATGCATTTATACTGTACAATGAATAGAACAGATCACAAGTACGATGCACTGGTACGTGTGATTGCTGCGCGGAAGCTCAACTCGGAATGAAACTGCGATTATTCCAAAGAATGGCTAGCAGTCAACGAGTGGACAAGTACACTCGGCCAGTACCATGTTATGGAGCTCCATTACCTAACCGCTTCATTATACATTATGTGCCGCTGGTTATGCTAATATTTAGTAATACTAGGCCATCTAAGGATCAGAAAGGCCGTTGTAATTTGAATAATTTGTTGGTTGTAATTTATGGTGCTATCTAGCAAATCTAAATTCTACTGGATTGTATAGAACGCTTACAAGCAGCGATGACTGCAGTTGTGGTTCGCTTTGCTTTACATGAGTGCTGTGGACAAAACAAATATTTTAGCCTCAGAAGTGGCTATATATGTACACAGAAACAAAATCATATCTGTCACCAAAATCAAATTGTCCCTTATCATTTGGTAAGTAAATGTGCATGCTAACTGTAATAATTCATTTTAATTTCTGGCTTAGGCAACCACATTTGTATATATTCCTGAAACACAAAACATCCTGTACAAAGTTATACATTACTAGCGTTTCTTTTATTTATTTCTTTATAGAGCATGCCGAGAAGTAAGGAAATGGCCCCCGTTTATCTCTGTGCCTTAAAGAAAGCTGTTGAAGCAGTCAGGTTCCTCAGGGAACTAAATTGTTATTATTAGTTTAATCCCACCATGTATATGATGACTGGTGACAAATCTATATAAAATTAACAGCAGGTGTTTACAATCATACGTACCATGATGCACGTCCAATGATGCGAGCATATTATACTATGAAAACACTTTGCACATAATTGCATTTATTTATTTTTGTTTCTTTATCCAAAATATAAAAAATAACAAAAACGTTACATGGTTCAGTCTGTCTACTAACGCTCTTAATTTAGGATATTATGTCTAAGGTAGAGAAGCGAGAGTAATTTGTTCCATAACTACAGATGTCCTTGAAAACAAAATATAAGGAAAATGTATTGCATTGCAGGCACATAATAAAATTTTTATTAAGATTTAGTAGTCTCGTTCTCCTAACGCTGTTCGTCGGTAAAATAAATATTTTTGTTATAAAACTGATCGATATAACCTGTGCCTTCATGTTTTTATTACAAATTAAAAAAATGATCAGCTTGGGTTTTTTAAAATATTAACGCATTTAAGTTTGTACGTTTTATTTTATTTAAACCAATATCTCAATTAAAGAAATTGTTTTCAAGAAAATCTAAAAGGTATCATTTCATGTTTCTACTTTTGCGTTTTATAATACAGAATTATTTTAATTAAATTATAATTCTTTACTCAAAGGCGCTCCAAAACTTATGTACGGCAAGGGAAACTATTTTAAAAGGTTCTTTCCAATTTTGTTTACATTTAAATATTTTGAATTATCTTATATTGAATTCAATGTTGCTAACATATGCAATATGTAAATGCATTTGGCATTTAATATATTTATAATATTGCTATGCATAATACTCGTGGAAGATGGCAAGATAAGAAAAATTGTACAAATGTAAGAAATGACCAGAGCAAAGAAAAAATGCATTGTTTTATTTTTATAACTTTGTAAATGCTTGTTGAGTGTGGAAGGCAAATAGAAGATGAGCTATAATCGCGTGGTGTCGCTCAGAATTCGTGCCATATAACGTAATGTAGCTGGAAGTGAACCATTCGGCTCTGGACATTTTAACGTTTGAGGAAACATGTGGGAGGCGACAATAAGTTAGCCTTTCAAGCCGAATCATTGGCAAAGTAAACACGTAAATTTGGTTGCGTTCACCCAAATGGTCCCTAATATGAATAAAGTGCTACTTCAATGGTAGTTAATGCAACACAATGGTGCTATGTGTAGCTCGAGCTTTGACTAGTTGTCGAGCCCCCTTGATGGCGGATCTTGTATCTCGGACTTAGGTCGTTCTTCCTCTAACTGCCCAGGCGACGCGGCAGCACCATCTTTGGCCGGAGAACTTAGAGACTGCCCCGTTTTGAGGCATAATCTATTTCTTATATACTCTAGAAAAACTGACGCTCTCCTTAAAGTGACGCGAAATATTCCCGCCAGTTTTGTTTTCACCATGCTAATAGATCAATGCCGACATCATCGAAGTCCATTTTTATTTGCTGGGAAAATTTTGGTAGGGCACATGTTATGTCTGCCATTCGTCAATCAGCTCACTTCAAACAAATTTTACACGTAATGTCAGTGACCTGCGAAAGCACACCTGTGTCGCGTATCCTAACGAAGTAGACATGGCCAACCCTTTGCTTGCCGCATTCCTAAAGGGATTAGTTTCTATAACTTTTGCCAAGACCTACCGTGTTCGGTGAAAGATGTGAGTTTTTCCGTACTTTGATATAATATTACATGTTATCTCTTAAATATTACTAAAATTAATATAGACATTACGCTCAGTCTTAAACACTATATAATCTTAATTTTACATACATGAATTTTGTCATCGAAGTTTCCCATAAACAAAAAGCACAATATACATGTAATAAATTACAGAATCGTTGATTTAAAATTACAAATATTTATTATCTCATTTGCTTTGTAATTGATGGGGAGCCAGGGACAGCATCACGCTTTTAAGTTATCCGGGGCAAACTTAGCGTATGAAAGCGCCCCATGCCCCATGCCCCATGCCCGGACACTTTTATTCTTAATTAGCTATTCAGGCATGTATGCACTTCTTGCGCGGAGAGTACTTTGATTCATAATATCACCTTAGGGTATTAGCCTATCAGCGCAATATCATTATCCTAATCATTTTCCAACTGTGGTATGTAATAGCGTTAAAAGTAAATAAATACGATAGATGGGAGTGCGGTCAAATCTGTTAATTCCGAGAAGGAGAACTAAAACCAATAGGCATATTTTTCGGTCAAGTTTACTCATTCTTATTGCCTTCCAGTCGTGAGAGATTCAAATTGTGATTTCAAAGTATTCATTTGCTTGTATACAACAAAATGTTGTGCTACTTGTGCATTTTTCTCTGAAAATGCTCATAGATATAAGGTAAACAACCGGAGATAAAATCGTAGCAATTATTCAGTGTATATTACTGAGATTACCTCCGCCCACGAGCATCATTGCGGAGGCACTGGCCCGACAAATGACTTCCTTTGTTGTTGTGAGAATGTGTCGGCTGTAGTTTGCTATTAAAGTTTAAATCGCCGTTTAAGGGCAATTTTTAAATTTTAAGTTCAGAGTATATTTTGTTTATTTGTTTATTTTTTATTTTGATTATAACTTTGTAAGATCATATGATAGTAGCATAAATAATTTCGGAATCAACATAATCGACAGTCGACTAATAAATCTAAGATTTGCAGACAATATGATCTTATTTGCCAAAACACCGAAAGCACTACAAACTATGCTGGAACAATTATGTGAGCATAGTAAAAATGCAGGTCTGTCAATAAACAAACTGAAGAAACAGTTAATTTCAAACAGATCTGAAACCCGAATAAAAATAGATGGAACAGTTCTTACATATGTGAACGAATATACATACCTAGAACAACAGATTTCCCTCCAAGGTAAAATGGAAAAAGAAGTACAAAGAAGGATCTCATTAACCTGGAGGCATTTTGGGCCCTTAAGTTTATGTTAGATCAAACACTATCTAAGAAAATCAGATTCCGGACGCTCGAAACCTGTGTATACTATATATTACTATATGGGTGCCAGACATGGTCACTAAAATTTGAAGAACAAAATACCTATAGTATTAATAAACCAGTTATGTCAGGCATCGCAGAAATAGCTACCAGAAGCAAATGACAATGGGGCGGTCAAGTCGCAAGAATGTAGGGCAATAGGTAGACCTACAAGATCTCCATGTAGGACCCCCGGATAGGAAAACCCAGAAGAACATGGACAGACCTCTTCAAGAAACTTGCAGATCCAGACTGGTCAAGAGTAGCAAGAGGAAGAGAGAAATGGAAATTTCTCGAAAAGCAAGTAATGCAGTGAGAAATGGAGTAACCAAAGAACAAATCAGTCAGAGTGTCTTAACATTCGAACAACTAACGTGGAATAACTCACCGCGTTAGGAAAAAGCGAGCTTTCTCCACTTGTTAGGAGGCCTTGGCCCTTATGGGACGAAATGGGCTATCTTTATCTTGAATAGATTAATTTTGGTTTTAATATTTCTGTGTTTTGAATTTATTCATTAATGTTCAATTGATATTGTGAAATTATCCCGTACTTTTTTTTTTTTTTTTTTTTTTTTTAAATAGAAAGATTGTGTTATTCTAAATACTACAATCTTTCTTAGCTTCCACCTTACACATATACCGCAAGGGAAAGTAAGATGTTTGCTGGCTGCGCGTTCAAAGTCAAATAGACACTGTACCTTTAATAGAGTCAAAGGGGTTGTACCAATAAATCATGAGATATGCAAAGAGGCTGATCGCACTAATTTATCTCATCTGGATCCTCTTATTCAGCATTAAAACTACCCTAATTGGCAAATTCTTTCTTCCCTTTGTAATATCCTTCAGTTGTTCCCCCAGTTGCTATGACTCATGACCTTCACTGAATATACAGTTCTTCCAGCTATCCCCTCTGAACTTCAGCCTTCAGTCACCCTTCAAGTTAATAAGGCGGGAGGATATATTGCGATCTGGTGACGAGCGTGGAGGTTGGGAAAAAGTTTGTTGTAACGGAGAGATATCTGTAGTGCGTGACATCGCCTTCCCGCTCTCCAGTGGTGTGCACTGTACCCCGGCAAATCCAGTCTCGGAGTAAGGGTTTAGTGATCTGACATGTTAACAGAATGTTTGAAAATTTTTATTCATACTATACTAGCTGAGCATTCAAGAAATAAAGAAAATTCTTCAGATTCTCCTATACGAAGGTGGAACGCTCCAAGATCATTGGTAATGTTTTGATAGTTTTTTTAACTGAACAACACAAATAGTATTAGAATTTTTCCTTTAATTAACTGCACATTTTTTATCAGAATAACGGAATGCATTACTATTAAATTTCTTGCAGAACGAAATAGTTCATGGCAGATACGCCTAAATAAACAAATAAAAATAAAATCGCAGGCTTCAGCTGGGAAACCAAAGCACAGTTCTTTTGGAAATACAATTTGTGTTGCCTGCTTCAGTTTTTCTGAAAACTGGAACAACAGTCAACCACTATATAGAGTAGAATGAAGCCCTGCGATTTTTTTTCCAGAAGCTTGAATACCATAAAAAGATTTGTATTCAGTTTATTAAGTGGGGTTCGAACCCGGCAAAGGTGGATAGATTTTTTGGGCACTAAAACTCTCGAGCACAAGTTTTCCTGGAGGAATTTAAAGCATTGGGACCCATGTCGTAGATTTGTGCCACGTTAAAAAACTCCATACATGGATAGAAGTCCCTGCAAAAATTACTGCATATTTCAAGTCCATATAATTCCTTTGTATCAAAATAGATGACATTTGAAGCGATATGCTGACCACCTATCCTTCTGACATCTGTAGGTACTAAAATTAAATATGAATAGCTTATTCCGGGTCTCCCAGGACCCGGAATAAGCCTTAAGAATAATCCTTGTGAGGTCGATAATGATATGATTATGATGATTTTATGTTTATTTTATATAATATATAAAAGTATTTTCTGAAAAGTTGTTAAAAGTTCACACAATATAAGGCGCCAAGGTAAACAAAAATCCCTTCACCTATACAGCAGTCAAATTACAAGTACAACAAACAGGCTAGGTTTCTTAGATCTTTACAATCCTTAATATTTTATACTGTTTTAGTTTTTAAAAAACGAAACATAAACCTGGTTAAAAGAAGCAGGAACATTAAATAACGTTATAGGGCGTTGAATGTTTGTGTTTAAGTGTAATATGCAGAATTACTAACAGAGTTGCAAGTATTATTATGATGCCAGTCACCGTTTCAAAAGCCGAGGAATAAACTGTATAACAATCCATAGAAGTTTAAAATTTGAAACTTATGTTTTATACGTGCATAAAATGGAACAGAGCTGATTTAGGCTCGAATTTTGCAGGGAGTTCGGTCAACAAAAGAATTAAAAACACAAGATAGACTTAAAAATAAATAAATAAATATAGAATCCTTGTTGCATTAATTTCAGAAAAGGTGCCTTTGTTCTCACTAGATTTAGTATCGACTTTGTGGTTCAGTATACATTCCATAATTAACAGAATTTATCACTTTACCTAAAATCTTAATCCAGCATTTCCGCATTTTTAAGTAAGTTGTGATTCAGTGCACATTTCAGAGAGACTAAAGTTATATACCAGTGATTGCTTTAATATCCTGCAAAATGTTAACACAATGGAATCAGATTCTGAGTGTTATTAACATTTGTTACAAATGAACCTTTCTGTTTCAAAAGGCTGAAAAATGAAATTATTTATTGCTTTTAATTGCAGACTTTGAAAAATTATCGACTACTCTTTGTGTCTATCTTTCAAGAACACAGCTTTTATTTAGCTTGGTGTAAAAGTATAAAGTTTTCCAATGATTCGATTTAAAACATATTTCCACATGTTTATAATATATTATGCTTATATAAGGGATATTTCAATACATTTTTTGAAAAATATTCAAGCTGGGAATTTTTTCTAAAATCGGACCGAGTAATTTTCTAGCATTGCATTTATATAAAAATATATTTCTATAATGATAGTATTTTATGTTACAGCACCAGGATCGTTCGAAGAACGATCGTTCACTGTTTTTCTTGAGGTAAAGGTTAACTTATTCATATCAGCTATCCACCGTCACGGGTGGCCGAGGTCGTTAAGTCGCGGACTCGTGAACGGAAGATCTGGGGTTCGAATCCCGCCAGGACCGTCCTTCCTGAATGAGGTTTTTTCCAGCTTTTCCTCCGTCATAATTGGCAAATGCCTTGGAGGTAACCCTAAACTTAGGCCTGGAACATTTCCTTCCTTAAAAAATCCTTTCCCAATATATCATTTCATTTCATGTATCACCAGTGTTCACTGCCTGTGGTGCCTTAGTAGTAAACACAGGCGTTAAACAACAACAATAAAAATATATAGCTATCCATAAAGACCGTGGTGTAAGCAATTCTAATTCTCAACTTATCGCTAAAGACTGCGAATCCAGCAACGACTCACCTAACAGGTCTGTACGGAAATAATTAAATACCAGTACAACCGGCTGTGCGGCCTAGTTGCAATATGGAAGTTGCGCTTGTGTGAAAAGTCTCTATCCTGCGTGTACTTATTGTGCAGTGAGTCTGGGTGAGATAAGGTCTCAAGACGAGAAACAAGAGTTAAAGCCATATACACTTATGTAATGTCTATGACTTTATGCTACTATATGAGCCCTAGAGAGCTTATTTCCTAAGTTATCCATCTTTACTACGTTGGTGACCATCTTTCCGCTCCATGAAGCAAACAGCTTTCGATAACGGCCACTACAATGGTCCTCTTTTATTTATCTTTGTGCTTCTCCAGTCCGTAACACCCCATTTAACCTGCTCGGTGTTGTTCTTTGACTTATGACATCTTTCTCCCAAATTCAGCTTATGTCCGTGTGTAATCATATTTTATTTTTTTAACCATAAGTGTATGAATTGGAAATTAATTTTCTTAACATCTTTCTATGTTTAAAAAACATTGTTTACAGGAGCGTAACACCATTCCCGCCACTGCTTTACATGTCCGTGCACGGCCGCTGCTGAAACACCCTTCGTTTTTCTCCACTTGTGTAGAAAGGGAGGGTGAAGTGTTTATTGGATCATTCGGACGTGCAAGAAAGGAAAATGGGGGCACTGGCGGGTGACACGTCCGCTCTTCGCGCTTTACGAGTGGACTATACAGGGTGGAACGTTAAAAGGAAGCACGTATTTTAGTGGCCACGTGCGCCAAATTTTGCTAATTTGTATGCGGTAACACTACGAACTAAACATCATCAAATTCCACATTCTGCTTTCAGGACGAGTGGTCAGCTTCCGAATGCCAGATGTTTCACTGCAGAGGAAAGCACGCAACGCATGAAGCTATGAATCGTGTGCACATTGCTAGAGAGCATTGTCAGTTACCTACCACTATATATATAAATGTTGCCCTCACAGAAAAGAGATACATTCAGTGGACAGTAAAAAGAAGCCCTAGTTAAAGTAGCAGCCATCTACCGTCTACTCTATACAAGCGAGTGTTCAAGAAGTTCTCGGCCTGACTCAGAGATTCGTGAAGATGACCAAATTACTATGATACTCGTTAAATATAGTTCTTCAGATGACGCGCGGAAAAGTTTGTATGTGAGGAGTGTGTAAACAAACCAGTGCCAATATTTTCTACAAAATGGCTCTGAAGTACCAGTTGTACTAAGTACTTCGTTTTGAAGGGTTTAACCCCAACAGAAATACAATAAATTTAGATTCCACATTAAAGGATTCTTCCCCTTTGTTATTGACGGTTAAAAATGAGATGCTGATTTTAAGTGTGGTCGTACATCCATTCAAGATGATGTCTCAGAGCGTCCTAAAAATGCTACGGAATGAGATAATGACAAAAATTCACAATGCCGTACTCAATATCAACAATTAAATTTACACGAGTGGGCTGAAACGGCAAATATCTCGATAGGCCATTTCCACTATATACCCGAACTTTTGGTATGAGAAAACTTTCCGCTCGATGGGTACAGCGTTTGTTATTAATGAACCAATAACGCATTCGAGTGAACGTTTCTCAAGAGTATTTACACTTATTTACACGCAATACCAGTAATTTTGGGACATTTCATAACGGTAGATGAAATATGAATTCATCACTACACACGAGAGACGAAGTAGCAGTCCAAACAGTGGGTAATCAACAGGTGAAAGTGCACCAAAGAAAGCAAAAATGGTTCCATCTGCAGGAAATGTCATAGCTACGTTTTTTTTTTTTTTTAATTCTCATGTTGTGGTGCTCCAGAAGGGCAGAACCATCACCGAGGAGTATTACGCTCCACTATAGGACCAACTGAAGGATGTT
Source organism: Metallyticus violacea (assembly GCA_030762175.1). Classification (NCBI taxonomy): domain Eukaryota; kingdom Metazoa; phylum Arthropoda; class Insecta; order Mantodea; family Metallyticidae; genus Metallyticus; species Metallyticus violacea. Next base: position 124,067,247 of record CM060832.1, read on the forward strand.
ATTCAGGCTAAACGTTCATACCTTGTGAAAGGTCCCTTTCATCATGAAAATGCACCTTCACACACGTCTGGGATTGTTGCTGCAAAACTGCACTTTTAAATAGTATTTAACGCCCCTTTTTACTACTGAGGCACCACAGGCGATGCAAAACTGTATGACCTTCGCTTCTAAAAGCTTCCGCATCCGCCATATTCGCCGGATTTGGTTCCCAACGATTACTTTTTGTTCCCAAACCTTAAGAAATGGCTGGGCGGATGAAGATTCGCATAAAATGATGAGGTTGAAGCTGAAACAGGCGTAATTTTTTACAGTGGGGCAAAATTGTTTTGCTAAGGGTATTAAAAAGTTGAAAATCATTGAACTAAATATATTGATTTACAATGTGACTATATTAAAGAAGAAGAAGAAGAAGAAGAAGAAGAAGAAGAAGAAGAAAAACATTTGCCTTGAATCATGTTTCCTTCGTCAGACCGAGAACTTTTAGATCGCTCCTTTAATATCACTGAAAAAGTAAATTTCTATGGTTTTAATGGGATGATTTATGGAGTTCAATAGTGTGTCAATAGTTGGTGAAACACCTTGAATATTTCTATAAAAAGCGTTGCATTCTATATTTTCAGAAGGAGGGGACAAAGCCCATGATAGAAACGAATGTCATAGCAAAAGGAATTTAACTGTTGAAGAGACTTCGAAATATACGACCCTCGCGCTCTGGTCAGCCCCGGAAAGTTGTGAACGAGAAATCAATTCACAGAATGAGGCACTTGGTGTGGGACAGCCACTATTAAAATGCTAAGTAGGAAGTTGCATCGTGTTGGCAGCATTTACAACTGTGCAGAATGGATCCCATATTCCCTAACCAATAAATAGAGAGTGAGGGCAAGGAAATTGTTTCCGAATGTTTCTATCATACACTGCTAAATGTTTGACATACACAAACTGGTAATGAAACAAAACCTAGAACTGCGTATGGTTGGCTGAAAACGACCACAGACCAATTCTTTGACAAGATGCTCATTCTCATTCTTTCTCAGTTTATATTTTCTTTTTCACATATAAGTACCATTAGTGAGTTGACTGTATCAAAAAATAATGATAATGAATGGGCTTGCTATCACTTATGTATTTGAATAACGGAGACAAGAATGTCTGCTTTAAGGCTGCTGCATTTGCAAGGCAATCCGATAGTTTATAGAACAGTCGCACGCTGAGAAAATTGTCTGAAAAAGTCCAAATGCTCGACCACCCACTCTACAACTTCCGGATTGTTTTCTTGAGTAAAATCTGTAGTCTCTGGAAAACCTTTATCGATTGCAGAACATTTCCCAAATTATAAATTTCAGTTCTGTTGACGATACCGCAACGCCTATCATTATGTGAGGACAGATGGAGAGTACAACACAGTTCAAAAATTGCAGAATGTTTTCAATTCCCGTGTGCTGGCTGTGGAAGCCTATGATTTGGCATTTTGAGGTTAAGATTGTAACAGCTACGTTTAAATAGAATATGCGTGGTGGAAATTGTTTTTACCTAAAACATGTACTGAATAAGGCACACAAAAGGAAATTTAAAGTGGATATAAGAAACATTCATATAAGCGCAAATTTCCTTTTGGAGAGGCTAGGCCCGGTCCTTGAAACAAACAGAAAGACTGGGGATATGATTGAAAAATAGATAAGGAAAAAAAGTGATACAAACAAATTAAAAATGGGCAGGATATGTGACGTGACAAGATGCCTGTTGATGGTCCTATCGAGTTACGTTTTGGTATCCCAAAACAGGTAACAAGAGAACCAGAGCTCCATAAAGTGGAAATAGGAGTTTAAAAAGGGAGGAAAATGTATGCAGTGTTGATGCCAATAGCCAAGAAGAGGAGGAAAAGACAGAATAATATCAGGAGTGCCTTGAGACGATGGAAGAACTTTACCGAACTGGCTAACTAGAATTGTTTTTCTTAATCAGCTTGCACCATAGGAAGCATTTGCCCACATTCGAATTCCTCAGGCTACAGTAAACAACGAGTGGACATTCTCAGGATGTCTAATAGAGTCGAAGTTGTGCATGTTTTATAATTCACAAAAATGCTGCATTTGAAGTTTTAAGTCACGAAACGCATATGTGACCTATATAGTGTTATTCATATGGCACCCAGCATATTGAGTGTTTAATAGATATTAGCAGTAATCGCATTAATAAAATAATTATTTTAAATTTACTGTCTTTCGTCTCAAATATTTTAGGCCGACATTTGGTCGAATTGAATATGTGTGATGCAAGTAAACAGATGATGTAAAAAATAAACATTCTTGTACAATTGTTTTATATGTTATTCTAATGTAGCGTTTACATCAAAATCAGCCTGAGCATATCCGTGAATATTTGTTGCTCAAAACTATAACAGATTCTTAAATTTAGAGTAGACTTCATTTTCGATTGTTGATATATAGATATTTGGAAGTTTGATATTAATTAAAACGTTGTTACCAATAACTGTAGTTAGTAAAATATCGACCTCTCAATCTCAAAAAGAGTCTCAAGTGTGCCTCGCTTTGATTATTGCAATGTCTTGTACTCTAAATCTTGGGCAAATCGACAGATTCATAATGCCTGTGTTCGTTTCGTGTTCAACACTCATAAATTTGATCTTGTGACGCAATCAACTGTCATGGTTACCTCTAAATAAAGTAACTCCATCCCTTAGCATATCGCCTCTCGCTTCATATACCTGTCCTTACTTCGAACCCAGAATACCTCATCACCGAAAATATTCTATCTGAACGTCATTCAGCGTGTCAGTTCACAGAATCTGGAACTCCCTTCCTCCTGAAGTCAGATATTGTCGGACAATAAAGCCCTTTAAACGCAGATTAAATTTTCATCTGAATTGTAGGAATCACAACAGTAAATCTGTTGCTTCTCCTTCTTCCTCCCCCCTTGTACTCGAGAAAAATTATTGAAGAACAAGTGGAATTCGAACACTTTCTAACTAAATTAAAATAGGTAATGTTTATATGCAATATAAATATATCTCTTTAATTTGGCTTTTTCTCTGTATTTTATATAACTATGTGTTACTCTATATGTCTGTTTGTTTTTTTCGCCTGGTAGAGTGGAAGAGAGGGCCCCATGGCTTTAACTCTTACAAGGGTAAATGAATACATATTTCATTGGTGACAAAAATTTGATAAGTGCCTTAGGAGAGATCACTAAAGAAAGATTGGGATCAAATTGTAGACCAGGTATGACAAACATTAACATTTTATATATATAGTTAAAGTCATAATCTGGCCTTCCACAATTATTATAGTGTAGTGCAATATAGAATACCTAAATCGTAGGTATTCCATCATAACATAACATAAGTATCTCCAAGGATCTGACTAATTCTTTTTCTATACCAAAAGCATTGTTGAAGGGAGAAATACAAATTCATTACAAAATGAAGCTTTCAGAGGCCTTGATGCAGCTTAAAACTAGAATTAATTACATGTATTTACTTAGAAGAAATACCAAATGACACCTAATTACTGTATTAGAAAACTACGTGAAATTGTACCACAAAAGATGTAAGGAACTAAAATACAGAACTAGACACTTTTCCGGAGCTAGTGCCGCTAATAAAACAATGTTAAATTGTTAATATGAAAGCAGATGGCGAAGAGATTGAGAAATAGGAACTCATATTACAAATTACTAATGTTAAACAAGATAATCGATAAGCTATAGTAATTACATAAAATATGTGCGTTTAGAAAATATCAGATTACTCAAACATACTGTTGTGAATATATTGTAGTTCCAGGCGTTATCAGCTAGTCCTGTATTTAAGACAATTTTAAATGTTTTGCTAATGGAAATGTTGAACTTACATTTAGAATATTTTAACTGTAAACCTAGTTATTTTAGGTTTTTCACATATAGTATTCAAGCTTATAGCATTACATGTACAGACTTAGTTTGATTTGGTACAGTTTTTACAATTATTTTAAGCATTCTTTTTTCCGATTCAAAGTCGTTAAAATCCTATCTCCTGCCATAAAAGTTTAACATTTTCTGCCGAACGTTGTATATTCTGATCTAAATATGTTCCCACACAAAGTAGGACAGATTTTTAATTTTTATTGTTGATTAATTTTTAAAAAGTAAATATATACTAAAATGAAAAATCATAGAAAAGTTAATCATTGACTGGTAATTTTAATAAAATAATTTTTCAGTTTTACAGAAAAATGCACGCTAATTTTATGCAGTAATATATAGAGAAAGTCTCGAACAAATTTCATGATGTACTTCAAAATTGTGACTGTAAATTAAGTTATAAGTGTAAGTAAACGCACTGTAAGTTAAAGGCGAGAAAAATGAGTTTGAAAGTTTTGGATGCCTAAAAGTTAAAGACCAAGGGACAAGAATTTAAACAGTGCTGATATAACTGCTAAAATAGATGTTCTAAAGGGCATATGTATGTGAAATTCTAAGTTTCAAAGTAATTATTTTTAAGTGCAGAGACACTTTTTTTTTGTCGGAAAATGCCTTCCTACGTGTCGATAATCACTTAAAATATTCCTGATTTACATGTTGTTATTAATTTTCAATAAAAAAACAAGCTTTAACATTAAATTTAAAAATGTATAAGTTAAATGCACGAATGTAATTGTTTAATTCTCCAAAGTTCAGATGGCAATACCTTACTTCAATATATGGAATGCCAGTATTCTTTAAAATATTGCGTAAGCGATAATCGGCTACTCGCGCCCACGGGGGCGTACTTTCCGAGAGTCAAGCGTCATGCCGACTGCTGTTTGGGAAGACTCATTCACTGCAAGGTGCGTTTTGTACAAACATGCATTATAACTGAGCGTATGTTTTCTGTTGCCGATGACTCAAAATCACTGACAAAATCAGCTTGAATGAGAGTTGAATAAATATTTTCAAGTGTTAAGTTTTTTATCATTCAAAATCAGATAAGGAAAAGGATACTGTTCGGAATATTAGCGAAGTACATATTCCAAAGTTCTCACTGGGAGACGAAAGATATTTCGTCTTCGCTTGAAAATTCTGCTACTAATGGTACGCCGAACAAGGTGCCAAACGTGTGATCAATCACTATGGAGATTACATCATCTCCTTCCAAAAACGAGTTAAGTAATTATAGTGGCTTTAATTCTTTATTTATCGAGGAAAATGTTTTATTTAGGGGGGATATTGCATTTGCTCAATAGTTATATTTAATTCTTGCAAATTATTAATATATATGCATAAGTTTTAGCTTAATAACTTAGCAGTTAGACGAGGTTCTTTAATTAGCTTTATATTGGCGAATAAAGCTAATTGTACTATCGAAATAGTTTATTAGCAATCATTAGAAATATAGTCTCGGAATACAGTAGTCAACGATTCAAAGTAAAACTAAGCAACCTATAAACGCAGGTTTTATAATAGTCTTACACAGCAGAGGACAAAGACAAAACGTTGCCGTACTCACGGGTCATTTGGCGTTAACAATGCTTCAAATATTGTGTTGACAATTCGAATTATTTTAGTCTCGTTGGGGAGCTGCTAGAGAAAACGTGGTGTGCAGGTCAGTTGTCTTTCTACCACTCCCCTAAAACATTTTGTTAACTTTTCGAAACATCGAAGCTGCTAGTATCCGCATTTTATCGGGATAATTCTAGGAATGAGAGAGAGAACTGAAATCAACAGAACAAAGGATATTCTTCTGGTTCCAGATCGTCAGAGGTACCGCCTCCCGCACTTGGTTTTTCTCTTCTTTTAGCTGTATCGCCTCATCAATTATTTTCATCCCATTTCCTTCCCTTGTTCAGAATGAGAATGATGATTCACAGTGGGCGACTGCTGGTGTTATTGCAGAGAAAAAGGGGTGTTAATGAGGTGGCGAAAAGGGATGTGTGTCAGGAACACTGGCGAAGGGCTAGGTCAGGTCAGCTTCTCATTCTGCCCTTCTGTCAGGGGAAATTTGATTTTTCCCTTTCTCTCTTTCTCTATCAGTTACCACTCTTTTATAGACATACTCCGAGTTGGGAAGATTATATAGTAGGACCTTCCCCCAGAGGAGCTGTTAATTGCATGCCTATCGATGTAATCTCTTTTTCTCCTGGTCACTCTTTTACTGTAGACCAAATTGGACTTCGTGAAGATCAACTCATTAAGTGCTGTATTTGTAAAAGGAGAACGAAAATTGTAGGACATCCGTTGACACAGTGAACAAGTACAAAAATTACTTTTGTTCTGTAAGTAAACCCTTAGCGCTCCCTATTCCACACATATTTACTGTTAGTATAGGAGTTCAGGGATATTTACAAAAGGGACATAATATTTAAACAATGTACGATTATTAATACATCAAATATAAAACATTATATAAAGACGGTATATACGTTTTGCATATCACGATTTACTATAACTTTATATTCAAAGCAGCACTCATTATATCCAGAGCTTTCAATCGACACGAAATGACTGCTGACGTTATAACGTGTAATGATTTGTGCCATTTCACCGAACTGATAACACTTTCTTTGACCAAGATTCTTGTAAATTCTTCTTGATAGGAACACCAAATTAATATTTACACATTTTATCAGAGAGAGAGACAGAGGAGATGGATCATCCTATGCTCTTTTTACTCTTTTCAATGGGGAAGCTGATGAGAAACACCACTAAGTTATGCAGTTTCTGTAATTTTTATTAAAGTTCGATGAATTTTATATCTTGCAAATCAAGCTCAGAGAAAAAGCATCATGCAACCTTTCAATCAAAGTGGCACATTAATTTGAGATATTTACAGTTTAATTATTTTTAATATCCAAATTCAAAATGCTCCATGGGAAACAACATTTAAACACGATTTATGAAACTTTTTATATAATTCTGTTTTACATTTTTGAAGTATTCCAAATTGGAGTTTGTAATTTTAAATACTTTTAGCTGGCATTATTTTTTAAATTATGTTTTGCTTTTTTATTTCAAGCATGTGTTACTTTTTACAATTTAATTAATATTTGTACAATTATTATTTAAAGTACATCAGAAAGCCAACTTAACTTCTTGAAACAATTACTCAGGCATGTACCCAGATGAAAATTGTTTCGGAAGGAATATTTTAAAGATGCAATAATAAAGTTTTGAGAAAAAATACATTTAGGCCAAAAACTCTGGGATGTTCCCCATAAATTGATTTATATACCTGTTTAAATGTCATACGGCTCATGCACCTTTATAGAATATGTATTATCAGGTATGTCAACTTTGATTGAAAGGTTTAGCAACAGTCTTTTCGGGCTTATGCCCCTTTTAGTGCTGATTTTCACAAATATACGATGAATTAAAAGAAGGAGCTTATGGCTTAAAGAAAAATCAGCATATCCCTTAGCGTCTTCATATATGTTTTGTTCCAAACTAGTATTTCTTAGTGTAAGACTTCACTTGCATTAGCCGTTACACTGATAAAACCATTTTTATTTAACCTTTTGGTAGGTAATAAGCAAAACTAGCCAGTTGTTGGATACTTAGAAAAGCGGGACGTTCTGTATATAATGCTGGTTTGGATTTTCTACTATGCGATTTCCACACTTACAAAATAGCACAATATCCATGGTGTTCATTTTGACGCAGTTTCGAACTATTGTATGCCAACCTTTTGGAAAATAACTTCTCTGAGTTCCGCTGCACTTCCTAACAAACAATACAACTGGCGACTTATAGAGGAACTTGAAGGGATTGTTTCCTTCTAAATTAAAAAGTTATTGAACTGTGTCGACATTTTCCAACGTAAAGTATGGCGACAGAACAACTTCTTGTAACATCATGGTGAATTACAATTTAGTATTAGTAGTAATAGTAATAATGCACTTTTATTGTGGTAGTTTTAAAGTACACAAACAACTGTAGCAAGGGCCTTTCGGCCTTACATGATATACCGTCCTCATACCAATCAAAATATAAATGCATACAAACCTACGTGTATATATACAAACATATCCATATATTTACTTCACGCGTTTTCTATGATTAATTTTATATACATACAAACATCAATAAAACAGCTACTCCTGAGCCCCCTTCCCTTTATTCCCCCAACTTCCCTCTCCTCAATTGCCATTAATCTCCTTTGTCGGATCTTCGCTAGAAATATTCCGGATTACATCTGGACTATTCTCCTAGGTATACTGACAACAAGGAACATTTAGGACATTAACGCAATATAAACATTGAAGAAAATATTTCATTTTTTTTTTTGCAAAAATTTGCTTGAAATACTTTAACACTTGCATGTCGGTCTTATTTTGTAAATAATAGCAAAGTAGATGCAGCTATTCCTTTCAGTCTGTAGGTATAGTGACAGCACAAAAAATTACCTCATATTGAAAAAAAAATTCTTTAATCAAAATCTACATTATTGATTATTCTTGGAAGAATGTTTAAAATGTAGCCTCGTTTATAATGCAAATTAGTTTATATTTATACATTTTTTATAAATATGCTTATCAAAATATTGAAGGTATTTTAATAAATGTTGCTTAGTTGTTTCTCCCAGTTTCAATGTGTTAATCTGTAGGATCGATGATTATAAAATATTGAACATTTACGCTTTGTGAACATGGCTGCTGCTGTTAAAGTTGCCGTCCACACAGGAATTTATGGCTGCACTATTTTATGAGCATGCTCAGGTGGAACGAATATTGAGACCTGCTGAAAACTAGTGTGGCAGCTCGTACTATGACAAAACTTCCACTGTGCTTCATTCTTGCCTGTGTTCACCATAATAAACACCCTTCAGTGCGCAATAGTATGAAAATTGATCCATTGATGGTTAGTGCAGTTTCTGGATTCATTATACAGTTGCCTGTTTTTTGCACGAGTTACAAGATATGGCTATAATGCCTGGATTGTTCAGCTCCTTCCCTTCTGTTTTAGTAGAATTGCTGATTCAGCTCATTAGCCACTTCCGCAGCTTCATCTTGCCAGAGACCAATTTTACTGCAACTGCTGTATGAAGCATATCATATTTTACTATTAATGTTACGATATCATGACGCTAAACGTTCATACTTCCCACTAATCTCCCGACTGAGGTTACGGTCTTACGAGCGAGCTGGGCATCACAATTTGTTCACATTTGAAATTTGGAAGGTCTGGCAAGATAGAACAGCTCACCATGAAGTCCACACACGTGCTGGTAGCTGATAACAAACAGGCCTCAGAATTAAATATAATATCCTGCCTGCTGTGCAATAAAGGATGCGCTCTTATATTTTATCTAATTGATCTAAGGACCTTCCCAGCATACTCAAATGCAAAGAATTATGCACTTTTTGCTTTATGCTTAACGACTGTCGTAGACCCGAGATTTTTAAAGTAATTATCATGCCTCACTTTGTAGTTTTGATAGTGAGATTTTCTCAAAGCTTTAATCAGATTTCTCTCGCCAGTTGGCAACTTCCGGAGTCAATTTTCAGTAATTCCTCATGAGGCTTAATTCTTGAAAGCATTTTGGTTTGAAAAGAGGGGGCAACTATTACATGTATATTGACATTACACAAAAGTATATGACATTAAAAACTAACCTTTTTTGTGAACTAACTCCCATACCACATTCTTTCCTGGAGATATGAAATTGTTTACTTTATTCTTCAAAGTGCATTACCGTGCGCGCTCAACTAAATTACACAGACAATTTTATTACACAGTAACATAACGTCCTTTATTTAAAACTCGTGGGGGTTTTTAAGGGGTGTGATTTATTCAACTGTTGAAACATTCTATTTCCCTTTATTCCTTATTTGCTTTTCAAATGGGTTTCAGTTTTTTAAAACTTATTTAACTTCTACTTTAATAACCATTTCGCAAACATTTGCACGTGTTTTATGTTTGAATAAAGAGGCAGAATTTCGAGTGCTTTTCAGTGTTTGATTTGATTAATACACAGAGCGTTAATGCATGGAATGCTATTCATAACCTTTGAACGAAAGCTATTAGAACAAAATAAGCATACTCACAGTAGGCATTGAAACTTACAAAACACATAAATGAATATTTTTTCCCATTGTAAAGCGGAATTGCTCAAATTTTTATAAGCTCGTGAATAGTCTGTGAAGCTCCTGCTTAGTCGCCTTGGGGTACTGGATTCGATTTCCAACTGAGCGCAAGAAACTTTCTTTGATAAGAAGATTCCTTGTCATGCCCAGAGTTCGGAGTATGCGTTTATCGGTTATTTGATAGCCAGTTTGCCCATTTGTGAACTGCCATTGATCAGATACTTGAAAGCACGTGTAGATGACTGCATAATACGAGTATACAAGTAATGTGAACAAAACTGCCGCAACTTACAATGCCGCAAAGTGAACTATAAGCAATTAAAACATTAAAAACCCCGTTTTTCTTGTCAAAATAAATAAAGTTTAACTACTTGTTTTTCTTTCTGAAAGAGTGAGAGTTTAAATGCTGATGACGGTTGAGAAATCTCTTAATGTAATTTACCAAATAATAACATAATCAACAGTTTCGAAGGCGTACAGATTAACCCAAATCTAGAAGACTAAAGACTGTAAGAAAAATACTCTTTAAATGATCTTCATAAATGAAGTGACAGTTGGGCCGAATTCAGTATTAATCATGTACTCTAAGGTGTATGAAAGTTGTTGAAATAATAAAACTGGCATCCATTGGTTAGATTTAGTGGAAAACAAAATGGTTGGTCTAGTTTTCATAGAAAGAAATTTGAACTGTGATAAATATCTACAACTTTGTCTTGTTGGTATGAACTCAGATTAAAGATATTTTTTGTGGTTACCTTCAAGAACACATTTGGTTTCACCAAGATTATGTTTATACTCCTCATTGTGGTGGTGTAACGTGTTTCCTGAACCGAGTGCTTCCTGGTAAATAGATTGGTAGAACGGTCAACTAAATCACCTGATCTCAACACTGTATTTCTTCTTATCACCCAAAATCCATAAGACCTAAAAAGAAGAATTAGAGATGGGATGACACTGATTACTGCTAATACAACGCCAAAAGCAATACACAGTATGCATGATAAACTGGAGCACTACTTGACCGTTAATGGTATTTTCAACATGTATTGATTGCAGTTTGGATGTTCTGTGAAAGCATTCCATTTCATGCCAATGTTTTGCTAGTTTTACTCTAGATGGACTTATTTTGTTCTTATAGCTTTCGTTCACAACAGTTTTTGTGGCACTAGAATATATAAAAAATTGAGTAAAATTCCAAACTTAATTAACACTGTATAATAACTCTACAGAGTATATTGAGAATATATGCATATATTAATATTTAATGTTTATAAGGTGTAATGAAAGTAGGTATATTTTTAGGTTTTGATCAAATATATATATCTGGGCTCGACCGTTCTGCTTCACGTCCCAGGAAAGAAAGAGGAAGTCGAAGGGCTTCCACTTAACTTTTACAAACTAACGCGTCATATTTTCCACGCATGCGCTAGCGTCCCTCATCAATGCTGACGATTCCTCCGAGGGATTGTTGCTAAATGCTTACAATTTTATCATATACAATTCCAAAGTATCCGTGCCACAGTATTGCCCAAAACAATACTTTTTGTCCTACAACTGACTTACGATCCAGATTATTATACAAATATAAAAAATAAAAGATGTGATAGTAACTGACTGCTCTTTAAGCATAAAAGGTAGATGTCCGTTTAAAATTTAAAAATTACGGTGGCTAGCTGAGAGCTGAAACATAAAATGTAGATTCAGGTATTATAATAGTTATATGGGCTAAAATGAATTATTATATTAACCTTTGCTTTGTCTGAGAAAAGTGTACCAATATAAACATGCAAAAAGATAGGATAAGTATTACAAGACGTTCATCGACCAGCTCTGAAGTACTTGTTCTGCAGTTGAAGTAAGTTATTTGCTTTAGGCTAAAGAATTTATGAAGAACAACTTTTAATATTATTTAATTATTTTGAACATTAATTATTTTCGATTATACTCTTTCTAGTGTGGTTCTAATTTTTACATACCGCTATTCCTTTAATGAAGAAATTTACAATATTGCTCGTGCAGAATTTTGCTTACAGAGACACAAATGGCCTTTAGTCAAGACATTTGAATTGCTAATGCTAGGTACTTTAATCCGAAGGAAAATGATAAGCATGGTTTCCTTGACATTCGTTTTTTAAGAATTTGGGTGACCAATTTCTTTCTTTTTTGTTAAGTTACTTTTGCTTCTATATTTGATATTAAATACATATTTTTAACTTCATGGATGAGTCAACTCAATCTAATGACCTGTAGCATGAACGCTTTCCAAACCCAGTGCATTCTTCCGATATAAGGAACTAAACGTTACAAATCATTTTTCTGGCTTAAACTCAGAAATATATTTCTAAACTGCAGTGATAGCAGTTTAAAAAGCCCGATACATAGTTTAGCCATGCGGCGGTTGGACCCCATATTGCCGCCGGTATTTTCTTGCGTAGACGCCCACATTAAGACTTAAGTATAACATTAAATAACAGAATTTGGTACTCACTATCCTTACAGTAGGTGCTGGAAACGTTACCATTTTCCCTTACTCTGAATTCACATCTTTTTAGAAAAATTGTCATTCCAGCATCGTTCCACGTTACTATGTATCTAAATTATTTTTCAATGTCCCGTAATGGTAAAAATCACAAATCGTAAGATATGATGAAGAAAGAGAGCTTTAATGGAACCTCTTATTTTATAAAGTTTTTCTTTTGTGTTCGCATGACGTCTTCGATTTTTTCCGGTCAGTCAGAGAACATGTTCTATTAACTTCTGAGCTAATTTTAATGTTTTTCATGTCGGAACGGGCTGCCAGGAAATTTACGCCTAAATGTCTCATTCTACCACACGCTTTTCTGTATCTGTCTGATGTATGCCATTACGATGAATCGGCGAATCAGTCAATACTTCACCACTTCTTAATGTTCTTTCTCAATTGTACAACACAACTGCCCTACTCTGTCGAAAATCCCGCTCGCAACTGAATGGAAGAGAGTGGGGAATCTCAGCGATTCAAGGAGGAGGTAGGTCCGCCGGCCGGCCGATGTAACTTGCGGAAAGCTTCACTGCATAATTAGCTATGAGTAAATCCGCAGAGATGCAAAGACACTCCATGATCAATATACTGACAGACTAAAAAAGTAGGTGATCTAATGGTGGTCTTTGACCTCAAAAAGGAGAGAGAGAATTCAGAAACCGAAGAGCTAATATAAAATTGATGTCAAAGTGACGAGTAAAATGCGATTGGATCCTCCAAGGTTTCAGTGGTATGTCCTTTTATTAACTCATTTGCAAAAAGTATCATTGTAGGGCAGGAAAAATGGATAGTTCTGAAACAGGTGATTGAAGCTCGAGCAGGAAAAGGACACAGAGCGCATAAATTCGTACTAATTTGCTAATTAAATTCTCGCAGTTCGATAATCGCTGACTGGACTCCAGTCTTGAGAGAGCAATTAATTTTGAACATCTTTCTTCCGTCCGACCTAGAGAGTGCGTTTCGACAGGGAGAGGGAAGGGCTAAGAGGGACGTGACCCGAGGTGAGTGGCACAGATTAACCCCATTGACCTGACCATCAAGAGGGGGGGGGGGATTGATGGTAGAGATCATCCGGCCAAGCAAACCTACGTGAACGATAAAAGGCGGTGCCAAGAGAGGCCTAAACGATGGCGGGGAAGCGAGGAAGGAATTGATATCTCCAAGTCGGCTCTCTCATTAATGAAAGCATTAATTTAGACGCCCTTATCTGCTCTTCTGGCCCTCTTTCCAGAAAACGTCAAAACTGGGAAAAAGTTCCGGGAAAAATAAAAGCAATAGACCCTGATTTACCACAAAAAGTTCATGCAAAAATTAAAAAAGAAGAAGAAGAAAAACCTTAAAATTTTGAAAGATCGTTATTGCCATTCAGGAGAAATAGAGAGGGGGAGAGGAAAAAAAAAAAACAGCTGAGTCTCTCAAGATGCGTGGAGAATATATTTGAATTTTGCAGGATGGAGCCTCGATGTTTTTCTTCAGCACAAAGGAAGAATATTTTACAATCTCTTGTCCCCAAGGATCAGAGAATGAGGAGAGGGAAAACTGTTGAAGTTTCCAGTTGTAAGTATATAGGTGGCAGCTGTGGATCTCCGATCACATGAAACTTTTAAATAGTATTCCTGTCACTTCTGCTGCCTTTCTCATTTCAATTCCTTTCAGCTGTGAAATGTCTCTTCGAGAGTTCATGATAACAAAGGAACAGAGAGTGTTTCAGGTGCTATTGACTGAACTGTTTGCTCATTTAAATTGTTCTTCTACTTTGTCTTACTCTTACCTTAGCATGTTTGAGGTAAACATCTCCTTTCTGGAATGTCTTTTCTCAGCTTGAAAGGTGGTGACTAACATTAGATAATTTCTTATCAGTAATTCCTCCATCCTAGTACTCACATTTTAATTATAATTTCTATCACCTTTTTAATTATTTGGATATGATGAAGTCTTTGAGTATAAATATTAGACTAATGAACGGTAAAGGAATAATATTACTTTTGAAAGCTGGCGTAAGAAATTAAAAAAAAAAAATGAGTTTAATAAACTATCCTATGTTAAAGTTTTTTTTACCCGCATGAAGAACATGTAAAAATATAACCCACCTTTTTCTTTATTAGCTTTAAAACCCGTGATTATTAGCAACGATAACAAACATGTGGGAAACATATAAGAAATCTTCAGGAAAAATTTAATAACATTAGGTGTTTGTACTCAATGCCACAATAGTACATTTTATTTTACATACAAAATATATGAAATTGTATTTTCATTTTGATATACTTCTCAATGGTAAATAAAAATTATCATAAAAATAAAAAAGAACAAAAGTAGTTACTTTGTTAGGAAAGTTATGGCCAAAGGATTTTTCGATATTCAAGCACAGATTTACTAATGTGTTGTGTCTGCAGACACAATCTAACTGGTTAATACTGCAGAGATGATTTGAAAACTCTGCAAGGCCATATCACATTCAAAAGACACTTTTCCGCGCAACGAAGTGGATGCTGCACCACGATAATGCACGGCCACACATTGCAAATATTGTTGCTGAAAATCTCCCCAAAATCAATATAAAGTATATCTCTCACCCTCCCTATAAAGATTTAGTCTAGGCACCCATCCTGCACTAACCTTTTCATGTTTAAATGTTCATGAATCATTCGAAGGAAGGACTTTTGGTTTAGAAAGGCACAGCTTTGCTATTTCTGTAACTTTGGGCCGGCGGTCTTCCATAATTTCTCTTGCCACAAGAGCGATGTTTTCAGGAGTGAGCGCCTCTAAGGGCCGGCCTGCACGCTCTTCGTCTTCAATGCTTTCTAGACCCATTCGATAAGTTTGGCCCATTCTTTAACGGCAGAATATGAGAGGGATGCTTCCCCATATAAACCGTTCAATTCGGTTCAATTTCATTTAGAGTAAGTCCTTCTTCTGTGAAGAACTTAATAACAGCTGGAAACCTTATTTTGAACATGTCACAATATTCTACACATAGCGTTCTTTATACAACTGTATCTGAACAACTGAACACAGCGGAGCGGAAGTTACGCTGCAATTATTTACTCAACAGTTAAGGTATGACACTGCGAGGCCGGAAACTTCTGCACCTACGTTAATAACTAGTAATGTATAGATGTCGCTTTCACAGTAATTGAGTCAAAGAGACAATAAATAGACAGAAGACATGCTTTAATTCATTAATCATTACATTATACACACTGACATTTTTGTTTGTATGTTGAAGAAATGCAGTAACTTGATAATTCTTCGTAAACCAGTATCATCAAAAGAATGAACACTGACTCTTCAACCCTGAACTCACTACTTGATGTTTTCCGAATATTTTTCTCTGATAATAGTAATGCTTAAAACTCTGTTCATTGTTAAATGTTCGTTATATTTGTGCTAAACGTATTCAATTTAATAGCACTTGCACATTCTTCAATGAAACTTCCGTTTAGTGGAAGCAGTTATGAGCATGATGAATATGAATTTACTAGGGCTGAAAATCTCTTGTTTTCGCTACATTTCTTAGGAATAAAAAGCACGCTGTGAAAGATATAATGTAGTCTCTGACTCAATCAGAATCTCGTTGCTTCTTGAGATTTTTGTTTCTGCGCCGCTGAGATGAGGACAGCTAGAACAGTTTGTCTTGTCCCAGGTCGGTAGGGGGTAAGAGGGGCGTAAAGTGGGTTGACTTATCCGACTGCATCAACCGCGAGCCTGCAAGGGGTCTCATTATTTATATGTCCTCTCGTTTCTAGAGCCAAAGTAAGTCATCAGGACTTTTATCGGAGCCAGCTTTCCTCCAGCTACAATTCCCTTCCATATTTCACATCCTGTAACAAAGTTTTCTTTTCTCTTTTCCTTGCCCTTTCTTTGCTAGCTTAAACTTTTTTTGCATTTAGCAACAATCCATGTGAACGTTCTTTTTTACACTTACATAACTTCTACATTTATTTCAGTTTTTTAAGATATAGTGTCAATTTGAGAAATTATTTATTTCGTTTTTTAAAGTACACAAAGCAATGTATTGCACACAATTCCTTTTATAAATGTGAAGATATTTCTGAGGTAAGGTTATAGTTGCATCTGGAGTTAAATCTGCAATAGTGGGACCATAATGTACAGGTTAACTTCAGGTTAAAAAGTACTTTTTCAAGTTGTATAGCATGCATGTAACTTGTTAAGTATAAAATGTTTATTTGGTACACAAATTGTAGCCGGCGTATATGAAATAAGTGCGAATATATGTATGTTATTGTAAACCAGTTATTAAAGTAAACGGAAAACTTAATTGCTTATTAAGCTGGAATATGGTACATGCCGCGTCCAATGATGTGTAATTTGCGCCCCGCTGTTTTGTCAGTTATGGCACACACTTGTTACCTGTAATAATTGGGAGGAACAGCATTTCTATTTTATACAGGAAAACTTTTTAAAATACAACTGCGGGATATATTATAATTATCAAAGGCTTAACATACTAAACATGCTTGTTTAGCTTTGGTATGTATGATGCATAAATAGTAGAATATTTGTCAATGTTCATACTGGAATCTCTCTACTCGGCAGTTAACTAAATACAAGCTAAGCAAAGATCTAATGCACTTTATGTTGTATATGTAAACGAAACAGATCTGCAATCCTGCATTACGATAGAGTTTAGATAAATGTATGCAAGTGTGTGCCTGTGTTCTTAAAATGTTCTTACAAGAAGCTAGTACAAGTTGTTTCTCTTTGCAAAGTGTTCTGTAGTAAAAGTAGGAAAATATGCAAAATGAGTACAACCTTTAAAAACATTATCTTGTCCCGCGTATAGATCATGTCCGCTTCTCACAAACCCAAGAATTGGTCAATGAGGCGTGCTCTGATGTGTAGAGTTCCCGGCCGCACAACCCACTTAGTTTGGCAACTCTGCTACGCCCAGGAATCTTCATAAATCATTACATTTTACGGAGAGAACTAGTCCTGTGCAATAATTACCTTTTTATTTGAAAAAGTGTTCGATCGCACATATGAAAGCTGTATTGAATAAATGACTGCATCAGTATTTAAGAATGTTTCTTTCTAAATAAATGCGTTATAACAAGCCGTACAAACACGCCTGCGATGCTCAATTGAAGGCATCACGAAGGTTATCACCAAAAAACCTGTCGTATTGGAATACAGCTCAGTGAAAGCAGGCGAAATAGGCGAGATTGTAGTCATATCAAATGAACGTGTTCACAATATCCTGCAGGATAAATTTATGTGTGCGTGACTGTTGACTACACCGATTGCAGTGTTGGGAGGTGTTTAATTATCTTAGGTCATGGACGATAAATTAATTCCCCATTAGACATTAAACAGCTGCAAATTCAGGGAACTATTGATGAAAATACGTCAAAAAGGTTTAACCTATTGTAAGCTGGGAAGCAATCATTCTTGAATACTAGTGGGGGAAAAGTAAAACAAGCGACACCATTTTGCAGCATTATTCGACGGCTTCAAAGATAAATTGAAGAGATAGGGGCCAAGATTAGCGCACGGAAAGCGCTGTTTGCCCAAGATAAAGTGCCGTTCCACAATGGTGTGGCAAAAGGCACACATTTTGGCTTCGAATTGATTCCTCACCCAGTTTATTCCTTGATCTGGCCTCTTCCTTTTCTTAAAATTAAAAATTGACCGGATATGCAGAAGTTGTCGCTTAATGAGACGGTTATGGACGACAGTTATGCAAGTTGTACGAAACTTATTCCTTGTAAGATTAGTGGAATATGTGAATATGCACATGAAAGATAAAATTGCTGTTTTCCCAAGAAGAAGAAGAAGAAGAAGAAGAAGAAGAAGAAGAAGAAGAAGAAGAAGAAGAAGAAGAAGAAGAAGAAGAAGAAAGATTTACTTTTTAACCGAACTTTTGAAACGATCCCTGTATGTTTGTACTGGCGTGTAATTGAACACATCTAGGTACTATTAATGCGTTGTTTTTATCGGATATAAGTTAAGACAGATCGTCAATTTAGCCCATACGATTCCAATAACTGTTAAAAAGTGTTTTAGTGCAAAATTATATATTTTTAAATTTAGATGACTTGGAAAAGAATAAATTAAAAAACTAGAGCTTTGAATGTAAATAAAGATTTTAGCACGATTGTAGGCTATGCACGAGTCATATCTAGAGCTCGGGCTTTCAGAATCTTTTTAGAAAATTGCCGTGATAAGTAGGCAAAAAATAATGCATTTCTCGATTGTTAGGCAAAAGCAGCACATGTCTATTCGCAGCTCGTCTACAATTTACAGTAAATTGTCAACACTAGTATCCACCGAATCCCAGTAATACATAGCTTTGAAATACTTATGTACTAGATTGGAAATGTACCTCAATTCTTGCCTACCGCACCCTTAAATGTACTTTTTTTGTTTACGTGGAGTACAATGAGACATTCCCGTCAATACATTGTGATAAAGCACAGATAGAGCCCTGTCTTTGTTCACTTCAGTTGTACACTAAGTGTTCGTGAATTAAGAACCTTCGTTTCGAATGAAGACTGTGATGAGGCAAAACTGTTCAAGCTACACGGGCGGCCAGGTCGTTAAGGCGCGGATCGTGAGCGGGAGGTCCGGGGTTCGATGCCCACAAGGATCGTCCTCCCTGACTGAGGGCTTTTCCAGGTTTTTCTCAGTCCTCATAAATGGCAAATGCTGGGGAGGTACCCTAATCTTAGGCCTGGAACGTTTCCTTTCTTAAAAAATATACTCCTTTCTCAATTTATCATTTCATTTCAGGTATCATCAATGTCCACCGCTTGTGGTGCCTCAGCACTGAAAACGGGCGTTAAACGATATTCAAAAAAAGCTACAGCTCATGCTCCTCCCGTCTGCCTGCAGGAGAGCTGTGTAAAGTCGCGTGGGTTGCCGCCAAGCAATACTATGCAGGGTTACACTATTGTGGATTGCTTGGAGCTTCTCTAGTTACTAATTTCAAAAAGCCGACAAATTTTGTATTGCTTTAGCTTAATGATCATGAAAATTCTCTAAATGGTGTCTGAAAGTGCAAGCCATACACGAGACGATATGTCGCAAACTACATGGCCTACAATCGTGCAAACATTTCTATTGACATTATCTGATCAAGATTTACTTTCTTGAATGACAATGTGCCATTTGAAAAATGCAAAAACTCATACTAAAATACATTGTCTAATAATTGTTGGAATTTTTGCATGATTGTATTGTTGAGCCCTTGAATGAAATTCAATTTGGTGAAAACAGCACATATATGTCTTTTGTTTCAGAACAAAACCTATATAAGCAGAGATTACAAAGTAGGACCTTGTTCACACTACAATTGATGGACTAAGTTCTATGAAGCAATAAAATACATTGCACAAAACTTACAAATTGTTGGTATGTGCAACCGAATTGACTTGCTACATTCAAAGCACATATTACACTCTGCAAATTTTGAAATAGGGAATCTTGCAAAGATACCATGTATTTTTGGCACTAGTCTTTTAATACTTTGAATATGTAACTAAAACTCCAAAATCTGTACACTATAAATTCAGTTTACCCACAAGAATTATCTTGTTAACAGATTTGCGCAACTATTTACGTAAATTTCTACAACTGCTACCGCTTCTGTACACACAATTCCTCTTTTCCTAACCGGACTATCTCCTGTTCTTGTTTTTCATATATCAATACATACACGTTTATAGCAAATATTTCCCGTCCACTTCTCCACAATCCTGCAGATATAAGTTCCAATGATATCTAGGCCTTTGTTGTGTCATCCAATCATTTTAGATGCCAGAAAATATTAGCAGTTTTTGTCGTATTTGATCCGCCATAAATCTTCTGCGTGTATCTAATTAATGCATCTTTGTTGCCAGCAAATTTTGCTGATTCGATTTATGTGTACATTAAATATGTATGTCCCACATTTCTGCAATGAATAGAGGCACGTTTCATATTGAACCATTACATACTTTCTCTCTCCCTCCCCGCGTTATTCTATTCTGCTTTATTGCGTTCTACTATTTTGTAGTAATTCAATGGAGCATTATTATTTTTATTACCAGTTTCTGTTTTTCCTAGTTGTCTTTTATTAGTTCTTTTCGATATAATTTTAGAGAAAAGATATCAAAGACTGCAAATATAATCTTTTATATGAAAACATTTAAACAAAATTTCCTGTATCTCGGGTAAATTTTTAATTGATGACGTTATTGTCTTCAGTTACTCAATTTTTTCTTGCGCTCTTGACATTACCGGAGGGCATGACAAATATCTAACAAAGATTTTGTACACTCAGATTCATAAAGTATGGCGATTATAATTTTATCTAACACGTCATCATTAGATTATTTCAACACATACTGATGCTACGCTACGACAAATGCTTGAGTAATAGTAGAAAGAAACTACGTACAAAAGGAGTTTAAGGTCTGTAGAGTGCAATAAAAATAAAAGAGTTAGGAAGAAATGAAAAAAATAATTGTTAAATCATATCGGTAGTTACTTTCCGAATGCGCTTCGTACATTAAAATCCAGGCCTAAGTTCTTACTTTTACCTGTTGCTAACTATACAATCGGTCCTGGTGGTGTAATGGTAACCATACTTGCTTCCTAATCCTAGGATCGCGGGTTCGATCCCGGCCAGGACCGATGGATTTTTTCGGACGTAAAAATCCTAAGTATCCTAAGTATCCTTCGGAAGGGAAGTAAAGCCGTGGATCCCGTGTCGTACATTTACGGCACGATAAAGAACAATCACGCCTGAAAAAAGAGACCTCTGAGCAAAATTTGTCGGCCGTTTCACGCTCTGATTTGAGTGCGATACCACCAGGACCGATTTTATGTTGAGACATAATAAACATACTTTCCCGTTTAAATGGGGTTCCTTTCTGAGTACCCGATCAACAATGATGTTATTCTTTCTCCAAGAAGTGACAGGCAACAGTTCACTTTTCTTGCTGTGAAACTTGCATTATCTATTACAATAATGGCTCCCTCAGGGCCATTGGGGAGCAATTGCTCAGCGAACCAATTCCCATACATTTCACTTGTCATTCGTCATGAGTGTCGGCCATGTTTCTTTTGCACGGAATGTTAGTTTCGTATTTCTGATGAACCTTTGTTCATTTCCGGCACGAACCAAAGCAAATCTTGATCCGCTACCCCGAGATGGCCTGAGTCTTGTGCTTAAACCCCCGATTGCTGCTTGATGAGCACTTTTAACTTTGTATTTCTCCACGCATTAGTCGCTGTATGACCTGCATTTACTCATGGCTCCCTGTATAAGAAATGATTTCATTTAGACCCTAAACGTTTTGATATATTTTAGACATTTGTCATCATCTGATAATATAGCCTATTTCTGCTGATATGCACATACTGTTTCTTTCATATTCGAACCCCAAATCACGTAGAAATTGGTTCAAAGCGGCCCTTGAGAAATTTGTTACTGCATCATCATTGTTTACCCTGGACAAATTTTGTTCAACATAGAGGAATGTTTTCATACAGCAAAGAATGGACAATGAGCCGCACTCCGCTTTGCACTATTCCATCACATTGCGTTAATCTAGCTGTTTCCCCTCTCTCTTTTTGCTTTCTTTTTAATGGCGTTCTCAGAGGTCCTATATTTCGTCCGTTTTTTATGCTATACACCGGTAGCCTTAGCTGTTTTTCACTGCCTTACCAACGCTCATTTTGCTTGAAAATTAATCAAACACATTCATTATTACTTCGCCTCTTCTGTGCTTCTCTCTCCATAGCTAAATATTTATGCAAAATTAAATAAATAACCTACACCTCACTTCACATTCTACACGAACACTTCTTACAAACTGTACACTGCTTGCTGCCTTGTCAGGTAAGCGCTTGCTAACTGAAGAACGATCTTTGTTCGTCAATAAACAATAAATGCAACAATTTACAAATTCCAGTTTATTTTACAAATTGTCTCCAACACTCTTCCACATTTTTTCTCACTTTGTCCCCGTTGTAAACCGAAAAATATAAATGTTTCTCGATGCCTAATTTTTCTGCTCCACAGAAACAGAAAATATTTCATTTAAAAAAATTATAACACTCGTTTAATTAAACACGGAGCATTCATATCAGCACTCAAGTTTATTCCAGCTCAGAAAAAATGTTTTTTTTTTTTGAGTAGTGTTTAACGCCCGTTTTTACTACTGAGGCACCACAGGCGGTGGACACTGATGATACATGAAATGAAATGGTATATTGGGAAAGGATTTTTTTTTTTTAAGGAAGGAAGCGTTCCAGGCCTAAGTTTAGGTACCTCCCCGGCATTTGCCAGTTATGAAGACTGAGGAAAACCTGGAAAAAACCCCAGTCAGGGAGGACGGTCCTGGCGGGATTCGAACCGCAGACCTCCCGCTCACGAGTCCATGCCTTAACGACCTCGGCCACCCGTGGCGGTCAGAAAAAATGTTGATTTGTTGTAATAGTTTATTAGGTACTGAGTGATAAGCATACTAACACCAATTGTTGGACTTTGACTGAAAAATCACATCCTCTTTAGAAATTTGGGCACATAGGAATTTATAACTCCAATTATGATAT
This sequence comes from Metallyticus violacea, assembly GCA_030762175.1. Taxonomy (NCBI): domain Eukaryota; kingdom Metazoa; phylum Arthropoda; class Insecta; order Mantodea; family Metallyticidae; genus Metallyticus; species Metallyticus violacea. The sequence goes on from CM060832.1 coordinate 124,090,386, forward strand.
AATATGATGAAATATTCCACATAGCATGTGCTCAGAACTGAAAATTATAATCATTCAATAACATTAGCAACTTGGATACAGAGCGAAAGTAGGAAATAACAACAGCTAATGAGAACATGTATGCATTACAGAAAGACTTCCATACTGTCTTTCAAGGTTGAGACGATCCTTATTGGGAATTGCAGTACATAGAAAGAACAGCTCATTTTTTAATCCTCATTTTTTTTTGAAAAGATTCAACTGTTTCTTGGTAGATACAGTCAACAGATTAAAAGTACTAATTTTAAAAGCATTTTTTCACCATTAATAGTATCATAATGAAAATATCCAACGCATGACATGTAGAAAGTTTTATAACAGTTCACTTATAATTAATAACATCTACCTAAGTGGAGAACATACAGAATTTTTTTTTATGCTAAGTGAGATAGAAATTCTAATTTGCTGCCAGATCTTAAACTTTTCACTATTATTCTTCAAAGCTACGGATTAGACAGCATAAATTAAATAGTACTGCACAGTACGCCCTTCCCCACAGAATTCGCGAACCTTATTCTTTTTAATTTTCATTATCAAAAACTAATATTTTATTTTCAGACCGCTTCTTTTCTTCCTCTCTGACTTCATGAAAAGATAATGGAAGTCCTAATTAGACTGGACTATTACCACTCCGATGTGTATATATTGCACGCCAGGGAAAAAGAATTGTGAAACTCATTATAGTAATGGAGGAGACGGCAAGGACCTACAGGACTGTTTAAATCTCCGTTTTCTTTGTACTAATGCTTTTGGGGCCCATATTTCTGTTCGTTTCGTTGGCACTCGCCCATTCTATTTTTTTTCTTTCTTTCATAATATACAATGACAATCACAAATAATTCAATTTAATTTTTTTCTCTACTTTACGTAGCAGTGGAATCTGTAATGCAAAATATTATTTTCAATGTTGTAACTGTTTATTACCTTATGCCAACTTCCAAAATGCTTGAGATGATGGATAAAATTAATAATTGACGAAACAAAAGCATTCGGAAGCCTACAGGTGTCTAACATTGAACGTAAACTTTCAGCAAAAAACCGTAAATAGAATTTAGGAACCTCCGAGATGGCTATATTTGTGTTGATACCTTCGTGATAATGCCCGTTAGACTGATATACTGGTATAAAGTATGTAAGGACCAGAACGAAAGTTAGTAGTAATTTGAAACAATGACCGGTCGGTATGGTAGATGACTGACTTTCTTGAAAATGTATGTTAATCAGATGAAGCTTCATACATAAACATTTTAAATTTGTTAAGCTTTTTCATTTTTTAGAGATTTTTAATGGTTGCTCTGATATTAAATATAGATGATCACTTTTAAATTCTTCTTCTTACTTCAAGTTATTGGAATCAACTGCATAGATGCTGTTCATATAAACACTTGCTACCTATATTAAAAACTAAAGATACCCTGTTAATGAGGTGATTGACTTAGTCGTAAGGATCGCACCCGAAAGGCCCCTGAATTTGATCTCTTTTCTGTACTAAATTTTCATTCTTTTTTCTTTTCTTATTATTTTTTGTGTGTTTTAAACTCGATCTTTCAAGAAGTCTCCTAAGAACTAGTTTGTAGTTAAAAAGCAACAAAATCCTTCAAAGCTGGTAACAAAACATGCTATATTTCGAATAACTACGTATCCTTTGCAGAGGAGTAACGTGAAGTGTACTCAGTCATCCAAAGTAGTAGTTTTAAAAGGTCCAATGCTTTTAAATAGTACCGAGTACATAGTGTTCATCCGGACTTTGTTTCAAGTACATTCTCTTTAATAATTTTATTTATTGTCTCAGAAATCTTCTTTTCCATTTCATTCTTTTGAACTTTCCAAGAAATTTGTTTATCAGTTTATTAATATGCATTTTTGGGGAGGAATCAGATAGTACAATAAAATATATTTTTGGATCCATTACCATAATTATAATTATGCCTATTCTATCATTAAAATAACATTATCTATTAAGAGACCCAGAGACCCAGATAACTTCACTCCCGCAAACCCCTTAGTTACACCTATTCACAGAACGATATTTTCTATTTGCTTATGCTATCCTATTCCTAAGGTTATTCAAGTGCAGAACTGGCAGATGATCATTTGATGGAGGGGGAAGCAGAATGGTAATGGCAGTGCTACTCAGCGTTTGTCCCGTACAGGAAAAAGTTTGAAAATATTTGAGGTCGCAGTGTTAAGTGAGACACCCGGATATATGTATATCCTCTATGTCTTTTCAACACATTTCCTTCCAAATTATAATCTTGAATGAAACATACCATACCGGTGGTATCAGTTGCATTATATATACCTATTGCACATTTGTTTTGTAGGAGATTCAGTAGCAAAGAATTAAACTAATGCTCAAAGATATCTCCATCCACCTTATAATGCGAGTCCGCCATTGATTCGCCAATATTTTAGAAGGAATACTCTCTTCAACCCAGCCTCACTGACTGCTTACTGCGTGAAGTATCATAATGTGCTTCCCGCGGGAAATATGTGTAAGATATTGCAACGCTGCTGTTTGGTTCACGTGGAGCTGAAATTTAAGTGTCAGTATTTAGTGTATATTCTCATTGGCTACGATACTCACGCTTGCTTATGTCTGGTATGGATGCATTGAATTGCACCCAAGCTATAAGCTCTTGTTAACATTAAAAGCATAGCAATAATAACGGCGTTGAAAATCTACCCATATGATAATACAGCAATCGGATATGCAACTAAGGGCATCTTTCTGGAAGTTAAAGGTAAAGTTTTACGTTACCGCTATCAGCAGCTGTCACTATGGAGAGTGTAATATATTAAGAGTTTCAAAAGAAGTATTTCCTTTTAACTACTCTTGCGAGGATATGATTACATAGTCTCTTATGAAATTTCCAGAATTAATCAGTCAGAAGGGAGCGAAGAAAATAAACCCATATGCCTCCGCTCCCATATTACCACAGTTCCTCAAAATTATCTTTCTTGCCACATTTCATCCTCAAGGTTTATTACTTATTTTAATAGGAAGGTAAAAACTGATTACAGTTGTTAACCCTGCTAAATGGATAAGCCAGAATTAAAACGATTAACGCAATTTAACACGCAGTAATCTGGAAATAATCTGCATAATTTGAAAGGAAACGACACGGGAATCTAAAGTTGGTATTACTGGAATCCCTTAGGAGCAGAGCTTCAGATGAAATATTGTCGAGCGAGAGAGAAGACAAGTAATAAAGGAACGCATCTCTTTGCCGCTCTCCTTTTTAATATCACATTTCGCTAGCGATTAGTCTCGGAGTTTGCACTTGGTACCGCTGCTTGCGTTACTGCTTGCTGATAGTTCCTAATGTTCTCGGTGAATTTTCTTTTTGAAAAGTGGAAGCCAGAGGGATTTTCCCGTATTATAAAGTTTAATGTCTTTGCTTAAAACAACGCCCCTGAAAAGCACCCAGCCCTAACTTTTAAAAGCAAGGGAAGGGGTGCGGTTAGTATTCTCTAGTGTCTGCACGCCTTGTGTTTGTTTATGCCGACGGGGTGGGATTTAGGAAGAGCCGGGGAGAGGCAAAAGGAAGTGAGATGGAACAAGTTAAAAGAAAAGAGGACCGGAGAAGGATTAAAAATACTATAAAGGGGCTCAGAAACCGGAACAGACATTTTTAATTAAGAAAGAGAAGTGGGAATGCGGTAGTTGGAAGAATGAGGCGAAACCACCGCTTCAACAGTGGCAAATGCACCTTGACTATGTAGCTATTTAAGCGAAGGTAGCGTGTGAAAATTCCAAATGTAACTTGAAATGGAAGAACAAGAACAAAAATATGGTCTAAATTAAGTTTAATTGCAGAAGTGCAGTATCGACAAATACTCCAACAGAATATGTAGAGGAAATGAAATGAGTGTTGTATGCTCTTGTAGTGTATTGCTCACATTGTGAATACTTTAGTTACCGATATTAATTTACCAAGGTGCAAAGCCTTAGCCAGGTTTTATTCTTACATCGGAGCCGAATCTGCTCGAGCTGTAACCATAATATTCGTACTTTTTACTCGCTAATCTTTCTCTGTGATGTCCAAGCAGCTGTGGATTTTCTATTTATCAACTCGAGCTAAAGCTGCAAGGATTAAGGTGATTAACTTTTGTTGTACATGGCACACTCTGCCAGTTATTTGCATCTTAAATAAACAGTATACCAGAGAGTCTTCTCATCCTGCGACTTGGTAACGCATTTTACAGTCGATGGGAAATGCAGGTGCTTTCAAGTGCCACATTCACCAGATAGTTCTATGAGGGACATTACCTTTTTCTTCTGTGAACACATTGCCATGGAACGGTCCTTTATTTCGTATACAAGAGCATTTACAAAAGTAAAATATCATTAATTACCTTATGTTTGTCATTTGACATGAATGTAAAACGATTTGCATTTACTACATCCAATAAATGAGATTCTTATAATATTTTGTGATTTCATTGAAATTTATATAACTATGATTAAAACTACCGTTTCTTATTAGCATTTATTTTTCATGTAATATGCAATTATTATAAACAAAAGGAAAAATATTAGCACGATTTTAATGTATTTTAGAAATGCCAGCTATTGTTTAATATATTACAAAATAGTAAACAGAATAATTTATTTAGATATTTATGGTACAGTTTATGTGCGCCATAGATGGCACACACATTCTCAAAGCAAATCCTAGAGCATAATACTATATTTCATGATTTTTCCTTCTATAATAATTTCAGTGCGTGAAGGTATTTTATGCTTTATTACCTATCATAAAAAGCAATGCTTTCTTCTTTCCAGTTTGGTTGCAGGGATGTTTCCTTTTATCACCTTCCATGTTTATAATAAAAAAGAAAGAAAACAGCTGCTGATGCACCTATGCGCTGATGCAAGTTGCAGCACCTTTCAGCATTTTTATAAGAGGGTTTATGGCTTAATTTAGTAGTCCTTATTATCTAGCATCTGTAAACACCGTACTTTTAGTTTTACTCAGTCAAGGTTAACTTAGCGAGGAGGTGATGTGGATCAACGTGCAATGTATGAATGAAATCTACCTATAATAGTTTATGCATTAAAATATACTAGATGAAACGGACTAAGTGAGGACAAAGATTGCCCGGCACAGGTAAGCTCGAATTCAAAGAGTTTTTAAACATACGAGCTACCTATAGTTGATACTGAACTCATCAGAAACAATCTTCTTTCGTCACTGATAATAATTAACCGCGACGTCATCCTTAAATCTACCAAGGAAGCGAAACAATATTTTGAATTTTGACCAATCACAGCCGGATATCCCAGTGAAACTATCGAAAAAATTATCAGACCAGTTTTACGTGCGACGTGTATTTGTTTTATAGTCAGTATAGCCACATATTGCATCATTGAACACTTTTCTGGTTTTCAGTAATATTGCAAATTTAGCAAGGTTAGTGTGTATTCACTCCAGAAATTGTTTTGTGTATTCAGCCAAACATTCTGAAATTATTTTATAAATTATATAACAATATCTGCCTAAGCAACCATAAATCTTAACACCTATTCAGAATGGGAAAATGTTTTCTCCCTTTTGTTTTTGTTAGTTGGTATTAGCAAATCTAACGGTAGCGACTGGAATGGTAGATTTCATTCTCACGGTTTCTGAATAGGAATATACTCATAAATAAGTATGACAGTTTATACAGTTGTTAATGATCCGTATGCGAATTTCAAATATATATGTATACTCCTTTTATTCTTATTCTATTCATGAAATAGCCCCAAACCTGTATTCGACTCTTCTGGTAACTAAATTACTCTGAAAAGACAAAGCATAACGCCAGGCAATCATCTTTCATCTTGTGTTTAGAGCACTGTCGTCCATTGCTTCCCGGAGACTTTAAATGATTCAAGGAAATTCGCTTCTCACCAAACTAGACGTTGAACATAAATGTTAATTAAATTGTCACAAATGATACAGATGCAGATACAGAAACGCGCAATGATGGGCAGAATATTAAAATGAGATTATGATCAATTTTGACTTAATTAAATAGAACTAACTTTTGAAAATATTTTTTCAGCATGAATGAAATGATCATACTTTCCTATAGCAGCAGCATTATTTATTAATGCAGTACCAATACAATAAAATATAACTTCAACAGGTGCAAGGGTCCAGCGTTATTTTATAATACACTAGGTCTATTTGGTTTAGAACAATATATTAGACTAAATATTTCACAATACTCTATAAAACATATATTCAACAATAACATAATATAATAAATAAAGATATAAAATAGAAAAAGTGCCAGAAGAATATTTTTATAAATATTTAAAATTCATATAAATATAAAAAAGGACAAGTCTGGATTCCTCCAACCATCTCCCCGGCTTTCAGTCTTTTCAGACCCGAGTTGTCTCACTTTCATAAATATTTACCTAATTCCTCCTCTCCTCTCTCGCATGACAGCAGAACCCAACATTTGATGCTGTAAAAGAGTGCGGTAGAAAATTTTCCCGCCATTCATCGTACCTTCACATTCAACCGATGATTCCCCTCTTCACAGATGGGGCCAGATGGAGTCTCCAGTCTGAGCCACTGTCTAATGTGCTGATTTACTGTACCATCCCCCCATTCCAATTTTAGCCCTTATTGTACTTCCAGCGAACTCATCGCTCTCATTGCGCAATTGTCTGATGACTATCCATATCCCTCAAGCGGTTCTTAACCCTCTTCAGTGCGCTCTTTTTTCTCCTGACCCACTATCCAAATGGAGCCCAGCTTTATTGTTTCCAATCCCTTTTTTTAATTTGAATGCCCATGTCACATTCCCTCCCATTCCCAGCTATCATGGTAGAACAATGCCCTAATTAAAGTTTGGTTCCCATGTATAATTTGCAGCCGGTATTTCACAACACTGATTTTACACTCTACGGTTTCACTCTTAATTCCCTCATAATTCCGCAGTTCTCTGTGCCCCTCCCCAGCCCCAAAATTCCTTTCAGTAATTATCGTCACTGAATGTAGGACCTCAGTTTGTTCCCATCCCCAAAATCCTGCCACATATGTCATTGTAGATCTTACTAGTACTCCATAAGCTTCCAGTACACTTACAGACATATCTGGGATTCTGCCTCGTAACCGGAGAATTTATACTACTTTCACTCTGCTTTATGTTTTGCCAAGTCATATACTTCGTACGCCTTCGATTCATCGTAAAAGTAATGCTCATATGACAGTCTTCGTGTTGTCTAGCGTCTGTCCCGCATACGTCTGTCTCCGCACTACCACTAGCTTTTGTTAGTGAGGTGAATCAGTGGATCTGTTGTAACTGAACTTGACTGAAGTAGAGGTGGCCTTGAAATAAGGATGTATCTAGTGAATTTGTACATTGTGGACTTCGACAGAGAAGCATTAAACGGTGAAATGAAAAATTAAGGGACTTTCCATTATTTTCAAACAATTGTTTTTAGCCCGCAGTAAGTTACTAAACATTTTGAAATTTATTAATTTTCCCCCCAATTAACATGCTAATGAACATTTAACGAGACTAAATAATAACGCCTACATGAACTTTGCTCCAGTGCAATCAACATAGCGCTTGATCACAGCAAACACAATGATTAATTAATAATGTTATAATGGAAATTTCCTAATCATTCATTTGCTCATGCGAGTAATTTTGTTTGTGAAGGCAGTAAGCCATTCTACAGGACATATAGGAGTGTTGTATAATCTGCCTGCTGTAAACCTGATGAGGATTTGTTTAGTATCGATTAAATACAAGATATGTCTTTGTAGAGATGACAAAGATATCAGCTTTGCTTTAATTTGGCTGTGTAATTCGATGAAGTATATGCACATGACTAAAGACTTTCTGTGTTAGACAAAGTCTGTAGCTTAATCGCTCTGAGCTCTGGAACTGTAAGGTTTTCAAATCTTAAGAAGTCTTCCACTTGCCTAGCAGTTCAAGGCTTTTCATTCAGCGCTAACTCTATGTGAAAATATCTTAAATTGTTAATGAACACCAATTAACAGTCGAAAGATAAACGCGCATATACTAATACGCTTCCCCACTCTATACGCGAGTTGATGTTTTGTCTCACTAAATTAACGAAGAGTTCAAGAGACACCACTTAATTCCATAGTTAAAACACAAACATTAGTTATATTACGCACACATTACTTTTATCTTCAGATATTTATCCTCAGCGTTCACACAATATTATTTACATATATACATTATTATTACTTTCTCTAGTAATTTTGCACAAGGGAACGATTTTGTTAATTATTTCATTTGAGAAATTTGAAAAATTAGCACAGATTATTAACAAACGGCAATATTTGTCTCATTTTACAACAAGGGCCGCTCGCAAAGTGGTAGTAATAGAGCAATTGCATTTACCGAGATTTTATTTTATGTACATAGATCAATATCACATGTTTGTGTAAGGTTCCCTACAATATAAGGGGGAGTTAAATTGGCTTTTGTCTACTTATAAATCGTGCACATATCAACAACAATTATCTTGTATATTTATAATTATTGACTTATTCAGTTCGATGGTAAGGACTGAAAACATACCATGTGAATACAGTGAACCGTTTTTACATAAGTTTATAAAGAAATTATATTTTGTGGAAATTGCTATAGACATTTTAATTCCTAGAAAACTAGTTTCTCACGCGGAGGTTTTTGAAAGTTTCAAAAGGTTTATTATCCTATAAATACCAATATTTAGAAATTCTAAGCTCTTTTCCAACTTTGGTAAAACATTATTATTATTATTATTATTATTATTATTATTATTATTATTCATCGTGAATTGCATTTAACGGCCATATCAGTGTGAATTTAATGAGAAATGACGAAATTAGCCTTTAGAGAAGAGAATGATTCATAATTTAAATTAACCAATCAGTTTATATTATGTGGCGTTTACAAAAAACGGTGTAAGGTAATCATTCTGATCACGGAACCTCTGTGAAGAGGAGGAATATCCTGGTCCTGATATAGTACTTTTGTTTATTTTGCAATATTCATCATCAGCATTAGTGCTAATGCACCAAGAGAGACAGAGGGTGAGGGTTGAATAACGTCATTGAAAATGTAAAATGCATATGCATATACTGAGATGAAATCTACAGACTTCCCAATTTACAACACCTTTTGGTGCAGCTTAAAACAGGTTTAAGCGTTTTTTGGGAGTCGACACTGTGTGATAATGTACGACCTACGCGCTACCAGAATTACGTTTCGTCTTCTGCGGAAAATTACCTCATTACTGTCTACGCAACTGTTCCATAATTTCTAAATAATACATTTTGAAAATTTGCAGTTCGAAGTGACTGCTAAATCTCAAAAGTAGCTTTCAGGTAACACATAGAAATGTATTATCACAAGTTCGAAATAAGCAGTATGAGTAAATTAAAGAAAACATTAATATTTACTTTTTTATATAATTATTATTGTTGTAAATATAAATTTACATTGTGCGTTACTGAATCTTAGAACTGAATAATAAGAATTATTGTTGCCGAATATTCATAAATAAACATGCTATTATGAATTCTAATTTTTAGTGCGAAATGCAGAGATAACTACAGTACTGACCGTTTAATATACAAATTCATAGACATCAAATTGTTCTTTGCCATCTGACACAATTCCCCTTGAGGCAAGTGTCCTTGGTGCAAAATTTGGGATTCGCAACGATTTTGTACACTTGGGTAAGTTTGCCAATGAGTAATTTGGGTGTATGTATATGAACTTTTGTTAGCTTACGATTCTTTTAAATGCATGTGCACAGAATAAGTTTCTTATTCTGTACATTACGATTTTAAGAAATACTGTTTTGAAACCTTTACTTTCCTGTATGCAGTTTATATACAAGGTTAGATAAAAATTGTGTAGCACACATAAAAACAGTAACAACGAAAATAGGCATCTAGTCCACAAGATATTTTGAATAGCTAAGTGTCATTCTTCACAGTGTAGAGATTACTTCTTGAATACCAGACAAATATATTAAAACCTGTCCCATAGTAAACAAATTAAAGAACTACTCAGCTTAGCACTTATCGATGTCCATCCTGAAAGCAACCTTAGAAACAGAGAGATAAACTGCCGTTTTATGCATAAAGTGTGTACTCCACCAGGCCTTAATATTGCGTTTTAAAGTTTACTCTAATTTAGTGTTTTATCTGCCCACATTTACCGACTACTTTCTCCTGGATAAGTCACTTTTGCTTTTTGCTAGAGCTGTGCCACCTAGGTTCCCCCTCCCATCCACGCCCACTAGTCTTGGTGAGATTAATTAAACCTCCGGAGCAGCCATATTGGCTTTTTGTCCGTTATTCAAGAAGTGGTATCTACAGTGTGAAGAATTTAACTTAGCTATCTGGAATATAATGCGAAATGTGTGCGCATTTTCGTTATTTTTTAATGTAAACTTCATAACTTTTAACGAACTTTATTTGTATATAATGCTCTGAAATTTTTTTGTGTTTTCTTATTTTCTATATATACATATATTTTAGAATCTCTTATCTTAAGGCATAGAAATAAGCTAAAAATTATGACGAAGGTGAAAAATGTGTGCGTTTATGAACAGGACCCCAACTGTGTGCTGAATACTATGCTTTGAAATGGAAAGATTGAAAAGCAACAACAAGAGACAGCGAGAGAAAAAAGACAAAGGAAAAAAAAATGTATGTTTAATTAAAAATGATGTTAACTAAAGGACAGAATACACAAGTTAATGAATTTTAACAAGAGACGATGGAATTTTATATAAAAATCCAAATCCTCCAATGGCTTGTATTGCGGGGTTTTTCTCCTTTGACATGAAGCGGGTGGTGTACATTATCTAAAAGCTACAAAAATAATTAACTATGGCTCTCAGCTAAGCCAGTGCTAGCGAAAGTGGATTGCTGCTGTATAAAAAAAGCAAGCATTTCGATGATCTTTACTAACTAAACTGCATGTGCGGAGAATGGAAGATCAAAATGGAATTCCTTTATTTTCCCCCTTTGTTTTTTATTTTTAGCTCAACATTAAAAAATAAAATCTAGGAAGACTGATGTATTTATACCAAACAATATTTATTTAACGTTATCAGCACTTTTCCTTGAAACAGTCAAAAGCACCGAAAACAAATTAATGCTTTTAGTACAGATTATTTTAGGTTCAAAAGTACAGAATTATACGGTTTAATTGCGGAAATACATTTTGTCCCAAAATTGTTAGTAATTTTGAGCTCTTTGGAACGCTGAACAAGATAAATAAAGCTAGTACAGTATGCTGGAATAAGTACACTAGGCCTTGGAACTTATTTACCCTTCTTATAGATTGGCATTTTTATTTTAAATATACCCTTGCGTTTTTCTATGAAATATAGAGGTAGGTCCTTGTTAAATGCAATCCAGATGTTCTGTAGTATATACATAATGTTTATAGGCAATCATTTGATGTCAGATTTATCATTTAAACATATTTAACAAATTAAGATTTTTATACAAATCACATAATCAACGCTCAGAACTATTAGGTAGTTTAATATTTTGCCCTATGTTAAACAACCATTTATGAAGATACGCGAAATGCAAACCATTTCCATTTTTTTTCTAAGATAAACGGCACAAGGAAATAATTGAAAAGTACAATTTATTTAAATACTAGTTCCTCTTTTAAAGGAAGAGGGCTGGTCAATATAGACTGAGAATGATTTTATTTTACTTTCGAAATGCATAAGGCAGGGCCAAGGTAGCTACCATCTATTTCGTAGTAGTCCTCATTGAGTTATATGCCTTTCACCCAACGTGTTTGCCAGTCCTGGAAGACGTGCTGGAAGCCGTTTTTGTCATCTTCAGAACAGCCTTCTTCACTGCAACCGTTCATGAACCAAAACGCTAGGCTCTCAGTTCGTTTTCAAGATAAAGGAACAGAAAAGTGTCATGGAGCTAGGTCCAGGCTGTATGGAGATAGGGGCACATATTTGATGTTTTTTTTTTCTGGTTAAATGTTGATCAACAATATGCCAACCTGAAGCCTTGCAGGCGGAGCTCAGAGTGTTTTCGTTGAATATATTCGGTCAGGAATTTAAAATAGCCTTTTAATACTGCCCATTAACCGCTCTATGCGAAGCGATTTAATGTTGATAAACCATTCCTCGACATTCTTAAGAATGAAATCTCAACCTTTTGTGCCAACCGACAACCTTGGCCTTCTTTGGTGCCGGAGAACCAGATGTTTCCTAGAATGAGTCTTTTTTCTCCATCCCTAATGGTGAAACCCAGAGTCCATCACTAGTAATGATGTAATTCAGGTATGCCTTGTCATGCTCCATTCATACACTGAAGCTTCCGACATACCTCCAGTCACACCATTTCTGTACGGGAATCAGCAATCTTGGAACCCAACTAGCACATATGCATTTAAACAAACTGCCATGGGTAATCTATCTATCCACTGTACCTCGCCGATCTTCCGAAACAATGTTAGCAGCTGTTTTAATCATGATCTCGTTCATTGCAGTTGTTGGAGTACCTAGACCGCTCTGCCTTGTTGAAAGACGGCCATTCTTAAAGTCTTTGAACCATTGATTGCGCTTGATTGTGGCAGAACATCATCGCCATATACTTGCTGTAACATCACACAGAGTTTCTGCAGACGGAAGCAAAATTTAAGAACAGCGTACTGCTCCAGTTTATGCAGACGATTGGCAAACCTACTTTGCTGGAGTCCTAAATTTTTCAACTAGTTACGTGAGATCTCTTCTTCTCAAGAAAATTTGTTTCACCGCCGCGTCTCCAATATGCGAAGAGATGAAAAACCATTCTTAATTTTTATTGACTAGTCCGCGTATGTAGATTTATATTGGTCAGGATGTCATGGAGATACAAACTGTATACTAGTATAGTGGGATTAAATATATGTATTAATATCACTTATTTAGAAGAGGAGCACAACTGCAGAACTTAAGTTATTGATCTAAAAATATGAATTTGGCCAAGGAATCTAAAATTTAAAGCTGATGTAACTATCCGTTTGGTTTGATTGTGCCGTTGTGATAAAATAAATAGATTAAAGCAATAATTTTTTTTCAAAAAGATCTTTGCAAAGAAAATTATTCAAAATTTTGCATTAATTAACTGTTATTTCATATTATTTATTGCATTTTAATTAACATAATTACAATAGTAACGTTGTTTACAGGACATTGTTTTAATAATTTTAATGGAGTTTGTTTTCGTGTGCGGTGATTATTTACCTATTTGTTGCTCAAAGCATTTTAAAATAGCTACGATGTGCTAGAATTCAGGGTAAAGTTAATGCAATGGAATATAATAAAGCATTTGAAGATTTACTCAGTTCTGCTCTAAAGTACTAAATACTATTATATTGAAAAAATTTAAACAAAATAAGCATTTCAACTTTTACATCGACATTAAAATTAGATCATTCGGCTGTATTTGCACTTTCTAGTTGAAATAAAAAATTTAACTCGGCTCTACTGACTCTCTCTTTCATGTAGAAACTTGGAAGGTCCTTGGCGTTGGAGGAAATCGATGTTTCCTTTTCTAGATATTAGCTAGGAAATGGCGGGGAAGTAGCTAATTGCTCACTGCTAAATATTGAGTTGACTCAAGACCTTAGAGAAGAACGAAGATCTATTTGGAAGGACTTGGATCGCAACTAAAGTAGTCAATGTCTGCTAGCAAGTCTGCAACAGAACCACAGGCAGTCGCTTGAAGATGCATCAATAAGATTTGTCCTTTAACTCTTACGTATCTACTAAATATTTCAAACGGTCTTCTTTAAAATATTTTGTATAAAAGTCAAAGATTTTTCTGTTGCATACATATGACCACTTATGATGGAGAAAGCAGTGCTATTCTACAGTATTGACATACTTGAAATGAACCTGTATAAGCTCAGAAGCGAGGCAATTCTTTAAGATTCAAGATCAGAAATGCAGCCAATAGGATCAACACATTTACTGTCATCATTATGAATACAAAAACCAGGGTAAACCTATTGCTCCAGTTGATTTCAAGCCATTGTCTAATTCAAGACAACGAGGAAGCAGACTATTTACAAAAAAGAGTACTCCATTACCATTCAATTTTCATAAGGCATGTCTTACAGGTCTGCCAAAATGAAGTTCAATAGACATTCAGAAATGTACTAGAAAACAGGACAGCTAGTAAGTGTTAGAGAAGCCACATCAAAATACTCCTGACAGCCTACGGAGACAGCTAGTAGCCCAATTTTGCTTTAATACTGGCCATGACCTTCTCAAAAACACCTATTTCATTTCGGTTTGAAGTTGACTCCTGCCGATATTAATACATGACTGACTGCTGATATCCGAATGAAAAATACATCATTTGAAGGCAGCATTTCATAGAAGGGACACAAGTTTGCGCACGCACAAGCTTTACAGCGAATCCTGGCTCAATTGTAGAAAATAGAGTACAACATCTTGTTCACATACGTAAAAAAGTCATATTATGTTCAATAAGGTAATATGTTGTTTCATATGCTTTCATCAGAAATAATTTTGCATACATGAAGCGGTGAAAGAAGTCGTAGGTTTGGGGAAAATTAAATCTCAACCGCTCAGCTGATGGGCTGTAGTATGATAGGTAAGTTTAAGAGGGTGTGCACGAGTGCGAGTGCGCATGTGGTGCATTCATTCGCTGAAAATGTGGCGAAGGAAAACAAACCTATTGTGAATCCAGCTTTAGTGAATGCCACGTTACCAAATGTGGCAACGGATCAGCTTTTATTTTTTTCCTACGGTGCAATGGTCTTTTTGAACCGCTACTATCCTAAACAACAAAACAATACATGCTTGAGCTTATGTTTTCTTTAAAAATAACAAATATAACGCCACTGCATATAAATGTTATTTAAATGTATGTCATATTCAAATAACGGATATTTTAAAATTATTATATTTTCCATTTCGAAAGTTATGTCATATGACTACAACTGCTCCAACATAATTGAAAATTGTATCTATTGTGTGTATGTGGCGTTTAAAAAAGTCTTTATACCCAAGACTTTCAGTTATGAGAGAGAAAAATAAAATAGAATTTAATATTTATTCTTTTGCGTAAACGGAATAAAGACGTATTGGTGAGGATTCTTTCACTAACACCGAACTTCCAACATCAGTGATCGCTTCCAGCTGTTACAGTCTTACGGTTTCTTGCGTAAAATGCACTGCAACACAGAAAGACTTCCAATTTAGTGGTCGTAACAGATATAACATTGTAAGTCAGCCACTTTTAGATACTTTCGGAAACTAAATTGTAAGATTGTTACCTATTCAGAGCTAAAAATAATACATTCGATCCTAGCCATTACAAATGTTAAAAGCCGGATGCACAGGAAGTCTGGAAACTTCAAGAACAGAAAGCGTGCGCGTTCCCAGGGACATGAACATTCTTATGAATTAGCCTGTTCTGCCGGAAATCGTGAGCGAGATCCAGCCGCACAATAATTGAAACAGATCCTGCATATGACGTCGTTATTATTCAGTGATCACAGTCGTGTGATTGCTGAAAGGGTTGGAGAGGCATTCAGAAAAAGAATACACACACGCGCTGCTGAAGTTTGCGTACATTGACTGCTGGATTAGTTAAATACGGGACTGATAGGGAAGCTGATGGAAACGGGTTGAAATAAATCCTATCATCCCCCAATTTCCGGCCATCTCCTCCTCCTGCTCCTCCCTTGCGGTTTTAAACGTGGACATGCTTCCCATTACATCTGCTTTAATGCTGGTACTGGGGTATGTCTGCACCCATGGGAAAGAGACGGAAGGTACAGTTGGGCGGCTTATTCTAAATCATGCTTGCCTTCCTAAAGCCCATTTTTGAAAACAAGCTTGTGCTTGCGAAGCGCCCATTATACACACTGACCCCTGTCTTTCCTTCTGTTCAGCTCTTCTTTACAGAAAAGAGAGGGAAAGCATAAATAATAGAAATTAGGGCTGCTCATCGAAATGATTAAAAATACATAACTCCTTGAAGATATATCAGAACTAGATAGATAAAATTAGAATTTCAGTTTGATATATTACCATTTATTTTCAAAAACATTTACTAGTAAATTTTTTAAAAATTTTAAATATTTATTTCCAGTGTAGAATAAACGAAAGCAATATATTAATTAAACCATAAATTACCCCGGTTTCTGCGTAATTGGCTATAAAACCAGAGCTAAGTTTCAAAATTATTAATCGCCTAATAGCAATGCCCATTTCCTTTCTGTTGATAAGATGAATGTTTTTTAATGTAGCGGTAAACGACGGTTTTCTTTTGTTTAAAAATTGCGTAACAATTAGGAATATTGTAAATTTATAACTATAAAAATTACATATGTAGGTGAAAAAATAAGTGCCCGTAAGTCAAATAGCACAGAGTTTGTTAACAGCCAAAAACAAAAAAGGATATAACGCCCAGAAGCAAAAGACTAGCAATTGCGAAATATACAAGCATTTTCCTGTTTTGATACTGAATCAAAACACCTGAATAGTTTGGAGGGTATAAAGTATTATTGAGAATGATACAGAAATGTTATATGTTTGCGTTTGCAATGTTGGTGGAAGCGCTGCGAACAGCCTACACTCCCTCCCTTGGTCCTTTCCCCACTACCCTGCTCACTCATAACAGAGCACAACGCTACAGCGCTACAGCAGCCTTGTAATAATAATGATTGTCTATTTCAATAATAAAAATCATATTATTTTACTTATCTAGCACAATTAAGACCTTAGGATATTCAACTTGAAAATATAAAATAAATTAAAGGCGCGCGCGCGCGCGTGTGTGTGTGTGTACACGTGCGCACATAGATAAAAGACAAATGTCAACTGAAAACACAAAGATAAAAACAACTTTCATTATTAATGCCTATAAATAAACTAATGCTACTACGTGTTTAATCTAAGGTTAAGCAAATAAGAAACCTCCATTCCTCCCCACTTGTCCCTGACTTGACGTCAGCCCAGCTCGTTGAACTCTCATGCTCAACAGTTCATGTGTTGTCGGCAGCATTCGGTTCTAAATAAAGACAACCCTCCTTAGTCGTCGGTGAATGTAAAACAAAGCGATACACGTGTCATATGATGGTTCGTGTATAATATCTCAGTTATCACCATTATCATTATGTATGGATTCATGATTATATCTAATCTGTTCTGGCCTCACAGCAAATCTTTCACTATAACTAGCGGTCTCACACTATTTCTTTTTCCCATTCGTTTATCTAATGTGCAGTTTTGGCAGTATTTTTAAATGTTTTATTTTACGTTCCAGTCGATCCACATGATTTTTCCAACTATTCCTGTACTCATCTACGTATATTAAGGTATATTGAATTATGTAATTCTGATCTTATATCTTTATTCATTGTACAAAACATTTCATGCACCTTATGGTTCTTAAAATTTCATTTCTGCACGTTGTATTCGACTTCTTACTTTATTTGTCGAAATCCAAAATTCTCAGCCATACAGCGGTACTCATGTTGCCATTGTTTTGCAAAATGTGATTCTGGCGTCTTTATGTCATTTATTATTTTGTGAATGATACCAACATAATTTGAAAGTGTAATTCATTAGTTATGACTTTCATTAGTTTCTCTTCCTCCCCCAATGTAGTAACCTAATTAGTTAAACTTGGATCAATTAATTGTTATTTAAAATTGTTTTAATTAGCGATTTTCCCCCAAATCTCTACTGATACTTTAAAATTATAAGCTTTGCAAATCTCATTAAAATATGTACAGCATAATGTAAACCATTTCCATTTTTCTGAATCAGCACTATATCATCAGAAAAAAATAGTTATGTTATGGCTCATTTAATCCCCTAGTTAGCGATTCCTTCCCATTACAGGACTACGTCATTTAAATATATACTAGTAGATATTAAAAATATGGATGAGATACTACACACTTTCTCAGTTTTTAATTTATTAAACTTTTTTTTCCCATTATTAACCATTATGTTTATTTAGAGACCGCTACAAATCATCTTAAAAGCATATATTTTTGTAATGTTCCATCTATTTTTTGTTATGATATTGCATTATCTGCACTTTTGTATCCTTTTCAGTTTTAATTATATCCTTAGCTATCTTATGTGAGAACGTTCGTCTTTCATGTACATCGTGTATTATTGTACATAAACGATTATTCCATGAATTTTAGGTATTTTTATAATCATTCGCTTTTCCGCATTAAGTTTCTTTTTATTTCTTTTGCAACATCTCTCTTTTGTTGTAAATTTTTTATACATTTTTAATTTTTCTTTAATTTCTCACTCTATATCTCCATCCATATTCTTAGAATATTCTTTAATTCTAAAAGTATTTTCCTATCAAGTGCCAGTTCACTCATATGAATAATTTATAATAGAGAATCATTATAAATAATAATACTCCTACTTTGGATGAAGTTAGCTTTTTAGTCATTCTTCAAAAACATGCTGGAATCCATTTTTACAGGACCTGAAAACTACCTCCGCAGTCTTTACCAATGTTTCTGAAGATGGGAAATATTTATTTATTTAAAGTGTTTATTCAGTTTGGGGAAAATGTCACAAGGGGCTAAATCTGGACTAGAGGGAGAGTGAGTGAAACACTGCATCAACAATATTTGCGCTGTACGGCCGTGCATTATCGTGGAGAAGCCTCCAGCCAGCTTGTTGCACAGAAATATGAACTTTGTAAGTGTGTGATATGGTCTTGCAAAGTTTCAGGATGTCCCTGTAGTGTTGCCCAGTTACAGTTGAATGTTCAGGTAGGGCATGCCGGTACACCATACCTTGAATATTGAAAAACGAGATGATCACAACCTTGCAATCGGAAGCAATCACTTTTGATATTTATGTGGTGTTAACGAAGACAAGATTTCCACAAGGAGATTTGCTGTTTGCCAAGTGATGTAATTATCATCAGATTACTTTTGAAATAAACGCATCTTCTTGTAAATTCATTATTTACTGTATGCAAATTCGGGAATCAGCAGTCTTCACACAAACACATGTGGAACATAACATTTTCACAATTTCTCAAAGTATTCTTAATTCGACGATCCTCTCTCACAATGATTGCAGCAGTGTTAATGTTTTCTTCCGTTAGAGCATAAACTGGAGTGTCGAGTTGATCGTCCCTTGAAATAGATTGCATTTCCTCTTTAAATGGTCCTGGTTGTATAGTGGTAACAATACTTGCCTCGTAAACCTAAGTTCGTGGGTACAATCCCGGCCAGGGTCAATGGATTTTTTATAAGTATAAACCTTCTGGAAGGGAAATAAAAATGTGAGTCCTGATTTATGGCACGAAAAAGAACCTCAAGCCTGAAAGAAGAGGCATCTGAGCAAAATTTATCGGCTGTTTCACGCCCTGAATTGAATGGGACGCTGAATACCTGAGATGTTGAAGAGCGTCCGTAAATCAAACAAATCAACAATCCTCTTTAAACATTTTCAACAATCTTCAAGCTGTGCAAAAACAAACTCTCCGTAGGCCGCCTATAGCATTGCATAGGCCTCAGATGAAAATTTGCTGATATGAATGCAAATTTTCAGAGCAGGATTTTGTTTTCGGCATGTCACCTTTATTTTACTGTAGTGGAAGTGAACACGTCTTAACGTGCACACCTCTCACAGGCGGGCACCGAAGGGACAACAGTGAACTTTATATCATGAAGACATTACACATGAAGCTAATAAAATATGGTAAAATTAAATTTTAGTACAAATATCTAACAATTATGATTTCTTTATTGAGCAGTCCTAGTACTATAATATTTATTGTATTATGCTTTTAAAGTAAAAGAGTTGATCTGTTTTGCAGCTTAATGAGTAATATATTCATTTGTTCAAATGAAATTGTTTATATTACTCAGGTTCCTAGGAAACTAAAATGGAAATCAATTATTCATTAGTTTGTTCTAAAAGCAAACGACGCTGCATTTCCAAGACGACTGAGTCGTACTCTTAGATTCCAACATTCCCTTCACACACACCTCTTCATGGAGTAAGAGTAATAAACTTTATTCGTAATAGGAATAATGAATAAAGTTTGCATTAATATGGAAAAAAACAACAGTTGGTACAGTTGCAAGAAGTCGTAAATATTCAGGTGATTTGATTATGTTTGAAACTATTCCTTACACACATATGTTTACACAGAGGAAATATATATTATATATATGAACTAAAATTAAAAATATAAATCGTAAGATCCGAGAAAGACATGCCTTTGTTATAGTCTTCATTAAAAATGTACATTAAAAACCTATACATATATAATTAACAAGTGCTTTTATTAACTTTTTATAATTAATATTAGCGATTTTCATGAATAACTAGGACATTATAGTTATCACATAAGATTAGTGCAAATGATAGTTTAAATGGCACAAAATGGGCAAAAAATTATATTATTAAATTATTTTTAATAAATAAAACTAGTGTTTAAAGCAGTATCCCCAATTCAGTATTTCAAGCATAGAATCTGAGCAGTAGTTGGTGGAGGAAGAGGCGTGAGCGAAGTAAGCCGGATGATATAAAACACTGTACTTGTTAGTTTGCAAATTCTCCCGCTGAGCGACGCTACAGAAGTAAACATTTTTGTGCTTTCAGTGTATGTGAATTTGAGCAATTGAGCGTTTTCTTTTTCCCCTCTTCAGTGTTAATTACTTGTCAATGATGGCGGTGTCTAAGCAATTGCTACCTTCTTTATCAACTCACGATTGTTTTTATTTCCTAGCGAAATTTATTTGAATTGAAATGTAAATGCGGTTATCGTTTAAAGCTATCAAACACAGTTGTTTATCTTCCAATGAACTTTTTATTTAATTTTAGTAGTTGTTTCTTGGTGTTTTCACAAACATGTAACTGACAGTCCCTTTGATTTGAACCAAAACTTAGGATTATTACCAATGTATGTGCCATAATGCCAAAACCTAAAAAGGTTTTAAGCACATGCAGATGTTAATTAAATATGCTACCACTTACCATAAAAATATGTATGATTAAGTATTAAAGTTTCAGCAGTACCAAAGGAATTTTATCATACACATGGGCAATTCAACAATCAACATTTAGAGGGAATTCTAATACAATTAGGTCTATCAGCATTTATCCACTACATTGGTAAATGTGCATACATACTAGTAAATGTGAATAATAGATGACAAACGTGGGAAAATGTACAATCATTTCTATCTGTTGCCTAAATTTACGAAGCAATATAGCAAATGTTTACAATAAACAATAATTATGAACATTTATTGCCTTTCCCATGGGGGCCATAACATATACATAGTCAAAACGATAAAACGAAAGGAAAGTAAAACATATTTGACGCTAGTAAGAGTCATATGATATAATATCATAGCATATATTTCCAATATTTGAAGTTCAATATCAACACGTCTGTTTTTCTAATTGTAAATTAATTCTGGCTTTTCTATTGTTAAAGAAGTTTAATGATTCTATAAAAGGGGATTTTAACTTTGACGTCCTTTTTAAGTTTTAATTCTTATTTCTGTGGTTCAGAGTTACTCCTTGTTAGTTAATTAAATTTCTTTCTTTGTTCTTCAGTTTTATTTCTTTCTTTCATTTCCACTTTTTTCAATGAAGTGTTTTAATTGTGTATTAAATTTCCTACCCTGATTTGCTTGAATTACATTAATATTTGCAGATTTCCTTAAACTATTTAAATGTTTCAATAATTTAAAAAAACATTTCTTCTCTACTATTGATATCGTTTTATGTATCACTTATTAATTCACTTCAAGACAATTGTTTTATTTTTCGTGTAACTATTTTAACTAGGCATTATTGTTGGTTTATAGCGAGTTTCATAAAACTCTCCTTTATTTTTGTAGCATTTTAAGATACATTTGTTGCTTCTGTTTCATTTTCATATTCTATAAGGTTACGGAAGATCTTTCTCTTCAAATTATTAAGCATTTCTAAAAGGAAATTAGGCAAAATTAAAAGCCTTTCTTTTATGGGACCTTTATGATACATATCTAAAATTACAAGAATGTGTAAATTAAAAGGGTAGATGTTTTAAAAAAATTAACTTATTGATAAACTATTTTATCTCTAGTAGTGACAGAATTTGTTTCTAATCGATCATATAAATATAACCTCTAACGTTTAATCTAGTAAAATGAGTGTGAGTGTGAGTGTGTGTGTGGGGGGGGGGTGATAATCAAAGGTTTGAATATTAAGGATTTACATTTACCCAGCAATTAACTGTATTGTCACCTTCCTATTTCTTGTGAATTCTGGTGTTATTTCTTAGCTTAGTTGTCAACGTTTTTAGCACTAACGTATATCAGAAAATGAATGATTTTCGTATAAGGGAGGAAAAAAAAATAGTTCTGTAATTGGTTAAACTAATTTGAGAAAAATAGTAGGGTTTCAGTTTTAATATCACTCTTTCTGCTGATTTTAGTACCTTTTCAAAATAATAATATAGTCATGTACTGGTACTGCTTTTGATTTATATTGCCATAACCAGTTTTATTCCTCTCACGAAGGGTGGTGAAAAGCGGGCCCTTTTTGGAGCCGCCTCTGTGAAACTTTCAAAATATGATAATGGTTTTCTCTCTCTCTATTTTCCTAACTGCGGTCGCGTTTCCATCACACCTTTAACACCGAATATGAGCGAATGGAGAATGATAGAGCAAAAATGTGGGCAATGCGACAGACTGGTTTGCTCTTTCATCTCTGGAATGAATCAGCTATTGATCTTCAATCGCTTTTACATCATATTTAGTATAAACAAGGCAAGAGCGCTGCCTTCATCATAGGGAATGTTACCAAAGCCAGAGATACCACTGACTCTACGTAGAACCACAAGATATTTCATTTTAGCACTTTCCACTAGGCTAGCTGACACCATCAGCGTGTAATTCGCACGAGGCGAGAGATCATGTTCGGAGTATAATTTTATTACACGTCACAAATATTCACTAAATTTAATTTTCTACCTTGTTACGACACAACAGAATGAACCTGGTGTTGTGATATCAATAGATTTGAGACATTGTTATGTTTAATATATGACTTTTTATAAAAAACAGAAATATTCTCTGTAATATGAAAACAAAAGTTAGATAAAAATTGTATTTTAATGTTTATTTCTTTCGCTGGGTATTAAAGCACGTCATCGACATATTTTAATATTTGTGAAACTTCTCAAAATATTAAAAGTGAAAATTACTGCCAGTGCGAATTTCTTAATGAAGGGAAATTCGTATATTTTCTTTTAATTATTGCCCAAGGATTTTTGCTGCAGAAAAATAATTTAATTTGAAACCCTATATTAAAAACATGACAAACAATCTGACTCTACAAAACTTTTGACCAGATTTGTAATTTTGTCGATCATGATCCATAGGTACTCGGGAACGTTAGGATTTTTATTCACTTCCATTCGCACAAAACCGTAAAATACTTGTATAAACAGCTGACGCTCCAAGACCCAATTGTATAATGACCTCTTGACCTGGGATCAATTTTGTGTCAACTTCGCAATAAAGTTATTGGAGTTACTGGTCGCCTGAACGAAGCTGCTTATTAATCAGTGCTGTCTCAACCGGAAGAAGGGAAATAGAATCGTCGCGCGTAAAGTTACATATTTTAGATTTCATATTTTTATTGACATCATAAAACGATACTGTATTTAAACCTGATAAAAATAAGCGTTAATCTGTGTTGAAAATGATACTGCTTAGTGGCATTACATTGCCAGCAAATCCTAAAGAAACTCCTATATTTTATTTAACTTCCGCAAGAATACATGTCTTGTCATTGAGAGTTCCTATCTCTCGTAACTTTTTAATAAGATGACGAGCAGTTTACTGCAGGTGGAACGCGATTGCCAGGACATTTTCTCTGCAAGAATTAGTTTTCACATAAAGATCTGTTCTTCAAGACTATATTTATGTAGTGGCAATAGTAACGAGGAACAATTAGAACCGCCAAAGGTGGCAGAGGTCGTTAAGGCGCGGACTCGTGAGCGGGAGGGCCATCCTCCCTGACAGGTTTTTTCCAAGTTTTTCCTCAGTGTTCATAAATGGAAAATGCCAGGGAGGTACCCCAAAATTACGCCTGGAACACCTTCTTTAAATAATAATAATAATAATAATAATAATAATAATAATAATAATGATAATAATCCTTTCCTAATTTATCATATCGTTTAGCATCAGTGTCAACGACTGTAATGCCGTAGTATTTAAAAAGGGCGTTAAACACTTTAAAAAAGAGGAACAATTGGCACACAATTTACAAAGTAGCGAATAGCACACGAACGCAGAACCACTTGCCGATGAGCTAACTACAGGCTGCTACATGCGACCTTGATCTGGCTTCTCCCAGTATACAGACGCTCTCTGCCGGCAATGATTCCATAACCTCACTATACATTGGATTTATACAGAGTGGAAGGATAGACTACGAAACGTGAGAGTAGCGAGGAATTCTTGGGCCGCGGAGCCTAATCTGACAATTATACTAGAATTTCTATGTAATAAAATACAATTCATGTGCCTACCATGCCATGCAAGGAGATGCTAGAACTGCCGGCCTTCACTTTCCACGCATTTCTGGCATCTTATTAGGAATTTGCCAATTATCGTTCATAGAGAAATTTAATTAGAGAGCAACACATTTGCTGGAAAGTTGTTGACCATAGTATGTTGACATATCGTTCGTCTAAATTTTGTGAATTTGTTCCGTAAACTTTGTTTTTAGTGCTATGCAGAGATAAGAAATCCAGTGTTGTTGGTGATAACTATATCGTGATTTACATGCAGAGAAACATTGGCTGAATGTGCCATCGCAGAGCTCTGCTATACTTGTTTTTTTGGAGGGGGGGGAGTGGTCATGAAAGTTATTATGAAACTCCAGTTTCGCCAGTTTTATAAATTAATACAAGATGTAAGCGGAGGCAAGTTTTGTAGGAAAACAGAGCGAAATGTCAACTTTTTTGGCATGCACTTGAGTCTATATCAAATGTTAAGTTTTTACATTACACCATTTATAGGTTTTAACTGAAGAATCTTCGTACTGAATTTAGGAAACTCTCGCATTGCGAAGCGTTTTTAGGGACTTCTGCAAGCGGTATTCAATATCATCCAGAGTTTCTTCTGCAAACACTGTGCACCCTAAAAGAATAATAATAATAATACTAATACTACTACTACTACTACTACTACTAATAATAATAATAATAATAATAATAATAATAATAATAATAATAATAATAATAATAATAATAATAAATAACAGACTCTTGAAGTGTTACACAATTTGGCTAAGATCTGTTCGGCTCAGCGCTCGATTTACGGCATGTCTGCGCGCGGGTCTTACTGCATTCTGTCATCCCCAGGCACATCGAGTTGTTCATGGCAGACATATTCTGACAATCGAACGGTTAAAAGCAGCTGTCTAGTATGAGAACTACCAAAGTTCATATGCTATTTTGCGTGTATTGTCTTTATTTTCTGCAAGTAAACAATGTTCGGTGTACACATGATAGCTTTAATTTTAAAACATTTATGCTCACACACACAAAGCAAATTAATCGTTGTTTTAAATATAAATAAGAAATAATTATTTATTTTTAAACGAATTAAACACGATGTATATTTTTTTTTAGTTTTTCACTTAAGGATGTTAATATGACAATTGTTTTGAAAACAAAGATGATTGATTTACATTTTTGTGTTTGAGCATAATGGCCTCAAAATTGAAATATATGCTGTCCATTTATATATATATATATATATATATATATATATATATATATATATATATTGCTTGTTCAGCTTTCAGAATACCAGGTCCGAGCAAACACATTTTCTGTTTATGGATTAATTTGAACATTGACTGAAGGCGGTACTGGGAACTGACATGGAATTGATTAATTGCCACCCCCATATAAATTATAATCACTACGTTAATTAGTTTTATGTAACTTTTCTATTTATTCATGATTGTAGTGTCATTTTTATTTTGTGCATGTGTTGAAGTATTGTATGTAAAATGCTTTTCTTGTACCAGCGTGCAGAAATCCACCCTTGCCATAAAAACTAACTTGGGACTGACCTGGAAGCTTGTTACTTATTGTAAATAGCATTCTTATTATATGAAGCAAGTGAACCGCTATTATTTGGAGAAGTCTAAAGCAGGATCTTAGTGAAAAGTTTCCTTTGTATCTTGTTAGACAGAACTTTGCTTTTTTATCATATTTAGGTAAGGGTAAGCATAATAAACATCTTCCAGCTAAGGGGATGAAGAGGCAAGGCAATAACCTCTCGATGCCCGAGCTAACTGTACCTGTGTGTGACATGCCGAGAGTCACGTAGACATGATAGCGTTGGAAAGAGTGACAGACTTCATTTAAGCTTATAATTTTACGGCCCAGCATCAGTTGAGGAGTATTCAGTTCAGCTCAGTTCTCAGGGAGAGTTCGGTTCAGTTGTTGCATCAGTTCTGAGTTACGAGTTCAGGAGTTTTCAGATCATCAGTTCTGCGTCAGTTCAAGCACTCAGTTGTTACAGCATTGTTGCTGCGAGTAACATAGTGAGCCTTAATTTTTTTTTCAGAGACCAGATTTGAGTGGGGAGATTCGTAGCGTGTTAAATAGTGCTGGTGAAATAATTAGGAAGCTCATAGTTAGTGCAAAAGTGGCACATCTAGCAATTTAATTCTCCAAGAAGTAACGGTGCCTCTTAAATCGGAACAGACTCTGAACAATAAATTGTTTTTCGTCTCTTAATACGACAAATCTTATTAATCCCTTTGTCAATCTCCTGGACTCCTTTCCCTGTGGTCTGAGGATCACAAAAAGTCCAGCATAGAAAGAAAATAAGAGCTAGTTTGCGTAACTGTAAGTCGGCAGAAAATCATCGGAGAGGAGAAGAGAAAAATATTACCCCTGAGAATCAATTAATCAAACCATTAATTAAAACCATTCCATATCTTCCCACCATTCTTATTTATATAATTCCACTATATGTATATAATATAAATGAAAAATAAAAATACAGTAACACTATTAACAGTGTAACAAATTAACAGCAATAATAAAAGTAGATAAGGATAAAACACTTGGATAAAGTCGCACTTGAAATTGCAAAAGCAACACCACAGGTGCAAACAATATAAATGAAAAATAAAAATAAAGTAACACTATTAACAATGTAACAAATTAACAGTAATATAAATAGTAGATAAGGTTAAAACAGATAAAGTCACACTTGCAATTTCAAGTGTGACTTTATCTAAGTGTTTTATCCTTATCTACTTTTATTATTACTGTTAAGTTATATACAAAGCCGCTGCAGAACCCAGCGTCAACGTATACTTCCAACATATTCTGAATTGGACCTTGTTTTTGCTTTATTTTTTTTTTTTTCCAAGTGTGTGCTACTTTTTCGTTTCTTATTTTAACACTTCCGTTTCATTAAATTTACAGTTGTAAGATGCAACTTAAACTTGGGAATTAAGGCATCAAAAATAACTATTTCTTATGAAGTTAGATTAGTTATGATTTTGTTATCTCTTGATAGTATAGATATGAACTTAAGGATTATAAATGAACGCTGTTTGAGAAATAGCATGCCTATTCTCTTTCATTTGCCTTTTTAACAGAATGTGCACAACAAGCGTTCTTGTAAGAGGCTATACAAACCTCACCGCATCGTATGTCAGAAATATCGGACAAGGCCACACACAAAGTACTAGTCTCCTGCTGAAGCATTGTCCCATTCACGTTTCGTAGATAATCCACCAATCCAATAGTTAAGTTAAGTATTACATGGTTGCGAGAGTAGACATACATGTGGAAAATTAACTCCTGTATGCGATACTGATACATCAAAAGAAATTGCTTCCAACTTTAACGCTAGAAATTTAAAATGAAATATTAGTGAACATTAAGATATATTCACAAACATTCCAAGAATTGTCAATTACATGAATTTTTCATTTGTAATAATATAACCAGTGCTCCATAATTTATCTTGAGAGAATTTTGAGTTAGAGTTATATTTATTTTGGCTATTTAATGAATAAAATTATAAACATTAAAATATATATGCATAAAATATACCTATGAAAATGCATGTCCATTCCGCCATTTTAATTTCCCTAACAGCCGAGCAGATGAAGTTCGAAATTAAAACGATTTACTATATATACCTTTTTATTTTTTCATTTAGATTATTTGTAACAAATTAAAGACAACCGAAGCATGATAACCTACATTTCTAATTAAATGTATGTACATTTATTATTAAAACAAAAGTTTAAAATCAAATGATATTGGTTAGCCGGTTCCATATATTATTTCTATTTTACTTAGTATTTTTTGGCTTGAAACTTTGAATTATAAAGTCAATTTGTGCATCTGATGTCTAGCCAAAATGTTTTCAATTGCCCTCCATGTTGATTATTCATTTCTAGTGTATCTTGCTGTTTAGATCAACGAAGATGGAAAGATATTCGGTGCGCCGTTCTAACGAATTTGCTTAAAAATAATTGCAAGCAAGTGCGAAAAAATGTGTTTTGGCAATAGCAGCTGCGATTGGATGAAATTCCTGATATTCTTATATGGGTTTAATAGTCACTATAATAGCTTCATGCAAGACTTTTTGTAAATTTCGTTTTCCTTGAAGTGATTTTTAGGTGTCATGTTCTAAAATCATATGCATTTGTCTACAATAAATAAATTTGTCTGAACATTTCATCACGTCTGTGGCCCATGGAATACGCGAGGAAGAAGCATCAGAGTACTGTTTAACGTAGCTTGTTTTGAATGTATAATTCTAGCAATGTTTTTTTTAATTGATTTATTTATGGAGACTATTTAACATCTCAGGTCGTCAGCGTCCCATTCAACTCAGGGCGTGAAACGGCCGACAAATTTTGCTCAGAGGCCTCTCTTTCAGGCTTGAGGTTCTTTTTCGTGCCGTAAATGTACGACACGGGTCCCACGGCTTACTTCTCTTCCGAAGGAAGCCATACTTAGGTTTTTTACGCCCCGAAAAAATCCATCGGTCCTGGCCGGGTTTGAACCCGCGTTTTGGGTTTAGGAGGCAAGTATGGTAACCACTACACTACTAGGACCGACTAAAGCAATGTGAGAAAAAGAAAAGTAAATACAAATTTACGATGTGTATTTATTGAGGTGAAGCAAATTCGAATGAAACTGAAGGGAAATATTTCTTCCGAAGGAAGCTTTCAAATGAACATGTCGATAACACCGATCAGGAAAACGCTCATATGTACTGTCACAGTTTCCTTGACAGCAGAAAAGTCGGTCCTGGTGGTGTAGTGATAACCATACTTGCCTTCTAAACCCAAGATCGCGGGTTCAAACCCCGCCAGGATCGATGGATTTTTTCGTGCGTAAAAATCGTAAGTATGGCTTCCTTCGGAAGGGCAGTAAAGCCGTGGGTCCCATGTCGTACATTTACAGCACGAAAAAGAACCTCAAGCCTGAAAGAAGAGGCATCTGAGCAAAATTTATCGGCCGTTTCTCGCCCTAAATTGAATGGGACGCTGATGAACTGAGATGTTAAAGAGCGCCCGTAAATAAAACAAAACAACAACAAATTGACAACAGAAATTGGGCTGGCTGGCTGACTCTCTAAAACTCATTTTTCCCTCTGTAATGAAAGTATTGTTTTATAACCTGTGTGAAAAATCATTTTCCGCCCTCATTCGTCTAAAAAATTATAGAAACCGTTTGGAATACATTGAGCCAGAACTCGGTACAGATTGCTCCTATTAAGCCGGATATATCACATCTTTTAGTCTTCTCATTCACGGACTAATATTAACGAGTAGTTTTCTGCAATCATTATAGTAAATATTAATGTTTTATATTTTTGAGTACAATAATTTTGTGATTATTACTATCGTAATAAATATATTTTTAGTTATTAGGGACAAGTCTTTAAATAGGATCTGCTGTCGAGGAAAGTTTAAGAACCTTTGAGTTAATAACTATTTCAAGCTGGTTTACATTTAGGCATTTAAAATATTGTCCGCAACAACCTTATTCCAATGGACTAACTTAATTCAACCGTATTTGAAGCAGGTTACCTTAAATTTCGTTATTCTAGTTAAGTGTAATGGCTCTCAAGTGTACTATTTAGAGCCTGTAAAACTTTTCTGTTAACTTTTTAGATCGTTTTAGTATTAAAGACAAATGTGAATTTTGTTGCATGTTATCACAAATAGGTGGAAAATCGGGGGTAATTTGAAATTAAATGATATCATATTTCTCAGTAATAAAACGTTTAAATTCCAATTTGACAGGTGGACTCCTTGGCGGCTAGATATGATTTTTAATCTAAATAATAGCCACACTCCTATTACGCTAAAGTTCAACTCATTAGCTTCGTTTTCGCCCGAGAGGAAGGCTGGATGTGTTGCAAAACTTTCTGCTCAATCCTCGTAGACAGCTACTGTGAGGCTGTTAGTGGGAAATCAGATCACGGATTTCCACTAATCTATTTCTGGTGTTTCACTCGAAACTGTTTCGGAGGTAGAAGCAATGCCAATTTCGCCTCTGAGCTCAGCATAGGGTTCGTAAACAAGAAAATAAATGGAAAACCAACAATAACGAGGCAAACAAGCGCGCAAGATGAGCAAACAGAGAAGCTGACTTTTGTTTTCATAATGCCTGATGGATGAGTGAATGCGGTAGGCAGGAAAGAGGCGGTATGGTGCAGCAGCTGTACCCTGCTGACTCAGTACACCATCTCGCACTCCTCGCTTCTGGATCACTGTTTGCATAATTTAGCGACCCTAAAAACCACAAGAGTTCAACGTCGGAAACTTAATAAGCGTGTGTACCGCGGTTGGTACTTGGAAATAATTAACTCACGCAGACTCCATATTTTAGAAATATTGTTCGCCCCGCAGCTTTCAAGGAAATGCGCCGAGTCCGTTGTATGCACATTCTCTAATTTCTGCGACGGCAGCATCATCTTCGTTAAGAGCTAGGTAGCGCATGCTTGTTTCAGCATCCGCTTTGCTTTAGCAGTTTTTCTTTCCCTGCCATAAAAATATTTCCCTCATTGTACTGTAATCAACTATGCCTTTGTTCACTATTAGAATATACTTCTGGAAAAAGAGCACGAATTTAATACAGCAATGTTTTACTGAAATACTGGTCTCTAACAAAATAGATATTAATACATGGATTTCATAAAGTAATGCAATGATTTAACTCAAATAAAAGAGAATTTTTGGGGAAAAAAATTCGGACGCTTTTTAATAAAGTAGCGGCAGTAGGTGCGTATGCACTGAAATTGCACGTGAGAGCTATTAGCAGTTCATCACTTGCTCGTACGCGCTCTACTGATACAAGTTGTGGAAAAGCAAATGTTTGCTAGTGTCTACCACCAAATGGAGGTGAACTTGGCAGAAGAAAAATATAAAAAATGTTCAAAGCGTTTCAACCCCGAATGAGGAGTTACATTCCTTTTTAGGGATATTTAGTATGCAATAAACACATATGCAGAAGAAACATAATTTAAAAGGGTACTATAATCGGTTCAAGCAGATAAATTCAAGGCCATCAATGGCGACGAAAGAATGGGTTTATGCTGGGTACCGGCTTGGAATTTAGAGATAAATATTCAATTTTTAATTGGTTAATTTTGCAGTAATATTACACTTACTTATATGATTGAGAATGTTAATATTAATTTCATAACATCGTCAATAGTTGCAGTGTATGATACTGTCCGTATAGAGTATGTTTCTTAGGCATCGTCATCACAAATGTTTACCTTATGTAATGAGAAATAGATATTCTTATGATAAAAATCAATGAGTTATTGCAATTTGTTAAATTCGTTTACCAGAAAGATTTAGCGAGTGTGTGTGTATGTTTGTTTGTTTTAACGATCTTGGCGCCGCAAATTGTGTTATTTTCTCAACGAAACTCTGCATGTAATGATCAATTAGCAAACGATCGTTAAGTAGCAAAATTGGACCATTGAGATTTGGGAGGGGGGATTAACCTAAAGCAAAAATTTAAAAATTGCTCTAGCGGCACCAATATATTTTTTTTCGCAGGGAAACTTGGTACATACCATTTAAATAAAATTAAATAATAGCATCTGAAATTTTGGGAAATCGAACTATTATGAGTGGGGGAGTAGTATACCTGAAAACCGAAATTTAAAGATTAGTGGGTTAACCTAAAACGAAAATTTAAAAATCGCTCTAGTGGCTGCAATTTTTGTTTTTTCACAAGGAAAGTCGTTATATGCACTTAAAAAAAAACAGTTTGTGTAAACCAGCGAAACCAGACTATTAGGAAAGGGGGTTCACCAGAAACCTAACATTCTAAAATCGCTCTAGCGGTACCATTTTTGCAACAAAAACTCGGTATATACCATTTAAATAAAGTAAGGGAAATCATTTCTAAAAATCAGGGAAATCGGATCATTAGGAGCGTTATAGTGGTACCAATTTCTCGGCTGTAACGCTTTGTAATTCTCCTCACAAATTCGACTGAGAAATTCGCTTAGTTTTCTCAGCTCCTGCGTGACTGACTTTTTCTAAATGCTTTTGTCAGTTAAGGACTTAAGCATAACCTTAGTCTCAAATGTCAAGGCATCGTTCTATTATAGATATATCATAATCTAGCTCGGTAAGCTTAAACAGTGAGAATTATCCGTGAGAGACATACTATGGCTTAGGATCAAATCCTCTTTGTGCAGGGAAGTTAACTAAGGCAGTGAACTCCCATTTTACACCACAAAGTGTTAAAACGCGTACAAGGAATACACTACACTGGCACATAGTTAAGGCTTTTATAAGGACGTTGAAAGTTAAGCGTAGCAAGGCAGGTCACCCCCTGGGCTTTATTTTGCAAAAGGAGGTTTCTAAGACAACTTTATTGATAACTTGTGTTATCTTCAGTAATTAGCATCTGTGTCAACGCAGTACTTTGTGGCACATAGCTGTTACCAAGATATTTGTTATGATTAATTAACGCCTTGAATAGCGGGACCCCGAGCGGTCTCAAAGTTTACAAGGAACATAGAAACGGCGAAGAAAGGAAGAGCAGAAAAGGAAGAGCAAGGAAAGAGAGATGTTTGTTCCAAGAAATGGTTGCATATTTGCTTGGATGAATTCCAATTATAGATGCACGAGGAATAAAAAGCGGCTAGAAACAAAACGAATAGTTGAGAAAAGGGGATGAAGATGCTTTGCATCGAAATTGTAGTAAAAAGGATGCAGAAATATACTGATTAAATCTACAGACGTGAATCTAGCTCAGAAATAAATCTAGAAACTTTTGCGCGTTATTTTACTACAAAACCCTTAGAAAGTATTAATTCATCAATCAAAAGTTGTGGTTCTTTATTCTGACTTGTACTTCAGTATAAAGCGACTCAATGAACTATGAAGCTTATAAGCAAGAACGGCGTTCATTGCGGTCTACGGGTATTGTGGGTTCAAACACAATCATATAACAGTTACCATAAGTATTAAAAAGTTTACTTATCAACTTCATGTAAGTTCGTCTAGGCTATCGGTAAAATTTTAGTAGCTCTTTGAAACACTATCCACGCTGCAGTTCGCCTTCAGTAAAGTTGGCTATTTCATAGCGGATATTTTGTTTCAGTTCTTCCAAGGGGAATTCGTTTTCTTATAAAATTTGCAGGCAATTAGAACGCAAAACCGAAAGAGTCACAATTCTATCTTCTGTATCATGCTTTCAATTCCTGTAACAGAAATACTCGCTGCATGAGATGTGGCAGAGTCTTGTTAAAAAAAACGAAGCTCTCTGTCGGCCAATTCTCTAATAAGAAGGGAAAATTGTAGATGCCAGTTATTTTATGTTTTTAACGTTAACAATTTAGCAGATCTTTGCACAGAGCCATAAGATATTACTATTATGAAAGATGTTTAAGGGATTTTTGGGGAAATTCTCTATACAAGTCATCTAATGTTTCTTTTGTGAGAACTCTCGCTATCAATTTCTTAGACTGAACACTATTTGTGACCTGAAATTTATTATAAAGATTACGGTTTACTGTACAGCTTAGAATTTTTACACCGGGAAATATTTCTTCAAATCGTCTTTGAACTTGACGAGCTGACCCAGTTAACACATTTTATGCTATGGAAAACACTGAGAAACTTTTTAGTGGGCGATTTAGTACAGAGCACAACACACCATTCGTTTAGTAATTACTAAACTAAACCCAACCCCTATCAGCTTCAAACTCACAGCCAAAATATAGAGTGACCTTTAGTAGGATATTATTTCAGTTTAGCAGTAAGTCCCTCAAATATCCAATTAAAAATTGCAGGGGATCTATAACTGCATTGGTCAAATTCTGGAATATTTCGAGCATTATTAAATAATATGAACCATGTTATTGTCAAAGAAACCTTCGTAACGTGAACGCGATAATACAACAGTGTAAATATACACAATTTTATTTTTGCAGTTTTCTTGTGAATATTTTTTTTGAGATCTATCAGTAGCATATATTTTGAAATATAGAGCTAGTAATTGCAATATGATGATCGCATGAAGAAATAAACAACCCAAAACACCACGAATTGAAATTTAGCAAGCTACAACGAAAGTGGGGTTTGAAAATGGGTATTTTTCAGTAGCTTTGACGATACAGAGAAGTGGATGCTAAAATCGCCAACAAACGTCAATTTTATTCTGATTACCAAAATAGAAGAACAACGACGCTGACAACAATAAGTATATTTCAGTATTTTAGGTTCATAGTTTTGCATAGTAAGAGAAAGAAGGAGTACCAAGCTCGTGTAACATCTGAGACTCACTATTTCTAAAGGCAATAAACATTTCAAATATGTAGAATTAGCAGACTGAATTGTTTAATATGTTTTTTTTTTTTTTTTTTTCACAGAAATACCGGAGTACTTATAAAATGATTTGACTCTGGCAAGAGCAAGAAGTAGCTGCCACATACAAGCCAGAGGTTTGCGGGCTCTCGGAGCTTCACACAAGAGTCATAATCCATGAAAGACAGAAGCAGAATAATCTTAAAAGTAGCTCTTGTCGCAAGCGCATCTATTCTAACTAGAGATCTCTTTCTCATCACTCCACCACTGTAGAATGTGTACCCAGTGCATTCCTGAGTGTGTAAAGAAAGGGTTGCAAGAGGAAAGAAGGAGAAAATAAAGTGTCATCATGGTCCTCATGTTAGCATTCATGTCACTTTACTGCTCTGCGGGTAGTGGCATTGCAAGGGTGATACAGTCCTCAGAGAGGGCTATACATGAGGAAACTACAAGCGGAAAACCCCTTCCATGCTCTTGCCATTCATTGCTTGTGGAGTTTATTTATAAATTGCTAACCGGACTCCGAAGATATTTTCTGTAACACGCACTCCGAAAGGGAGGGGGTGTTTGTCGAACCCACTATAATAATCAAATTTTGGAAAGGAGTTTGAATATTTTACAATTATTTATGCATATAAACTCCATTTTATTATACCTGCACAGTACTTTAGCACACAAGAAGTTAAAATATTGAAAAATGTGAAAAAAGAAATGCAATAGTAAAATTCATGTAAACCTAGTAACATTCGTTACCCGATACATAGAAAATACTCCGAATTTAACACGTGTAGTAACTCTTTGTATGTTTGTTACACAGTTTTCTGTTACAATGTTCAAAACATTGTTTTGGTTTATTTATATTATTATATTTTTACTTTTGTTATCTCTGACACAAACGTTACAGCGGCCTTTGCCTAGAGCTGCTATTCTTCTATGTTCCGGTTTGATTTTACTGTTGAGAGTGGATTCCATTGATGAACAATATGCTTGGCAAACAATTTTTGGATTTCTACTTCTTTCTTCCACTTGAGGTGTCACAATTTCCAGTCCAGCTTGCAGAAGAAAAAGCTTTCGCCTGCCATGCTCGTTTTCATGCCATTCTTGGTGAAGATGGTTAATGCATTGCTATTACAGATGTCTATGAGAGTATAAAACTGACAGAGGCCTTCTGTTTGTTCCCCACTTACATGAATTCATTCGAGCCATTTGATAAATGATTTCAATTCCACCTTTAGTTGCATTATAATATGTATCTGTGTGTTTTTTCTCTCTCCAACATTATTTCCTTGATACTGGTGCATTGTTGATAACATCAATAGATTCTTTGTCGGGATTTTATTTTAGTGATATAGGAGATCAAAGTAACGGAATGCTGGGCCCAGGGGGATGGGTTATGGTGCACAAATAATACTCTTCATAAAAGTATTAGCTATAATTTTAGATGAATAGATATCAGCAATAGCAAATGGGAGATTCAAGTGCATTTTTTCCAAAGAACAAATATTAAACCCTAGTGTAGTGCAATTTTTGAAATGTTATTTCCAAAAGTTTTATTTTCTTTTGGTTTGTAGAGAAAAAGTTTTAAAAAACATAACATAAAACTAGTATAGATTTAGAAATATAATTATATTGGAAATAATATAACTTTGAAATAGACTCTAGAATGAAGCTTAAGTTATCGGTAGATATTTTTAGTTTGATGGATTCATTTTTAAATAATTAATTTTTAACCATAATAGAGTTTAGTTGTAAGTCTTGTTTCTCTAAGTATATTCTTAGCTGGGAATGCGTTCCTGTAAATGTAACTTTCACTATAAAATTTGAACGCGTAGCAACTTTGGGAATGATGTGCAACTGTTAAGGAAAAATGTGCTTTAACGTGGAAATCAAATGGCCAATGACTTCAATTGCCCGTTGTGCACTTCGGATACTGAAGGAGTGGGAGAGGAAAGCAAAGCAATTTCAAAGAGTGGGTGGACACAGCAAGCATCCCGCAGAACGGCTCTCTTTGTGCCTGAAATTGCAGCGCTGCGGAAGTGGAAAGACAGGAAGACCCGATATCGTTTGCTACTGGAATCGCGCTCAAGTGTCCAAATCTTTAGTTGACAAGCAGAATCATAAGGTCCACAGCATATACGTGTGGGTACGTTCGAAAGAAAACCCGAACATTATGAAAAAGGTTCGGTTTATTTTAGGAAATACTTGGAAACTGTGAACTTATAAAGTAATAGTGTAAAATATTTCTACTTGATGTCAGCCAAATGATGAAGCGGAAGGTATCCGTTTAAGGCCCTAAGCGCTCATTGGTAGCAGTTGTTTAATTATATTAATTTAATAAGTTCATTTTCATATGTTTTTATATTAGGTAAAGGCTATAATATTCGATATAAAGCCAAAAATATTTAATGGTAATAGTTATTTAGCTATGCTAATTTAAGGAATTCATTTACGTATGTTATTACGTACGATAAGGGCTATAATATTCGATTTAAAGCTCCAAACATTCATTGATAATGTTTTAATCATACATATTTAATATTTTTCTATTAGGTAAAAGACTTTAATTTTCAATCCAAGTAAGAAATATTCATTGGTAAATCGTATAAATCTAGCAAGCAAATTTGTATAGCTTTCATGTAACAGATAAAGACTATTACAATGTATATCTTAATGTTTGTTTGTTAGTCTTTATAATAATATTCAATAATATAAATGTAGTGGTTCAAAGGACCACACGCATAGCCACGAATATGAATAGATTAACTACGAATAAAGAAAACTGCAAAATCAAGAAAATCAACGTCAAATGTAATAACATTAATAATGTGTACCAAAAATGAAACACGAGACAGACAAATTTGTTGAGATTCAATAAAAATTAACGAATTTCATTCGTTTGGTTATACTTTTTCTGAAAACAATTCATTGTAATGAATAGCATTATTACAATTCATTGTAATAAGCGACAGTTTATATTTCAAAACATTTATCTAGTAGTGCTTTGTATTCCGTGAGAAGAAGTCGTGGTTCGTACTCCGTAAAGAGAAATTATATTTAATATTACATAGGGAGAAGTTGCGAGTTATATTTCGTGGGAAGAAGTTGCAAATTATTAATCATGGTGAATAATAAGAGTCACAAGTTCGAATTAGTATCCGCATAAAATATATTATATGTTTATACCAGGATAAAGATAAAATGAGAATTGTTAAAGATATATTAGTAATAAAAAGAGAATTTGCGTGGAGTATCGAATAAAATAAAAAATGTTACTGTCGTATTATCAACCGCTAAAAAACATTGCCACCAAAACACATTTGTTGGAAGAGAAATATAAATACCGTCACATCTGTCTCGCATTCAGTTTATATTTAATAATATTTTCAGAGTTCATTTTATCAAAAAGTATACAGTTGTGTATCACTGACAAGACATTAATAAACTTAGTAGATTACTATCCAGTGTGATACTGAAATTCACACTCCTTTCACCCCAGAAGTATCAATCTCCATCTATAATAACAAACTGTGAGCTACCCGTGCATATTGTGGTGGTAGTAGTGTGCGTCGACCTGTTATGAACAAAATGTACATGGATTGAAAAATTAGTTATATAGATTAATTGAATATTACTATCGATTCACTTTCAGTTATTATTAATGAAAAAAGAATACATTTAACCGCTTCGCTCACTCCCTACTTCAACAATACATCTTCACGACCAGTGCGAGTAAAACTATCATCTGTAACATGCTTTCCATTTGAAACAAGTGAAGTATAAACTGGATTTTTTTTTCACAAAAATTTACCTGTTTTTAAGAAGAAGTACAAGTTACACCTTGGGAACATTTTCCGAAAATGATTGGACACAACACAAAAATGTTGGTTGTTTAATATCGAGCTCTGTGTTGGACATTCGCCGATAATTTTATGCGTATATACAAGGTAAAAGGAAATTAAATGGCATAACGAATAAAGCTGGTGATTCAGCTTAATAAGAGGAACAAATTCTTAAATCATTTTTTTTCTATTTCATAGGCTTACGATAAATTAAGTATTTTATATTGAACATAAATAGAACGGAGTGTTATATTTTAACTGGCAGATCTCTTTTACTCAATGAGTCCTAAATAATTCAATAAATGATACAAGACATATAGATAAATGCTTAAACCGTGACATCTAGACTGTCGAGTTTATGTCACATCTTAAATTAACACTAAAGAACTAGTACACATAATATGAGATTATTTATTCAAATGAATGAAGTATGAAAAATAGTGAAATCAATATACAGTTTCAAGCTAGAACTAGTGAATAAAATTGTATTACTGGAACCTAGATTCTATAATCTAAAACTATATAAATTTGTAGTTAATGGCTACCTAAGTTTAACAAAAAATTTAGTTGTAAGTTTAATTAAATAATGCATAAACAGGACTAATTATAATTAACTTAAGCATAAAATAAAAAATAAATATACATAAAAGGAATCAAGAAAATACACAAGAACAATAAATATTGTAAAATAATAGATGATAATTTCATTAAATGTGTATCAAAATTAGAATGAAAATCAACTTATTAAAATTAGTTTTAAACAATGACACTCCCTAACTTCCCTTGGAAGCATGTTCAAGCTCCTAATAACAGAGACTTACATATGTATGATAAAGCATTCGAAGATGTCTTATGATATAAGGAGCAACATCATGGTGAGGAGACCTTGTGCCTGATTAATGATGTGCAGATAAATTCTGAAAACGCGAGTCGAAGTTTGTTGGTACAGCCGTATGGAGAATTTGTTAAACGAGGATTGAGAAAATGCAAAAGTCGTCGATAATTTAGTCATAACCAGAAAAGTATCTCGAAAGAAGGGAAACATATGACAAAGGCTGCTTAATGTTGTGCATAGTTTACTTATTCATTTAGAATAAACTATGTGCTTGTTGCATAATCTCACTGCGAAAAACAGGCGCATAACTAGCGTTGCTCACTTTTAAAATTCCATAATAATTTAAAAGACAGCGACACCAAATCTAATTTTCGAACTTCAACTAATCGCTTAAAAAGTTCCCCATAAATTTAATTCAAAACGCTTCCAATAATGAAAAACAGCAAATTGTGTAATTTGTTCTATTTCTATTTGATTATCAACTTTTATAATCGGAATGCGTAAATGCAGGCGCATTAATACATTCTGGTTCATTATATATAATGTAAAAAATACTTTTTTCGGCTAACATTGTTAAATTATTAAATGTCTATAAAAATGAGAGGAAAGTGAAATAGGTTAAAAACATCCGCTCTTCTATTGATTAAGTGATAGGTTATTGCAGTCAGAAGATGGGAGATAAATGCCCATAATATTTTACGGGAAGTAATTTTTTGCTTTCTCGATTACTTACAGTGCCTTTTAATTGCCTTATGTTTTATTTTAATTAATATCAGAATTTTATTTTATTTTATAAAAATTTTATATACCATGTTAATTATTTTTGTGCCTTTATTTTCTGGAGATACATCGCTTATCTGATACTCTTGTTTTGGTTAAAGGTAATTGTACGTATTTTCTAAAAGCAATATTGTTACTTGTCCATTTAATGTAGGCAAGAAGAATTGTGCACACCCGTACAGTCTGAATGTAAAGGTATGG
This sequence comes from Metallyticus violacea, assembly GCA_030762175.1. Classification (NCBI taxonomy): domain Eukaryota; kingdom Metazoa; phylum Arthropoda; class Insecta; order Mantodea; family Metallyticidae; genus Metallyticus; species Metallyticus violacea. The sequence continues at coordinate 124,130,971 of CM060832.1, forward strand.
AAGAATGGAGGGAAAAGTATCTATCACACCCTGTCACGAGATCGAAGAGAGATGGGGGCATGCTGAGCTCTTCTGGCACGCAAAGGAGGATAGCAGAGATTAGGTCAATTTCTGATGAAAGTGAGACAGCTCGGGTCTGAAAAAGCTCTTTGTATGTCATTCCTAACGTGACTTCTTTATATTTTTCTTTGTGTATTTTTAAATGATTTCAAAATTATTTTCTTTTTCCTTATTTTTATATGATTTATTGTATCCTGTATTTTTTATTGATTAGTGCTTTTTTTTTTGGTTGTTTTTTGGGTAGTGTTTAACGCCCGTTTTTAATACTGAGGCACCACAGGCGGTGAACACTGATGATACACGAGATGAAACGATAATTTGGGAAAGGATTTTTTTTAAGGAAGGAAGAGTTCCAGGCCTAAGTTTAGGGTACCTCCCTGGCATTTCCCATTTATGAGAACTGAGGAAAATCTGGAGGGAGGACGGTCCTGGCGGGATTCGAACCCCAGACCTCCCGTTCACGAGTCCGCGCCTTAACAACCTCGGCCACCTGTGGCGGTATTATATTTTGTATTGTTAAGTTTGCACTATCATTTATTGTGGAATATCTAATCTAATATTTTGTATTTAATCAATTAGACCTAGTGTATTATAAAGGAACATACGGTGCTTTGGTCCCGTGCGCCTGTTGAAGTTGTATTGTATTTTTGCCGCTGAAATAAATATACTAGTACTAATATTCTACTATAATAAACTTTCAGAAGTCGTATTTAGCTTTTGAATTAAGTAAAGAACCAATTGTTACAAAAATCATCATATAAAACCTTTTATTTCAAGTTAGAACACAGCAGTATTCACATTTAAAAATAAAATTAACTGCAAGCTGATACAGAATTCTTAATGTAACTAATATTGATGTAGGCACCGGCGCTAAAACAAAATCGTTATCCATTATTCAGTGCCCGCTGCAAGCAACAAAAGATTAACCTTTGAACGCAGGTCATTACAGCGTTCAGCTGAAGCATAGGGCAGCAATTTCTCTTTGTAAGCGTACAACAAGTGCCCAATTAAACTTGGCATCACTAATTAAGTTGCTCAAGCGTTGTGCTTGCAGCATTTTTACATATTAAGCTTAAATGTAGCCATTAAAACAGAAAATAGGCAGTTCTGGTTACCATTGTGAAATACTCGCCATCTTTTTGTTTTGTGCTTAATGGTACTCCTCTTCTACTATCTCAACAAACATGTATTCCACTTATTATATTTTTAATGTTTGAAAAAAGTCCACAGAGAAAGTATTCGGGGTTTTTACGAGATAGTGATTAATAAACCTTTGTTTATTCAACATGTCATTACTTAAATCTTAATATGAAAGGAAAGGGATTGCAGAACTAAATTAAGAGTAGAGTGGATAGTAAAATAATACAGGTAATTTGTATGTTAACAAATTTCTTCAAATAAATAAAAATCAAGCATTTAATCTAAGTGTATAGGAAATAACTTACAATTAGATTAACTAATGCTGCGCACAAGCTCGAATTATTTATGCTAGTCACTCTATTTCTACATTATTTTTCCAAAAACAACTTCATATTTAATACGGTCATGCTAACCAAAGTTCAAATACATTACCGTACTCATTAAGTAGTAAAGATTTCCATGTAACGGTGGTGAACATATCGCTGCATGAAAACTGCTTGCGGGCAAGTCTTTTTCACCACTGTTATGAAATATGAAACGAGTAAAAAATTTTAAACAAAATATACCTCTCTTTAGGATAGACATTGCTAATTGAGAATACATTTCTAAAATTATAAATCTGTATAACAGGACTGGAAAACTCAATCGTTCGCTTTGCATTAACATAATAGAAAATATTTTGTGTGTTTTATGTATGTCAATACTTAACTGAATATTATGCATAATTTTATCCCCAAATTAAGGGACACTGGAATACATTTTCCACATTTTTATGGTTTTTTCTGAAATTTTTACTGTGATTGTATTGCTGTTAATATATACCATTCCTTCTCTCTCTCTGTCTCTCTGTCTCTCTCTGTCTCTCTGTCTCTCTGTCTCTCTCTGTCTCTCTGTCTCTCTCTCTCTCTCTCTCTGTCTCTCTGCAATACGTATTTATATAAACATTGTGTATATTTTCTCTCAGAAAATTGCTTACTTTGTGTTATTTCATTGCCGCCCAGTTGCTCAAAAAATTCGTGGAATTTATTTTAGTCTCTGTTCAATATTTTTTGAACAACAATAATTTGCCGCAATACTTGACTTGCTGTAACTGCACACCAAAATCCGAAAGTATGTGGTTGCAGATTAATTTCATAGGTTATTTTAGGCCGAAAGTGTATTTTGACAACTCAAATATCCAGAAAGTAGCCTTCTTCTGTGAACCAAGTGATGTTTAGAATGTAAAGTAGCCGCAGATAGTACGCGCGAACACTAGTAATCCTGTGTGACAACGGTTTCAAAATCCTTGGAATAGGAGTGTCTCACCTCTATAGAAAAACCACGTAGAAATAACTTTTTTATCATGGTAAAGGAACGTTATATTTCCACTGAAGTGATTGGAGCATATTTAAAATAAGCTATTTCCGAAGAACCCATACCAGTTACAAGAACAATCACCTTTTAGGATATCATGGAAATGTTGAACTAAACAAAGTAAAGTAGTTTTGAATAGTGCTGGCGAATGAGCAAAAGAGTGATTTCTGATCGAGTTCATTATTGTTCATGTGTTCATAGAGAAATGAGGTTATTACTCTCTTACTTCCGTATTGAACACATTGTAGGGAAGGCTTATTGCTCAGCTGTACCGCTCTCATCTTTCTTGCTTGCAATTGTTTGTTGCATTCATGCAGCTGAGAACTTAATCCCACCACAATTTTCCTAGAATTGTCTCGCGCAGATCGATACAAGTTCATTCGTCAGGACTATCCGAAATTACAACATTTCCTTCATCCTATTTCCTGGTATTCCTATGCCTGATGTAACCATTTTTCCTTTTACTAATGGAGGTTCTGCTATTTAAAGAGCTTAAGTAAATGGGCTGAGGAGAAAGTTTTTGACTGCTTGAAAAGAAATAAATGTACAATAAGATTTTCAAAGTATATTTTTGTGAGGTGAGCATAACATTTAATTTTAAAACTTTTTTCACTTCGAAATGTTACAATTATTGTTTTTTTATAAAGCGTAAATAATCGTGGAAGGAACCCATACCGATAAAAAACAGACAAAAAAGGTTTTTACATCCCAAAATAGCCAAAAGAAGTCGAAATAGGCATAAAAAGCAAAGTGAAAACTGACTTTATTGACGCAAAATGTACGGAAACTTGTTCAGCTGTATCAACTCTTAAATGTATCCACTCAATTGAAAAGGCACTTTGCCCAATTTCCGGGCTGTGCTAATAATATTATGATTTTTTTAAAATTCGCCAGCTTTATACGAACCAACACGTATTTTTGTAGGCAGAAAATTCAGGTTCAAATGGTGCTTCAATTGGTTTTTCTAAAACAAACTTCCTCGATAAAGTTGGACAATTTAAGACAGTTTCTGCGACTGTAGCTTCCTGGGCTCATGCGCTTTTCTTTAATGAATTTTGAGCTCAATAAACCAGGTTAGCGCTAGAAGACTAAATACTCTATTATTACTTTTGTACATAATTTCGTTAGTAGTTAACACATTTTCCCCAGCATTTGCTGAAAAAACGAAATTCATTTTTAATAGTAGCCCTTATATATTTTGTCAAGGGAAGGATTATGAGGAGGAAATTTATGCTTGGGTGTCGATTTAGTTCATATGTAGTCAAACCACTTGAATATGGCCAGTGCTGAACGGAATTGACATCACAATGATGAATTATTTCCATTGTTGACGTGATCTGTGTGCAGGTATACTAACCTAATGAATAAAATGTTACTCTATATTGAAATGGATAATTACCGGACATTTTATCATGATGGTTGGTTATATTAATTTAAAAAACCAAGAGTCTTCGCCCGCGCTACGTTCTGCATCATTATACTTTTCCCTTTTATACGAATCAATACGCAATTCTGTATAAGAAAGCGCAAGTACAAATATTGCTTCAATTGGCCTTCTCAGTAATTTAGGGTCAGTTACTACTTTTCTAGCTTCTCTTTTTTTAAATTGAATTTCCGATTTTAGCGTTGGCCAAAACTCTAATTTTTAAAAATAATTTAAGCCGGCAACTACAGCAAAATGGCCTGTTAATGATCAGTTCAATAATTTGAAGGGATGAAAAATGATTTATCAAAACTTTTTAGAACGTTTCGATGCCTAGCACATATTTTAATACAAGAGAGAGATGATGGCAAGTCACCAGTGCATATCTTTACAAAGAAGCTTTGTTGCCATTTATATTTTCAGACGGTTTTACAATTTTACTATTAAGTAGGCGATTAAGAAATTAAGAAATGTTTAATATCCGGAATCCTTTTTAATCACAGCTTGCATTTTAGTGGTTATCTCGCCTGGTTCAACACTAACGTTCTGCGCTGCATCTTCCATTAATCCTTTAAGATACATCTGAATTCTCCAGTTTCTTGACAATGTCAGGAGCCAAGTTATATGTAAGCATGGAAACTGTTTTTGCAACGACTCAATACCGACAATGATTCACTTGCAAACTCTGCAGAATCAGAAGAAAGTTCTCCGTCTGAATTCAGAGCTTTGAAGACGTCAGTGCAGAATTCAGTTTGCCTACTTTGTAATTACGGGCTGTGAAGACAATAATTCAACTAGTTGCTAATTGTACACGATATGTGGAGGAAAAAAAAAAAGAAAAAAAAACCTGTTTCGTTGCCAATATAAATTTATTTACTTCCAGAAATTCAGACAAGTAAAATAGACTTAAAAACGTTTTTCGTTTCGATATCAGTATGTTGTGGACGTACTAAAGATATAAATCTATGTTTTCCGTTTGGGCGCCAATATACAAACAACTGGTGGTTGGTAACTGGCGTTTACAAATACTCATGCCTTTTGAGAACACGAAAGGAATATATGGAGACACATCTCTTGCAATTTCGCTTTGACGAGTAATGTAATAAGCTTACCGAAACAGTCTTAATTATGTATCTCATCAAAAATGTTTTTACAGGTATGACATTAAAACATGTAATTACATTAATTCCGGGCTCTATTTATCATACAAATGAAGACATCTGTATCTGCTGCTTAACTTACCACTGGATTACTAAATATAATAAATACTTTTTATCTAACCACGCAGCATTGGAAATAAACTGGCAAAAGATTGTGACATGCGACTATATATTAGGAAACCAAGAGCAACTGTGTTATAATAATTCTGTTAGTGTGTTTCAAGTTAAAGTTAATCTAGTTTGTTTGTTTATTTTCAGGTAAGGCGGATGATTAATGGCCTTCATAATATAAGACGATGCAGGTAAGCAAAATCACAGCTGTGCCTGAAGGTAATTTACAGGAGAGCTTCAAGGATTATATATTTGCTTTGTTCTTTATCAAAAGGAAAGGGTTAGTTATTCTTCTTTAATTATAACAGTTGAAAGATCCATGCTTCCTGTAGTTTTATGAATAAAAGTCTCATTATGTTGCTTATTTTGAAAGTAGAACTGCCAATTCCATTCATTTTAAATTAACACTTTTTATACGCTTCGTATATGGACTAATTAGAGTTGTATACAGTACTTTAATTGACGAGGATATTGAATACAAAACAGGAAAAAATCTTCTCACCTCAAAATATTCCCGTGTCTTCTAAATATGAAAATTTAATTATGTTAAAAGTTTTTATATAAATTTTCCTTTCAGCTACTTTATCCATTTCCGCTAAGTAAAGAGAGATACACACATCCAGAGAAAGTTTTGGCACGAATATTTCGATATTTCGGACAACTCCGACTCCTTCATAAACATTCCATTTCGATTTTTTATTTTTTTTGCTTTTTGTTTGTTTGTTTTGTTTGTTTTGTTAATCGCATCTATGCAAAGTTTTCAAACATATACATTAATATAATGCTCTTAGGAATTTTTCTCGTATTTTTCCTCAGTGTGCACATTAGTAGCAGCTTAGGAAACCACATTTACAAGTTTATGTGTAATGAAATTTTCTCTAATTCTTTTGTATGTCATTATAACAATCGAATCTGAAAACATTTCGTGCAGAAATTCAATCTTTTCATCTCCTCCAAATTATTCTTTCCTTTAGAATTGTGCATCAATATATTTGTTATAATTTATTGAAGAATTCACATCCATATCCATTTTCTTTTAACTGCCCATTTCAGAAATGAAAATTTCTCTGAAATTGCTCTATCTCCAAGTCTGAGAAGGTCTACCTTTTTTCCAAACAAGCATTTCAGCTTGCCTTTTGTTGTTAAATATTTCTGTGTTGGTCATTCCTGCCATTTATAGTTTGCACTCCATAAATTTTCACTTTGTATTTGACGCAAAAATGCAAAAATATGCTTAAAATCATCTGAGAGATTTGTTTTCTCAGTTCCCCCCCCCCCTCCTCTGTCGCCACTGAATTTTCTGATCCATATAATATAATTTGACAATTTCAGATTACTTTACAGATCCCCTGATTCTTTCCGACACAAATTGATATATTTATACTTTTTTTTCAATGTTACCACTGGCCACTGGAATTTGTCGTGACGTTGAAAATTTTATAAATATTTCTATTGGGACTCGTGGGATGCTCCAGTCTGGAGAGTCTTACTGAGGTTGGGATGCTTGAAAGGTGCGGCCGCGTTAACCCAAGGATAGCTGTTTAGTGACAATTCGGCCGAATGAGATCAGAGGACTTTGTAGTCTAAGTTTCTCAGGCATTTATCTTAAGAACTGAGGAAACACCTCTGAATCAAACCTCAGGAAAATAATCCAACAGAGAATCAAATCCAAGTCCACCGCGTAAGAAGTACAAGTGCATTGACCATTGCGGTATTCAGGAAATACTTAGAATTTATTATTGGCATATTCAGAAGTTTTAGTTATTTACTTTTAATATGTGTAGTTTTTTCTTTTCTGCATATATCCCTATAGAGGTATATATTTTTCTGAAATATATTTTCAAATCACGTACTAGGGGATGTTCTAAAAGTTCTCGTTCTGGCCCAGAGATGTTGTGAAGATGGCTATATTATATGATAGTTGTTAGTATCATCTCTTAGATGGCGTACTGTAAAGTTTGAGACAAGTGTAGTCACCTGTTTGTGACGATCCTATAAACAAACTAATGTTAACATTTTCTACAAAATGGATAAATACGAACCGTGATTGAATACTTCGTTTTTGAAATACAAAATGAGTTAGATTCTACATTAAAGAATTCGTCTCCTTCATTTTCTACTATTAAAATGTGTGCTGCTAAATTTAAGCATGATCGTATATTCATTCAAGACAATAAGCACTCAGGTCGTTCCAAAACTACTATGACCAACGAGGTTGTGACAAAAATTCACAATACCTTATTGCAAAGGCATTGCAAAGAGCTGGATAGGTTGTGTCCACAACCTTCTACATGAAGTTTTGGGTATGAGAAACCCTTCCGCCCTATGGGTGCCGGTTCGTTAATAATGAACCCAAAAAGCACTCAATGAACATTTCGCAAGAGCGTTTCGACATGTTTAAACGCAATTCCAGTGAGTTTCTCCGACGTTTCAAAAGAGTAGATTAAGCATGGATTCATCAATACACGCCAAAGACGAAGGAGCAATCCAAGCAATGGGTGGCAATAATTGAAAGTGCACCAAAAAAAAAAAAAAAAGCACTTCCATTTGTAGGAAAAGTCACGGCTAGGTTTTCTGGGATTTTCATGGTGTGGGCTCTCGGAGACAACCTCCAGAAGGGCAGAACTACCACCGGCGAGTATAGCGCTTCACTACTGGACTAACTTAAGGATGATATTCAGACTAAATGTCCACACCTTGCGAAAAATCATCACGATAATGCACGTTCACACACGTCTTTGATTGTTGCTGCAAAGCTGCATAACCAACTGCTTCCACATCCGCCGGATTTGGCTCTCAGCGATTACTTTTTGTTCCCAAACCTGAAGAAATGGCTGGGTGACGAAGATTCACATCAAATGATGAGGTTGAAGTGAGAGTGTCGCTTAGTTTTCACAGATGGACAAGTCTTATTTTTACGGAGGGTATTAAACGTTTCCACTAAATGTATCGATTTCAAGGTGAACATTTTGGAAAAAAAAGCTCTTAAATCTTGTGTTTTACTTGGTCAAGTCGATCACTTTTAGAACCCCGTATTTTCAGCATCTTTAATTTTTAAATTTTTACTGTCGCTCTTCAGGAGCAGGATCTTATGATTAAGTTAGCATAATGATTTTTTATTTATATTTTCTCTTTTCTTATTTGGCTTTCAAATAAGAAATAACCGCACGCTTGTCTTATACTTTATTTATTTCATTCTTCAAGAACTACTACAGAATGCTGGCTGAAATAAAAAAAAAAAAAAACTTCAAGAGTAATTTTTGTTCTTGATTTAGATCTTTGTGTTTTTATTTATTTTTATCACGACAATCTGTGACAAACTTCTGTTCACAATTTTGAAGGCTTCCTTTCATTCAGAAGCGCAATGCTTTTACAAACTCAAATATTTCTGACAGAACATCAGCGCATGATTGCTTTCGGCAAAACTCGGAGTAAACTTCTGCAGGACATAAACTTTAGAGCAAATTTATAAAAATAGAAGCAGAAAGAAATGTTTTTTTGAGTCACTAATTGCTTTAGAAATACAGTGATATCCATCACAAACGCATTTGCATTATATATAACACTTTATAGTTGATGCGTTTTTTACTTTTAATATTTATTAAATTCTAATTTATTTATAAGCTTTATTCTCTCCTTGCCCTAGTAAAGCCGCTTGATTGAATCAGGAGCGGGGATGTGTTTGTATCTACATGTAGAGTAATTGATGCAGTGATTGGTATGCGGAGGACTGTAGAGTATGTGTGGCTGAGGATATGGAATGTGTCAACATGCCTGCAATGGAACTCCCCGATATATAAACAAACGGGAATCGGAAACAGTTTCCGGAATTACTAAACCACTGGAATACATCAATTTCGCTCCACAGAGAATTAACTGCCAAAGTTACAGTGCAGTCTGTACACCCGACGCACTTTGTCTTCAATATTAATTTCGAGAATAATTTCGTGCGTTGGTGAGGGAACCTGCTTTGATGTTACTACCTGTTTAGTTTCTATCTCATCCCCGCATCCAATAAAGTAGTTTGTGCTTCTGCTCTGAAGAAATTTGTATCAAATTTGACCCCATTGCATTGAGAGTGGCCACCTGTCTTGAATGTTCTGGACTGTTATGCAGTTCTTTGCTGAAATTAATAAACTGCCAACAAAAGAAAGTTTGAGTGAAAAAATCTTCTAAACCTTGTTGCCGCTCCTAAACTGAAAATGAGTTCACAGGATAATAAACGTCAAAATGATAAGCATGAGATGTAAATAAGCAATTAAAACATCTGACCTAATCTATAAAATACTTTTGAGCATTGTGACCAAGTGAGAAATATGTGTTGAACTACCGGTGATTCAGTTATGTTTGGACTGCAACACAATTCCTTCGATTTTCGGCGATCGTGCAGCTATATGCGAGTTAGGGCTTCAGGACTGTATTCGGGTTCAATGGGCTACATACTTGTTTTGTTTTTTTTTGATTGATTTTTTTATGGACGCTCTTTAATAGCTCAGGTCATCAGCGTCCCATTCAACTCAGGGCGTGAAACGGCCGACAAATTTTGCTCAGAGGTCTCTCTTTCAGGCTTGAGATTCTTTTTCGTGCCTTAAATGTACGACACGGGACCCACAGCTTTACTTCCCTTCCGAAGGAAGCCATACTTAGGATTTTCACGCCCGAAAAAATCCATCGGTCCTGGCCGGGTTCGAACCCACGATCTTGGGTTTAGGAGGCAAGTGTGGTAACCACTACACCACCAGGACCGACGCTACATACTTGTAAGCATAAAATGTTTATTATATAAAATCACCAAAAATGCAATTTTTGACTCAGACCTAGAAAAAATGCTGAAACTCTTGTCTTTTAATTTAAATTTGTTTGGTACCTGTTTCAGAAGTACGATTATTTTGATATTTTCACAGGGCGCTGCAGAGAGTTTAAGATAATTTAACGTTTTTCAGAGATAAAGGTCACAAAGTTTTTGGTCTTGGGATAAAAATCTACTCCTAGTTACTGCGGCACCGGCTCACAAAACTAGTAATGGTTTAGCTTAAGTAGTTTTGTATCTATTTGCAAAGAACCGGGAAAAATGACCCTGTTTGTAGCTGAACAGCATTTTCTTTACATTCATCTGTATATATACTTCTAAGAAATATTTTATTTATACATTATTAAATCGGGCTAATGAGAATTTTGTATGTTCATCAAATGGTAAACATCTTAAGCCAAAATATTTATAACAGTATTGTGTGCTTTTCAGATTATATATTTATACTGTTCCTTTAAAGCGTATTATGACTATAAATATTACAGCTTTTATTGCTATCCTTCGTTTGCTTAACGTTTGTATTACAACAAAATATATAAATAACTAATTCATAATTGTGTATATTACAAAAATAAATTTATAGGAATACATCGGTTAAGTCAACTGTAAATATTAGGCCTTCTTTGAATCTTAAAAACCTTAACACCACAAGAATATCCCCAAGTAATGTACCATGAATCAATTGCGTAAATAGACTGCTATAAACATTTTAATCTAGGAAGTAAAAATGTTGCTTAGAAAAGTTTTATTAAACTAACTATTCAGTGTGATGTTGTTTATTACCCAGTATAAATTAATAACTTAACTGGCGATTTTTATGAGCTACCAAATTAAAAGAACTAAGAAGTAAATGGTAATCGTCTTATTATAATTCAGACACATCATATTATTTTAACTATATATCAGCCCTGTTTAAAAGTTTTTACAATGTATCCTAATAAGAAAAAACATCACTACAAATAAAAAAGCAGTTATAGATCCCGGGGTAAATGACTTTTAATATATTGAATGTGTCCAAACAACAATTATTTCTTTTATCCCGTTTTCTATTTCGTAAATAGGATTTTATTATAGATAACTTTGCTGTGTTATTCCATAATATTGCGTCTGTAAACCTATAGCATATATCTAAAACCCTTACTCCCACTTTTCAATAAACCATTGTTTTCTGTTAGTTCCAACTTCTTTCAAAAGACGCCGCAACATCGCGCCAAAATGCCAAAGATATAGCACTTAGTTGCGCTGATACAATCGTAAAGTTGAATCTAACTAACCATTTATATGGGTTAGACAAACTTTGGCTTGGAGTTACGAATAAGTTAGCCTTCGAAATCATCACTCATTTTTTATAAGTGGTAAGATAACGTACAATGCTTAACCTCTCCTGCATTTTTTTAATTGTTACGCATTACGAAACACACTAAAGTTTATCAGTTGTAAGTTACTTAATCGGGTTCTCTGATTTTTGGTAGGAGCTTGAGAGTATAATAAAGATACACGCCGAAGGTAGGATAGTTGGGGTTTAAGACGGCTGTAAAATTCGTTCCTTTGCACTGCAGTTATAACGATTTATCTGCGGGTTAAACGCTGAAACATTTATCATTATTTCGATATCATTAAGTCCCAATCTTCTTTTAGAGACTTTTTTCTTAGCTTTAAGAGGTCGCCGGGTTAATTACTCTGGCTAGTAGAATTCCTTTTATTTAAAACGGTACAGCATCCGTTAACAACACTTAAAATACATCACATTGGTACCTCATCTTTAACAGGTTAATACACATTACACTCGAGTACCTATATGAAACAGGCAGTTCCATATTATTATCTGTAACTCCTGTTTCGGCAGATCGAGACCCAAAAGTTGAAACGAATATCTAATTCCGGATGCAAGACCCGTAAACGAGCACAAAAGTAGATGACTCTTCATCCCTACAAATGGAAGTCATTTATGGCGTCCTTTTCATCTGTTTCTAAATACCCTTGTACAATAAAAGAGTGCACTTCATAATTATTTTATATTCTAATGCCCGGCCCAAAATAAAACAGGTGGCTGTTTCCTCGCGGTGCCCCAGAAAACAATTTGTCTTTTAAACACAGAAAATGTCTCTTAAGAAATTGTGAAATTTTTTATGGATGGACGTACAATTTGTAGAGACATATTATGGAGACATTGATAACGACATATTTCGGGAATGGGAATCTATCTAAGACACAAGCATATTTATTAATGCCACAAACGTTTCACCGAAGAGAGAGAAACTCTTAAAAAAAAAGTAATTAATCAACGTCGACATCGGACGAGCGCAACGAAAACAAATATTCAGGCCGTTTGGGACGTATTGACGAGTGTGACCAATGTTTGACGATTTCTGAAAAAACTTTTGAGATTGTGATAAAAGTGCTCAACTAAGTATTTCAAGTGACTTGCATCACTAAAAAATTCCTGCAATGTGAGTTTCTCAAATGTTCACTGAGGCTGCTCATGTGTCAAGAGGCTTTTCGCTCAATATCCGGATCAAGTAGTTGGAAATGTTTTGTTGACATTTACCTGGAATTCTCGAGACATTTTGTTCATCATGAACTTGGAACAGTCAATGCAGCTTATTACTGTCAGCTTCTAGTTGAGGCAAGTTCTTCCCCAAGACAACACTCTTTCGCATAGTTACTTGGACAAAGAAAAACTCGAGGAAATCTACTGGGTAGCATTGACACACCTTTCCTATAGTCCAGACACGCCGCCTTGCGATTACATTAAGATTAAGACAGCTAAAAGAAGCATTGGAAGCGGTGGAGTTGTGGAAGCTTAGCGCTCAACTGGCTAAAACTCCAACATTTTAATGCAAAAAGCGTTTTGTTGAAATGACCGCAGTATCAACTATCTGGCTATCTTCAGTTGTGATACCTTGCGTGCTCTCATTAGTGCGTCCAGAGCGCACATCATCTTCGAAGTATGTACGTTTAAACCTATTTATCTAGATATGTATAATGTTCAACGTTGATGAGGGTCTTTATGGATTGAGCTTACATACAGTAATTAAACTAAAGCTATAAATGTCGAAAAATTGCAGTTTGTAGCATTTGGCTGACAATTTAGCACAGCCGGTACAAGAATGACCTGCTAACAATGGCCTCATACGATCAGTGTACGTGGTAGTTGTTGACTGCTTAATCCATTTTAGTTGTAATACAACTAAGTGCAAATTGGAATCTTTAAGCTAACAGTATAACATGTAAATAAAATAATGATAGGGGAAAAGCATATACTTTTAAGGCTGAAAGTTATCCTTTTTATTATATATATGGTTATCGTTGTTTGTTTTACTAGATTCTCTGCTCTAGCGCTCTATAATTACCTTCAACTCACAAATTCAACTTACTCAGGAATTTGCTTAGTTTACGCAGCTCCTGCGAGACGGACTCTCTCAATGAATAAAGCCAAATTTAGCTTTTCAAATTCTGAACAATATCAAGGTAGTTTCCGTAAATTTAGCATCACGGCGTTACTTGGTATTCTGCATACAAGATGAACATTTAAAGCACGCTTTGCTACATGCTGCGAGCAGATATTGCTTTTGCTGCTATTCTAAAGAACATGGACTTCTGGAAAGCATCAATGAGATAAGTGGCTTTCAAGAAGCGCTGCAGAATTTAATTTACGTTTTCACTTAGCTGAACCGTTCAAGCGTAGGACTCATTTAAAATAAAGTGGCAATTTGTCTCAACTCCTTAGCTGCGGTATGTGATGAAAATAGGGAAAGAAACATTTTTGCACAGAATGGATATCAATTTGATATGCAAGGTAATAATTGTTAAGAATGTTAATATAAATTGTTTTAATTTGTTATTTGCATTTGTAATATAAAACTATGAAAGAGTAACAGCATAACAGCATGAAAGTCAGATCTTAAGATTTACAACAGTAAAAATTATCCAAATTACTAAAAATACTCAGCGACATTTAATAAATGCAGAAAAGTCAGTATCCATATGCATTTGGGGATTTTAATCTTTTTAGTAATTATGTAATAAGTAATAAATATTTGCATTTAGTATAACTAATATTAAACACATTGCAAAAGCGTGATTTTAATAAATAAAAGTACTGCATTTTTCATGTATCACTGATATGACATAAGTGGAAGAGACTTTTAAAGTCACTGTGTGTGTATGTTTTAATGACGTGATATTTCTGAAAGATTGATTGGAACAGCTATAATTACTACCAGCTTTTTAAATTGGTATATGCATTTCATAAATTTATTAAAACGCTGCTTTAATATTTAATGGCTTTTTACATTAAAATTTCACGGATTAACAGCATTTTATAATTAACATTTGTTTTCTTTAATTACGCTCGCTTGGAATACAATGTTCACTTTGCTTGGTTTCTAGCGTATAGCGGTAAATGCTCTAGTTTAACAGCTGCTTTGATTTTTTTTTAAACTGAGATTTAATAATACTTACGACTTCAGTTCCAGCATTTTAGCCTACTGCAAAAAGAACTTTTAAAAGAGAAAAATATTTAGAAATACGAAACATTTTTGCACTCTATCTCCATTTGGTCCATTTAAAAAAACACTGCCCATGATAAGGGAAAAGAAAAGATCAATATAAAATATTTGTAACTATTTTTAAAAAAAATTATACGTTTTTTTTCTAAAATAAAGAGAAAATTAAAAGTTGGATATTTTATACTCGATTCAAATAGGTAAATATGAATTCCCATCATATTAATCGGTCCTGGTGGTCTAGTGGTAACCATACTTGCCTCGTAGACCCAAGATCGTGGGTTCGATCCCGGCCAAAGTCGATGGTATTTTTTCGGGCATAAAAAGGCTAATTTTGAGCTTCCTTCGGTAAGGAAGTAAAGGCGTGGGTCCCGTGTCCCAGATTTACGGCAGTAAAAGAACCTCAAGCCTGAAAGAAGAGGTCTCTGAGCAAAATTTATCGGCCAGCCCTGGTTTGAATGGGACGCTGATGACCTGAGATGTTAAGCGTCCATAAATCAACCAACCTATCATATTATAAATAGTTAATACGTATTTCATAATTACAAAAAGTCTGATCAACTGTACTGATTGGTCGCACCACACCTTTCTAAGACTATCATCTCCGAATATTGAGTACCTTTCGATTATTACACATTACAGGTTTGGAGGACTGTTTTTCTTTGTTCAATATTGTAACAAAGCTTGTATAATTTAACGTTCAATTCAGATAGCTTAAGACTTATTACATTTGTGGTCTAAGGTTAACAGGAACTTAAATTTTCACTTATAACCTCCATCGCTTTGTCTGTTCTACCATAATTCAATCTTAAACTTGGAGATAGTTTAGTAAATAATTTATTTCATACCTGAAGTAGTTTAGCAGATTAAGTGTTTGAGAATTTTAATTTAAATTAAATTAAATGTCCAATTAAATATTAATTTTTACCAAATGAAAATACGTAATTTTAAAATAACGTATTGAATGTGTGATTTACTCCTTTGTAGCAATGAACAGCTCTATGATTCAAATGTACGAAGTAGGTATTTCCAAGCAATGTCCGAGTCTTTTTCCGAGAGTAAAAAGAGCCTTGTATGTACATTACAGCCGTTAGTACTTTTTGGAAACGGTAGGGGATATGTAACTGCGATGTCAGCAAAGGAATTAATTCCGAGTCCGCCAGAAATGCTGTTAACAGTGCACGGAGCGCTGTTGTGGTTAAGAGGATAATGCAAAACTCTCCCAACAATTCTTGGAAGCCACGAGCGACTTTGTTATAAAGGATTACAGCCAACTCCTCGGTCATCGTTGAAGGGAAATTTTGGGATGTTGCCTGTACAGCAAAGTGCGAAGAGGTGCAACTTTCCTAGGTTTCCCCACATTTTCGTATTCATTATCATCCATGGATTGAATCGTATTATTTTATAGGGCACTTTTGTATAGCCCTATTTTTGCTGAAACTAATTAATTACATAACAAACTTCAACATAAGAACGATACAGACCGGAGTTTTAATGTTAATTGGAAAGAAATGAGTAAATACTTAAAATCATTATTTCTAAAAATTAAAGCATTTTTATGAATATAAGGTGATTACATTACATTTAGACAAACTTTATTTGCAGATAGAGAATTGAAAACAAAATAAATAATATCAAAGCTGCATAGCGTAGCTGTTAACTGACGATATCGGTAACTGATTAAAGTAAATGAAAGATACTAAATATATTTTCATATCCAGGAAAAAAGTGAACCAAAAATATTATAAAATATTTGTCAAAATTACTAAATAGAATAATATTAGATAATGTCAATAGGTACCGCCAAGGGTGGCCGAGATGGTTAAGGCGCGACTCGTGAGCGGGAGGTGTGGGATTCGATAAGCACTAGAACTGAGGTTTTTTTCCAGCCTTCCTGAGTCCTAATAAATGGAAAATGTCGGGGAGGTACCGTAATCTTAGGCCTGGAGCGTTTCATTCCTTTACTGAGGCCTCAGTAGTAAAAACGGCCGATAAACACTATTAGGTGTTCCGATGAACATTTATGACATATAGTAAGTAAAGTGATTGTTCACAAAAATACAGGAATTTCTTTTTTGTTTAACGACTGTAAACCAAAAGACGTATTAGAGGTTAAGAAACAATTGTTATAAAAGCTGGTATATTCAGATAATGCTTGAAACATTGAGGGTTATGATTAATTTACTATTTAAATATATGAATCATTTTAATAATCTTCAAAAAACTAGAATTAAAATCACCTTCAAAACTATATTACATTAATAATCCATGTAAATAAAACTTATTGTAATCCATTATTCAACTTAATTATTACTCTATTTTGGTGAAGATGCCTATGTATATTGTACATTTATGGTTACCTAAAGCACATGTTGAAGCTCTCCTATATTGTTTTCATCTACGAGTCAACAAGATAAATTCACAATTGATAGTCAAACTACCAGTCCAAAAAAAAAAAGTGTTTAAATACAAAAAAAAATTCATAGAGTAAGATGCCTGATCAAAGGATTATCAAGAATGCAATTCTAAAGGTGTAAGTAATAAAAATTATTAAGTCTTAGATAGGATCTATCCATTTACCCGCACACCCGAAGTTTTAACGCCCAACTTTTCAATTCTAAAAAAATAAAAAACTCATTGGACAAAACTTCAGGGAATATTACTTATCTTATAGGAGATTCTATGTGATCCCTCGCTATTATTGTTGTACATTAAGTTTCACTTGAGACTACTTTCAGAACTGTACGTAACATAGGCGCATGCCATCCTTCGAACAGTGTCATGAAAGCCAACAAGCGGCAAACTTGGGATGCGCATTAAGGAGCTCCAGGGTTCAACCTCTTGAACCAGCAGCCATCTTGACATTAGATTTTTTCGTGTATTCCAAACGTCACTTGCACGAAGTTTCTACTCTCCAATTTAATATCTGTTCATTCCGTCGGTTCTATTCCAGGTGGGCTATTTCTGTGTGCAATGTGGCGCGGCTTGCGCTTTGAAAAGGTTTTTGCCTCCGTGTCTCGTATGGAAGTGACCCTTTTGAGCAACATTAGGTTCCCGCCAGACCCCCCCCCCCCTCATGTCATCTCTTCCTCCTGGAGATGCTCATATTGGGAGTGTATATGGAACGGCCAAATCTTGGGCTAGACTGAATTGCCGAAAATTCCTCCTCAAGCCAAGCCAATACGAAAGGCAAAAAAAGAAAACGACAAATGCTGTTTGGTATTGCAAAATCTTGAACGCTTATTTATTTCCGATAGTTTGTTTAATGATGATGCCGATCCTGACCCATGGTCAACTAAGTCAACACAATTAAAGGCAAACCGAACATTCATATACCGTGACGACAAGATGAGGCGATTCCGTCAATCCCTTACGGAAATGTAAACACATGACGGCACACAGTTTATAACCCAGAGTTTTATGTCCTTTTTTTTTATCTATTTTTTTTATCCCCCTCTATATGTAATGTGTTCGAGAACCTCTTACTTCCACACATTTTGTTCTTTAAAGTTAATGTCAGAATACACATTTCCACCTCTAGCAAAAGAACGAACATCATTGCTATATACCGTAACTCACATCATTTTCAATCTCTCTCTTTATCTTTTTGCAGTTTTTTTTTAAAAAAATATATTTCTTATTATTGTTATTTTTATTTCAAGAAAGATAAAATAAACATTCGTTATTTTTCTATAACAAACTTTGTTCAACGTATAAGAATTTTATAACTGGCTTTATTAGAAAATATTCATTTATATCTGATCGGGGAATCATATAGGTATTTTATGCAGTGCTTTATTAAAACTACTTAATGTATTATAATTTATTATAATTAAATTATAATAAATGCTTCTAACAAGTCATCGACAAGTTCCTCTGCACTCGGGTGAGAGTTGATGCTCCTACATTTCTGATATTCCTTTCTTCGAAACCGGTTTTTAGAAGGTAATCCCTCCACCGTTGCTAAGGGAGATATACTTGCCATGCTGATTAGGTAATCCCAATAACTATACGCTCGACCCTAATTCACTTTCCCAAGTGAAATCTGACTAAACAGTGGCTACGGAGTGACATCTCTATTACCCTTAGTTATATACCTGGAACAACGAAACATATGTCTTATTATAGGTTTAAAAGGAAACCCATTTCGTGAATAACTACAGTTTTTAGTATGCTTATTATCTTTGCATAGATGATGGAGCAAGTATACTTTTCAGAATGGGGGAAAACTTTCGGATTAAAGAATCACGCCCAGGAAACTAATTATTCCGACTGGGAATAAGCACGGGTACACTAGTAAATCAATAGGCAGTGAATGCGAGCCATTGTAGTGGTTTGTTTGGATTAATAATATCATAATTTGCCAATTCCGAAAGTATTCACATAATGCAGGGCCAGAAACAACGTTCATAACGGAACCAATGCAATTTTTTTAATGCTACATCCTTTATGGTAACGTTTTTAAATTAATTTGCAGTGTTTTGTTATTCAATACCAATACCGTTTCATTTGCCCTATTTAACAGTTCAGCGTTAATATATACAAAAATATGCATTTAAATAAAATACCTCATCTCGATGCTGAATGCTTGCGAGTGGTAATTATGTATACTTCTGGGTGTCATAATAAATATATGTCTAGTAATATTTAACGCTGTACTGTCATCCATACTTATTTGATAGGCTGGATGATGGGAAATCACAATGTTCAAGGTCTATACAAGGGAGGGTTTTTGCATTCTTGCAAGATAGCAGGGTTTCCTGTTTCACCGAATTTCACATCTTAGTGGTGTTTTGTATATCAAATGTAATTTAAATCAATGCATATATATCTAATATATAAATAGTAAATCAGAAATGAATGAAACAATCCAAACAGTCATACAAATGACGCAACATTTCGAACAGCTTGGTTTCTTCAAAGGCAGAAGACAGGTGACGTTGGTAAAATAATATTGAATGTTGAAGAACGTAATATGTGGAAAAAGTAACAAGCCACACGGAAAAGAAAACGTAAATCTTATGTAAATGACATATTTAAGATACATAGTCATAAATCTTGTCCGCTCGCGCGATGTTGTACGTCTGAACGTACTGCAACCGTTGGCGCCCGTAGATAAATCGTAAAACACTAAGTGGACAAGAATTATAACTAAAAACCAGTAGTAGCTATCTATTATCATAAGAGCAGCGAAGTCGGTCCTGGTGGTGTAGTGGTTACCATACTTGCCTCCTAATCCCAAGATCGAACCCGGCCAGGACCGATGGATTTTTTCGGGGCGTAAAAATTCTAAGTATGGCTTCCTTCGGAAGGGAAGTAAAGCCGTGGGTCCCGTATGTGTAATGTGTAATGTGTCGTACATTACATTGGTACATAAATAAACCATTCAAAAAGACAAAAACAAAAAAGAGCAGTGAAGGGTAAAAAATATCGATTCTAAATAAATTCTAAATACAATTTTTATTCGGCCCCAGTCTTGTAGTCGGCTATGGTGGTGTAGTGGTAACCACTTGCCATCTAAACTTAAGATCGCGGGTTCAAACCCGACCAGGATCGATGGATTTTTTCGGGCGTTTTTTTATGTGTTTGTTTAAGGACGCTCTTTAACATTTCAGGTCATCAGCGTCCCATTCAACTCAGAGCGTGAAACGGCCGACAAATTTTGTTCAGAGGTCTCTTCTTTCAGGCTTGAGGTTCTTTATCGTGCCGTAAATGTACGACACGGGACCCACGGCTTTACTTCTCTTCCGAAGGAAGCCATACTTAAGATTTTTACGCCCGAAAAAATCCATCGATCCTGGCCGGGTTTAAACCCGCGATCTTGGGTTTAGAATCAAGTATAATTACCACACCACCACCAGGACCGAAATAAAAACCCCCACCAAAAAAAAAAAATAAATAAATAACAGTCTTGTAGGGAAGCATGTGAGAAAAAAAGCTATGTAAACTTTTCTAGAAGCACATTTTTAAAGAAACAAAAAAACTTAAAACATGTCGATTCTAAGTAAACTTTCTTCATAATGTAGGAGAGAGTATTTCGCTACGCCAAAGTCACAAGTATGGCATTCGTTCACACAATTAAATTTTGCACGAGTATCAGAGTCTGTGAGAAGTGGACAATTCCGAGAACATATAGAATTTGGTAGACGATTGTCAGCCTTAATTTCTTTTATCCCAAGCTACTTCTGAAAATTCTGACATAATCATGATAAGGAAACAAGTCGTGATGTCTTTTCGAATACATAAAAGGAGGGATCAAGCTGTAAATTATCTACCAAAATCTATATGTTCTCAGAATTATCCACCTCTCACAGACGGTTGAGAAAATGTTTAAAGTGAACCGCAAAAGGAAGACTTTAAGCAATAATGAATTAGTGAATGAATTATTATGTACGAGTGTCTTAGGGTATTTGCGCTACAGAATTGTCATTAAACATTCTGTTGTTTTAAATATGTACTTTTTAACCCTTCCCTGTACAAGATACAGCTTTTAATTATTGTAGATTTTGACTAAGTGTTTCAATTGTTTATTTATGATATACAGAGTTTTACTTAACATTTGAAAACATCTGGGGAATTCATAGAGGACCTAATAATGTCAGAATAGACCATTAAAACTTATCCATTTTCGCTTAGTTTTTAATTAGAGTATATTTTTTATCTTTTACAGACATTTCTCAAAATGGCCACCATCAACTATAAAACACACTTTCAAGCGTTCATCAAAGACTGCTGATATCCTAGCTTAGTATTCTGACGAAGAATTTTCAGGTTTTTAATGCGTGTGAAATACACAATGAGTGTTTAAAAGAACACTCATGTAGAAGGGCTAAAAGAAAGAACAGGGCAGGATTTCGGTCCCCCGCGACCTATCCATTTATTTGAGAATCGCTGATCTGAAATCGCTCTAGCAGCACGAGAAAAATCAGTTGGTACCCCATTATCCATGAATCACAAATGAAGAAGTTTTCAGCCCACGCATGAGTACTGTAGAAGCTCTGCAGTCCTTTCTGTGGCAACTGGTAGGTGACAAGTGGCTTTTACAAATCGTAACAAAGCACCAATTTTAATGAAAAAAAAACACTTGTCAGTAAAACAACTTGTAAAAGATACAAAAAAAAAAAAAACGGGCATCTGGTGTTCAAGAGTCAAAAAGAAAATTCCACTGGGTTGACTAATGTCAGAATACTTTTGCAGAATTGTTTTTGAACAATGGGAGGGGAAATTTGTGCAGAAAACTAGAAAAGGCTTGGAATCATCAAATTTGAAACAATGGAGGTTAGTATTGCATCATACATGGATTATGAAAGTTATATATGCAAGTGGCATGAGGGTTTTTATATACGCATCTGTACCAAACCCCATATCGTCGATCCTAAGAGCGAATACGTTCCGTTAATTATGCCATTTCACTTGTCTTGACTCGCATTCGTTCTCATACAAACGCATGTGTATAGCATGTAGAAAATAGCACATTTACTGCTGAAGAGCTGCTGCTATCACCAGGTAATGTCCGAGTCCGTTTTGTGCATTAGAACTATAACACTACTAGCTTTATGGGAATTCAAAGCTGGGTCAGAGCCGGCGCATGCTATCTCAACTCTCCTTTTCTTGTCTGCTGCCACCGGAAGCCCCGACTTAATCTCTGCTGCTGATGTGAACTAATTGCTGACATTTATATTAGCTTGAGCAACCCCAGCAACAAATTGTAATTTGTAGAGCTTTGCTTGCAAAGCACGGTCTTCTATAGTCCCACTGTAGGCAAGAAGAAAGTGTATCTTGACACTTTTTATTGTTTTGGCCCACACACGGTTTATAATGTGTTAATTAATTTACTATACTTACAGGATAGTGAAATATTTAAGAATACTATCCGGATATTTAGGAAAAAACAATTTTATTTATTATGTTGTAGTAAGACAGTAGCATTAATACAATACAATACAAAACTTAAACAGGATACGCGGTCCAGTGCACTGTACATGATTATAATACAATAGGATTGTTTGATTTAGTATAAGGTATTAGATTAGATATTTTACGATAAACTTTAAAATATATATTCACAATTAAATAAAATATAAAAAATACATCAGAAGAATACTGATTAAAATATTTAAAATACATATAAATATAGGGTAATCCCATTATGGATGACACCAGCTGGATTTAGTCAAATTGTTTCCCCATTCTCCTCCCCGGTTTCAGACCTGAGCCATCTCATTTTAATCAGAACTTTACCTAATCTCTCCTCTTCTTCATGCCAAAGCCTAACATGGCAATCTTCCTCTGTACAGGAGTGCAGTAGATACTTTTCACTCCACATGTGTCCATGATTCCTCCTCCTCACAGATGTTACAAACTCATAATCGTCGGTGATTTTAATCAAGCATTATGACCTAGTTATGAGTCTCCCAAGTACCTCTCTAGTGAGTTTAGTCCCTGTTTTGATGACTGCTCCATCGTCCATTCAGATTTTACTTGCAACGAAAGTATCCGTGCCTATCCATATCCCGTAAGTAGTTCCTAACCCTCCTGCATATGGTCTTTCTATTCCCGTTATCCGCCATCAAAATAGAGCCCGGCCCTATTGTTTATAGTCCCTTTTTAATTTGTATGCTCATGTCATGTACGCTCCCATCCCCAGGTGTTAATGATAGCACATTGCTTGATTAAAGTTTGCTTTCCACTTATAAGAAGGATAAGGGAATGATGAGAGCTTCAAACAATTATAGGGGGGTCATTTTGTTACCAATTATGGATATATTTCCAATTAACACAATAATAAAAGTAGATAAAGATAAAATAAAGAGAAAGAGTCACACTTGAAATTGCTATATTTCGAACTACTGCGAGTTCTTCAATGGCAAGAAGATGTAATAAATAATAAAGTCTATTAGAAAACACAGAAACAAAATTAAAAGAATAATAGATAAATAGTAAAGAAGTCAAAAGCAAAACACACAAAAGCATATAAGGCTTAATAAGCAAAGTTAAAAGCAGCACCAGAGGTGCAAACAATAATAATGAAAAATAAAAATAAAGAAACACTATTAACAATGTAACAAATTAACACTAATAATAAAAGTAGATATAGATAAAACACAGAGAAAGAGTCACACTTGAAATTGCTATATTTAGAACTACTGCGAGTTCTTCAATGGCAAGACAAGATATATATACTGTAGAGATTTACATATCTGGCATTCAATAAGGCGACTTGAATAACCGAAGCACACTATTGGTGTTAAATCGCTCTGTTCTGGCATAAAAATACTCTAGAGAATTACAAAAACAACTGTTATCCTTTATTAATTAAGAAAAAAACATTAGTATAAAAATGGTGATAATCCAAGAACTCGTCGCTGCTGAGCATTCTTTCTACACTTACGATTTTTTAGAAATACAAAATTATTTATAATTATTGTTTTCATATATTGTAATGTTTTTGTTAATTATTGCCTAAATTGAATATTACAAATAAGGCAATAGCTATAATGGTAATAAAAATACAGTGCATGGAGCTTTTTACGGCAGTAGTTCTAAAAGTCAAGGTATTAACGTTCCTTAAAAAGTATACAAACTATTTTTTTTTTTAAGAACTATGAGCAAGAGTAAAAAACAAAAAAAATAATGTAAACCATTTTATAATGTGCGATCGTCAAACAATATGTAAAAGTAAATAGTGCTATTAATTATAGTTTTTTAGGAAAGTAAATTTTTACTATAGTTTAATGTAGTTATGCTACCTCTAGAAAGATAAGAAATAAAATATACCGGAATTATCTCCTTCAGAAGATCTAAAAGAAAACATCAGGATACAAATAGGAAGAATCGTGGAAACAAAAGTGTTGCAAATGAGTGCAGTTTTATTAAAATGTACCTATCAGATGTACCCAATGGACACCATTGGGGACAGCTCCTATAACACAATAATCGTATTGAAATAAAATGAATACTGTGTACATGTAAAAGTGTGACTTGTCCACCGGAGAAGTTAGATGAAGTCTTGGTCCGACACAGCTTGCGTTCATCTGCGGACGCAGAACGAAAATAATTCTGTATAGCTCAGATCATGAAAAGCAAATGTATTGACCAAGAGGAATTTTGGGGAGTTGTATTGATTCTCCAAAGTATAATAAAGACTCCTTTTTAGTTCACTGAAAAAGAAATCAACGAGGCAACTCGGGGAATGAAGCTCGGTCAGTGAACAGGTGGTCAGTGTTGACTGCATGGACAAAAGATAGGCACCGATAAGTCATAACTTCCTTGTCCATGATGACCTAATTTAAACGTACATTTATTTAATTTGCAGTTCACACAACAGTTTATTAAATTGAATATATATATGTATGTGTATATACTATTCATAAATTGTTGAACTTTGCATTTTAAGTTCATGATAATAAAATTAAGCATTTTCTTTTCAAGAAATAGATGTTGGACTTATGAAATGTTTTGCACTCTAGTGAGCAAAACATGGCTTTCAGTGTTAATAGGACTTCACCCAAGATAATCGCGGAGAGTTAAAGCAATGTAAAATAACTGAGAGACAACAATGGCGCTCACGAAACAGCCATTCTGTGACTAGAGAAGACGAAGAATGATGCTCGTGAAGTTTTACAATCAAAGTTTTCCACATCCCGCAATTGTTTACAGCTTAATGTATCGAGCAATGATTGGATATACTAACACCCAGAACTACCTAAGTCAAACAACACCGAGTTCACAGATCTACATCACCCACATTAATGAATTCTGCTTGGAAACTTTTTGTAACAAAAATTAATCAATTATACTCTTTATAGAACAAATTAATACACAAAGAAAGTTTTCAACAACAAAAGTTTACTACTGGAAAATACGTTAACTAGAGAAGCTTGTTCGTATCAAAGATTGCCACCAAAATGTCACTGCATACGACGATGGATATCGATTAGACAATTTTAATACTTAGACAAAGATGTTAGTGTATAAATTGCTTTTAATGTTTAATATTTTGCTGTTGTATAAAAATGCCCCAAATGGATATTTCAATGCTCATCTTTTTCCTTGGTACTGTCATATGAACGAGCTTGTGTAACTTTCAAGTTTTAATTTCATTGGTCAAAACATGTTTTGCCTTCAATGGTTAGGGAATAATACCTCTCTACGGGTCAGTGACAGGATACTTTTCATCTGAGCTCCTCGAGTTATAGGAATAGGCAAAAAGTTTCCGGAAAATGGGGCTTAGTTTCGGCTTTCTCTAGAAATTTAATGGGCTTCTCGACTATACGGTAATCCAAATTTGTTATATTTTTATCAGTATTTTATATTGATAAGGTAAATTATAAACTTTCATACACTTTCTCAGGAGAAAATTTGCATTCGCTTTTGCAATTACTTTGCTTAAATGTTGTAAAGTTGTATAAGATAACTATTGGTATGCTAGGGGAGTTATCTGTTAACTGTTAAATTGTATTATGTAATTTTGCCTGCTATGAGATGTATTTAAATAATTTTTCTAGCCCAGTTAGGCAGTTCCCCCCCCCCACATTTTTAGGAAATTTCGTAGAATATGGGACTCCTTTGAAGAAAATCTTGAAAGTATAATTATAAACGTTTATCATTTATTGTTGGATGTTTTTTTTAATTATTGTATGTAAAATTAGTAACTTACATCTTGATTGTGTGTTATGTTTATCTCATCACACGTTACATTCAAATTTTGATCACTAATTGTTTAAAATAAAAGGAGTGACACTATTTATTCACTATTTATTTTCTCTTAAATGTCGCTAAAGCCTATATTTACTTTTAACACCTCCCCCGCATGCGCGCGCGCACACACACACACACACATATTCACCATTCTGTAGGCCTTTTAATATTTTCCTGGAAACAAGTAGCAGCAGAAGAAACTATTAATATTAATGGTCACAAGTTGGTATTGTCGAAGATAAAACTGCTATAAACAATATAAAAATATATAAGTATATGAAAAGGGAGAGCGTGGTTACAAAATATCATAGATGACTACAGTTGGTAACAGTAGAGCGAGGTTGATTAAATAATATATATGTTCCTTAAGAAGCCACCAAATATATAAAGCTTTAACGAAAAACTTTTAAAACAATAAATCAGAAAAATCGTTCCTCTTTCATAAATTTACGCGTTTCTAGATACAGTTTTTTAAGTGTTTAGAAAAAATTACAGGATCAATTATACAATGTGCAATCAATATAAGCACAATGAAAATGATATATTTGGGAATAAACCGACAAAAAATTAATGAGTGTATGTTCATCTGGTGATTTACCGTAATGGAATAGCAAATGAAAAAGCAAATCTTTATAATTCAAGATTTTATTGCGTATTTATAATAGTTTTATTTATAAATAGTTTAAATTGGACACTATTTATGCATATAAACAATACTTTCGCTGTATAGGTGTAGGTTTTTTACATATAAGTGGAATCTTTTAATTACATTTCCGATACAGTTCTCTGCAATTTGCAGTTCGATCATTTTTCACGCACTCGTTTAATTACACATTTGTATCCCGCAAATGTGCCTGATGTAGCAAACCTGAACAGCTGATAAATGGCATAATAATTTAAAAGATGACAGCAACGAAAGAACAACCTAAAATGGCTTTATTGTTTCTGTGTCGAATTTTGAGATGGCCACGATTACAGTGTTGATAGAACAATTTTTTGCATGTGACTTTGCATCAACAAGAAGAAAAAAACTTCTTCATTATAATGATAATCTACATCTTTGAGGTACAGAAATAAAAATGAAGTGATTTTAATCATATATTGACTATGGATAATGCTATTTCTGAAAGTACGCAAAGTTTTAGGACAGTCAAAAAATCCTCACCATACTATTATGGCACAATATATAATATAATGTTTGTTGGTAATAATAATTGCCCATTCAAAATGCTGATTGTCTAATGTTAATTTGTCATGAAATTTCCAGAGGTTCTTGTGTTTATATCACACTAGAGCTATATAACTTTATAACAGAAAACATCCTTTGAAATGTTAAGAGTATGAGGATATCAGCAGGCAGGAAATGGAGACAGAATGTAGCTGAAAGTTTCCTTGAGCCTTGGATATGCTTCTATTATATGGAGTCCTTACATTGATAAATCTATTAGACTTAATGAAACAATTCAACGCAATTTTCTAAAGTATACATTTTTCAAAAAAAGCTCGTTTTTTTCCCCTAATTTAATTTCTTATGATACTTTACTTAAATTATTTCAGTATCAATGTTTATCTCTCAGAAGGAATCGTCACGTGTTACTTTTCCTCTACAAACTATTACACAATAAGATTGATGATTCAAACCTAAGACAACCAATATGCGTTTATGTTCCAAATATCACACCAAACCGATTTCGTAAAAAAATCTTGTTTTAATCCAAGGGTTAATACTGATTCATATAAATATTCTCCTGTGCATAGAATGCAAACTTTATAATATAAATTACCTAATTTAACTACTGCTATATTCAATATGAATCTGTATACTTTTGCTTTATCCTGTGATCATTTATTACAAATTATACATTGATTAACTTATCATGTACCAACATTACCATTTTTTTCGTTCTATTAGTTTTTGTAACTTTTTGTCATATTTTATTTATTGTATTCTATTTTTATTTTGTTTTATTTTTCATTGTTTTATAATTATAATAATATTGCATCTGATTAAGTGAATAGTATAATTGGGAAATCTGTAATGTTCACAAAATATATAAATAAATAAAATTTATAACAATAAACATACACCTACTAAGCGCGGCATTTACTACATTGCTCGACAGAGGCATGCGTGCTGAGTTTAGCCATGTCATGACAGCTACAGTTCAAAGTTGTTATGGCATAGCACATTGTTTTCTATTCCACATTGGCTGGCTTATACATTGTGAAAGATTTGCTTTATTGAATATAATTTAAACAAAAATTTCCCTTCTTTAAGGTTTCAAGCATCAAATGATTCATAATCTAGTTAACAAACCCTTGAAAAGTTAATTTTTATTGTAAATTTTATGAATTAGTAAACAAAATGTTATTTTATTCCTTAAAATGTTAAGAAAACATTTTAATTTGAATTTCTTTATCGACACTCACAAGATCGAGTCCCACAACTAGTGGTGCATTTGCGGCATAGAAAAAGGCTTTGTGAGTATTTGCTGTATTTATAATTTTATCTTTCAAGCTATCATAGGAACTTTAATTTTATTTCATTGGCTTCTAATAAAGAAGAGACAAACGTTTTTGTTTTTGAACTTCTACAGAAATGCTAAGAAATGTGTTTCTTTTCTTAATATATTACACGTCTTTCTTTCTTCCTCCGAAAGGGAAAGAAGTGTTCTGTCTGCTATTCAAAAGGAATAGAAAATTGTTAAGGGCCTTTAATTGAAATGACTTTAGGAAAACATTTATAAGATTTCTGGAAGCTTATAATTAATAATAAATAAAACAATTACAAATGAAATCCATAAGAACGAATGAATAATAGCAGCTATAAAAAGTAAGAATTAAAGCGGGTTTTGAAATTTTAAAATGCAAGTTATAATTTATGAAATGAGCTAGAAAAGAAAAGTTCAGAATATGAAATAACTGAAGCAGTTCATTGGAGCTGAAAAAGTGAGCAACAGATCACTTGTATACTAAAGAAAACAAAAGAACTTTGATAAGAAATTTAATGAGAGAAGGTAGAGAAAAGAAGACAGAAGATTTGTAAAAAATGAAGAAATGCATAAGGAAATCTGTAAACATGAGAAATTGAAAATTAAACCCCTAAAGGAGAATGAAGTTTTAGGCATCCTTAAAAGAAAAACTAAATGCTGTTTTTTATACATTTCTCCATAGTATAAAGTTTACACTCTTCTCAAAGGTGGATGAAGGGAACTTTCTTATTTGAAAAACTAACTAATTAAAGCAAAAAATGCTGTGTGCGAGTTTTTATGTAGAATTCTGTGGTTAAAGCCGCTTTTCCATTCATTTCCCTTTACCAAAAATAATCAGCTTCTCCATTAGTAAACGTGGTTGTAAATTGCTGGAAATTAATGTCTGAAAAATTCTCACTACAGCTTTTTTCCCCCCGCACTATCTCATTTTCGCTAGCCATTAAAAGGCGCAGAAACCAAAAGAGAGAGAGAGAGAGACTTTTAATCGATACGTCTATCAACGTTCACATCTCCTTCCATTTAGTACGAGAGCAGTGAATTTCCCATATACCTTCATTCAACTTTGACGATGTAGTTAAAGTGCTAAATATGTTTTAGGAAGAATGAAAAGCTGCGTCAACATGATGTGTGAGTGGAATTGTTATCTCTACAACTTTAGACTTGAAGGATAATTATTCGGTAATGGCTGATGAAAGTGTCTTTCACAAATTTTAGCTTCAGAGGGAAAACAGTTTATTGCTCACCTGATTTCGTTACTTAGCACAAGGTTCTCTGCTCGTATGCTCTTGCAACATTAAAACTAATTTAGAAAGTTTCTAATCTTTGACTGGAAAGAGTACACAGTATTAATTTTAAATGTTGTGCCTCGAAGCATAGACATTACAAGACAAGCTCAGAAAACTGTGTTAATAATATACACTTCCGATACACTTAGCTTGAAAGTTTTCGTTTTCTTTATTACATCCTTAACTAACGCTAAGTGCGATAGATCAACTCAAAATGTACACATAGAATTGCTGTTTTAAATATTATATTTTGCTGAGCGTTTCTGGAGGAATAAACTGTTTAAGGAGAGTAAAAAGGAAATATTTAACTTCTAGTTCTGTCTTGGAAAAAGGAAAGAAAACAGCCGTGCGAGGATACCATTGCGTTAGTAAATTGTCTTGTGCCTAGTTAAGTGACGCTATTTCTCCAAAACTAAAACAAATATGCAGACTTACAACATTGTCATCAAAATTCTCTCTCCATACACTTTCACCACACTTCCCTCCTTTCCAGTATTCAAATATCTTTCTAAAGAGATTTAGTTATAAAACTTGTCCGCTCACTTAACTACTAAGCGGGGAAACTCGTACTCCGCACCCTAGAACGTGTATACAATCATATATAATAAAAAATGCTGGAATTGTCCTGAGCTAAATACACAATGACAGGAAAATACTTTCTGATTGACACGACCACGTTGTTACCATAATGTTTATAATAAAAATAGTAATATATTTATTTTACCTGACGAAGTTTGGATAGTATGGTCCTCTTTTCCACTTTATCATGGATATAATTTTCTTTATATTCCGAAACCACTTATTGTACTAATAAGGCAAGTTATTTTGTTGGCGAATAATTCAAGATTAGAGCCAATTTAAGCGATAACATAGTTAAAACAATGTTATGACTCATGTTTTTTTGTTTCGAACTGAACCAACAGATCGAAATTGTGTACAATATCGCGAATTACAATTTCCAAATGTGGCAGTTAATGAAGGAAGTTCTAAATAAAATCTGCACACCCAAGAGAAGATAATTTGTATTTAAAATAACATTTACACACAGAGATGATATTTAGAAAGACTCAACTGCCTAACCCGTTCGCAAATGAAAAATGCATACTACTGTGACAGAAAAAATTAGGAGCCCCAGCACCTGAAATAAGGAAAAGGGAGCGAAATTAAAAAGTATTGACGCCGTCATATACCTAGAAGCCAAGACGTAGAACACCGCATATATTCAGTTAATGAATTCATGTAAAGCTAGGAAATAATTAAGTATTTGATGGTATTACAAATAACTTGGGGCAAATGGGGGTGGGGGTGGGGGTGGGGGTGGGGTGTGCGTGCGTGCGTGCGTGCGTGCACGTGCATACACACATATATTGAATCCAATTTTGTTCATTTTATTCATTGATATTTAAGAAGGTGTGTAAAATAAATTTGTGTTTGCCAACAGTAAATGAGGAAATGCCAGTAGATACTGTTTTGTTGCTTATCAGGTGGGCAATTGTTTGATTAAGTAGGGCAATTGAAGTAATTTATGAATTTGTAAAAACATCACTAAATATGATTATAAAAGGTGCAAAACCCAATTTCTTGTATAGATCTTGATGTTAATAAATGCTTTGTCTCTGTTTAGGATTGTTAAATTTTCTGCTTTATTTGAATTCAAAATTAATAGTGTAATATTGGATAATTGTTAAAAAGGGCAAGTTGGTACTACTGATTTTGATATCTACATAGTTTTTAAATTAAATTTCTATAATTCCCGTTGTATTTCTCAACAATTGGAGTACTTTCCCAGGCACAACATCTTGGGCCCTTTTCTAGAACGTTACCTATCAACGTCTTCCCTTTGAAAATTCATTTTGGGTATTACCGAAGAATAAAATTAACGACTTAAAAATGTTGTAACATCAGCTAAATTTCTTTCTAAATTTCTTTATTTAAAATTTGATTAGAAATATACTTAAATTCCCATATATTTTCACTATTCTTAATATTGTTATTTATTAGATCTTCGGGTATATTAAGAAAATTACAGTCAAAGAGTTTAACATGCTCCTATAGCAAAATTTGTACGTCAGTGGCACTGTGAAAGCACTCACAACGTGACTACGCTAATGGCAATAGGAATTCCTTCCTTTGCACTGGATACAAAATAACCGGGACTCCGGATCTTGTTATTTCCCGCCGGAACAATGTCTAAACGACCACCGGCAATATGCGCTGTGGAACTAGTTCCAAATAACCAAACCGACACCACCGCAGGCACCATTTCGGCTTCCACAAATTGCCTTCCATAAGCTACTAACAAATTCATACAGTGGGAATTGAATCTTGGTTGATTATACGCCAACAAATGTATTCATTTTCACTTCCAGGGCAAAATTACAAAATCAGCGGTGCGCTCGTAGATGTAGGACATCAAGTTCCATAGTTGCCTCATCAGTCTGCAGGGGGTAATTCATTCCGAAACAATGTGCGTAAGGCTTATTCTGTTTCATATAAAGATATCACAACGAATAGTGAAATCTCATGCCTTACGTCTTGTTTTTCCAAGTTTTCCAAACATTTTCTCAATTGTTGATATTGACAAAAGGGAAATTCATCTAATGGTTCGTTTCAATTCTCAAATGCTTGGTTTAAAGTTTAAGCATCTCAATATGGATTGCGTAAAGACTTTACTGAAGCGAATTTGTGATCCTGTTTTAGGTCTTGAACTTTAAAGCCACACTTTTAACTTACGAATCTTTTCAAGACTAGCCTATTACCATTTCTGTTACAATTTTCTAACGCTAATACTTTCAGGAAGAACTAATCATGAAATAGAAAATAGAGTAAATATGTAAATATTACGTAAAAAGTACTAAGGCATGTCAAATAAAAAGAAACTTCTTCCAAATGAACAAATTCTAAGTTTATATTATATAAATGCAACGCGGTAGTTCATTATTTTGTTGCCCGTTTCACGGTATCTGGTGAGTCCACAGTCAGGGTGGTAACTCCCGACGAAGCGGATGTAATATCCGCGCGACTTATTCAAGTTCCCTCAATTATTGCAGCACAACTACAATGAAAATGAGCATGTACCTAATGACAGAAGTTGAAACTGTTGTTCTGCTACACCCATACATTTCTGGCATCTCTTTGGAAAACGGCCAATCATAAGACAAGTTCTTCGAATGTAAGTGACGTTAAATTTGAAAGCATACAAGAACCACCAATTCCATCCCGGTGGTGCTGATATTTGAGCAATTTTATGCAATTGGATCTTACGGAACGTTAATAACAAGAGTAATTAATATTATTTTCTGATGAAGCATGTTCGATATAAATAGGAATGAAAAAAAAAATATTCACGAAACATTTTATTCATGAAAAGAAAACTAGTGTATGATGCTCAGTATATGCATACAGGCTCGCGTTTTTTGAGAATACTATAAACGCAGAAAAATGCTGACATACTGGCAATGTGATTTTTATAAATGGACGAAGTTGGAAAATAAATTGTATGGGGCAAACTTCAACACATTAGAAGAAGTGAAAAAAAGCATGAAAGAAAAAAAGAAAAGAAAAAAAAAAACAGGCGAAAAATGCTTCAACATTGGAAGATGAGTTGATGCGTGTGAATATCAACCTGAGCAGATGCCAGAAATGTGTGGATGTAGCAGAAGACTTCCATCGTCTCCTGACGCCGATTGCGCGAATAGTTCAACCACTTCGGCGGGAATTGCGCTCTGACTGCCGACCCACCAAATGCCGTAAACGGACGACAAATCCGCAAAACCATATGTCATAACTTGATTATCAGAACTTTACTGAACAAAACAAATTATAAAACTAGGGCAGTAGAGTGGATAGTAATAGCTTGCACCGCAGCTATGAGTACCTTTGACTCTCTGATACGAAAAAGGCACATAAAAATCCAAGGAAGAAATGGATACCATGTCAAGTTTCTTTTTCCGCCTAGGTTTCGAAGAATATGAAAACTAAACTCTGAAATAATTATCGTGGTTATAATTTTAAATTTACACAGAACTTAAGCATTTTTATTCGGCGTTGATTTAAACTTTGATAGAAATTGTGCAATACTTGTCTATTTATGCTGCATGTAAAGATTTGCATGTATGCTTCCGATGAATAGCAGTGGTATCAAAAATTTACGTGTATATTATGCTATTTAACTCATTTAAAAAAACACAATGACAATTTCTGAAACATTCCGTATGCATATAAATCTGATTTGATCAATTGTTTATTTAGACGACGTATCTACTAGTATTTAGCATTTAAAAATGCTTCTAGAGTTTTATTTTGCACGCTTATTAAAAATTTATATTAATGCTAAAGAATCACAGCTTTTAGCGTTTTTGCACTCACCCTTCTTCATTTTTATGTGCATTAAATATACATTGTTTACGAATTGCTGCTTCTCACTAAAATGTTTTGATGTAACTTTCTAATCTGAATATAGTTTTACGTTTGCTTTAACCGTTACGAGTGACCGAGGTAGTTAAGGCGAGGACTCGTGAGCGGGAGGTCTGGGGTTGGATTCACGCCAGCACTGTCCTCCCTGAATGAGGTTTTTCCAGGTTTTCCTCAGTCCTCATAAATGACAAATGCTGGGGTTGTACCTTAAACTTAGACCTGGAACGCTTCTTTGCTTTAAAAAAAAGTTCCTTTCTTAGTTTATGATTTACATATATAAACAGTGTCCACCGCCTGTGGCGCCTCAATATTAAAAACGGTCGTTAAAAAGTTTGTTTTAAATGTTAGTGATTCCGAGTGATCAGATTTCCCTTCTAGGCGATGATGGTGGTTATTTTTTTTAAAGCAACCTCATAGTGTCCTGAAAAAAACAGCTATTTCTGCTGTTTACAATACACATTTTTAACACGACCTATTTGCAAAGAACAAGAAGAGTTTGCAGTGATTAACGAGCTAAGAGAGAAGCTGTCTAGATTTTATGTTCGTTCTAAAGAATTGGAGCGCATGATGATAATGCCTGGCATTCTGTCCGGAAAGTATTCAGCTGTTCAATATTAAAGACGTAGGTTACCTAGGACAGTGTTCTCCTTAAAGATAATTCCAAAACTGCAAAAGTATTCCTAAAAACCAACACCGGTATCGTGATCTCCATTTCTTAATGAAACATCAAGAAGGAGAGGGAGGGGTCGCAGGTAACCAAAATTGGGAGTGTTGACAGAGCGGAAAGCCTCACACAAACCTAAACACGGACAGATGTTTGATCATTCAATACTCATGTTTTTATTTATCGACGCTCTTTGACATATCTGGCTCTTAGCGTCCCATTCAATTCAGGGCGTGAAATGGCAGAGGACACTTTTTTTCAGGCTTGAGGTTCTTTTACATGCCCTAAACCTATGACACGGGACCAATAACTTTATTTCCTTTCCGAAGAAAGCCATACTTCAGGATTTTTACGGCCAAAAAATCCATTGCCCTTAGCCGAGGTTAAACCCGCCACCTGGGGTCTACGAGGCGCGAGCATGGTTACCGTTATGTGACCAGGACCGACATCATGCAATACATGAGCTCACTCAAGGCAACCTCATTGTCAAACGATAGAGCTATAGAAAGCTCTGAGCAGTAATGTCCCTTCTGACTGGTTACCAAGACACACGTGCTCACGATTCTATGATGATGACTGGGCAATTTCCGGACGTACCTCATATGCTCTGAAGTTTGTACAGTGAAGTTATTTGAGTTACAGGCCACATGAACGCGGGTGCTTGCTGGCGAATGCAACCGCCCAACCGAAAAAGAAAGATATGTAGATTTGCCACAGGTAAAGATAATATTGTAATTTTTGTATTTATATATTTACTGAAATACAAAATTTTACGGCATTTTAAACTGATAATATGCAGGAGTCATTGATGATGGTGTTCCTCAGCGGTAGTATGTTTTCGGAATCTGCGTAGGAAAGTTCTGTTATTTCATGTAACACAGCGATTCAGAACGCTTCCGGCCATTGAGAGATACTGTCTTGTCACTGTTTAACAAGTTGGTGAACAATTTCTCTACCTGGAATATGATTGTTAGCATATTTTGTTGCAAATCGTTTTATCACTTCTGTGCGAAAATCCGATCGTGCATAATTATATATCGTACGTAAAAACCCGTCCTTCAAGACTATATTGAAGTAGTGGGTTGTCTAACGTTGAACAATTAGCATACACTTTACACACAGTAATATACAAACGCACAACCACTCGCTTACAAAGTCTCTCTCAAACGAACTACAAGCTGCTACCCGCACAAGAAGCCTATTCACCTGGCTTCTTCTACTACGTAATCGCACTGTGCAGGCCACAACTCAAATAACCTAATTGTAGAAGAGTTAAGTAAATGCTATCGTCCTAACGTAGTAACAAAATAAATTCATTTACTGGTATATGGTTCTATTTTCTCATAAGGGAGGTTGTTGACTGTACCGTAGCAGACGACCATGAGGTCTTTTCCCGGCAGTTGCTGCAAGGCACATTGCTCACGACCGCTTTGCGGTAAAGAAAACAGATAAGTTACCGTTGTAAAGTTAAAAAAAAAAAAAAAAAAAAAAAAAAAAAAAAAAAAGCAGTATATTACGGTAAAATTAGTAAATTTTCTATGATTTCTTTGAAACCTTCATTATGCGTCATAGAAAGTTTAACGGTTTCCAATTTATCCATTTGTTAATTGCTGTTAATAGTTATAAAACAGTTATTACGTGTAATTTATCAAATCTGCTTAAAGCGATTTATACCTCTTTACTACTTTACTATATATACATTAGATCTTACATTTGGTCTAATTTATAAACTCGGAAAGTGTTCAATTCTTTAGCTGTTAGTGATGGGTTATTTTATTAGCTGATGATCTATTATATATTATCTTATCCCTCTTCTTTTTTCTGGCGATTTTTCCAAATGAAAATACCAAATCTTATTATGCAAAGGAAAAAAAAGCATAAGATTTCTGCTGATGGTTTTTAAAATGCAGCTCTTATAGCACATGTTGACCTAATTGTTTTTACAAAATAAACAACTCGCTTACCATTTGGTGCATTTGCGTTCCTTATATCACACATATTAACCGTATCAGTCCTTGGTGTCTAATGCAATATGCAGAAGTGCTGGAACCATAAGGTACTCGCTTAATTTCATTTCGGAAACCTCCCTAAAATTAACCTTGATACCGCACATTAGCTGAAGCTGATATGTACACACCGGATGTTTGGGCTACTGCATATTTGGAACACCGTAGGGCATGAACCAGGGAAGGCACTAATTAAATTGCCTGTAATCTCCGGGGATGGGCTTCTATTTACACTCTGGTTTTGGAGAAAGTGAAAATGATAACGCACGAATTTGGCCCGACACTTCCTACTGTCATTGCATATTGTTCTGGAAGCACCATTTGGTCTACCTTGCTGCTTGTAATGCAACTACTACTGGCTTGAAACGAGTACAGATAGTTGGCTTTAAATTATGAGATGCATTGAGAATGATTTACCACTAGGTTTAATTCGCATTCCTCTTTATTTTTGACAGCCTCAGGAGAGATAGGCCATAAGGCTTTACCAGTATGACAAAATAACTCTCCCTTCAGATATACCATTGGGTGGTGTCTCTGACCTGAATTCCAATCTCGGTGCTATGGAATGGTACTTGTAATGACAGTTTTCAATATCACCATCCTGTAACGCCTTTTCTTTATGTTCATTTTACTCTTTTTTCAGGTGGGCATTTCTACAACATGCCGTAAACACGGGGCTCGCAGAAAAAGTTTTGATAAAAGCTCTACTTGCTAACTTTACAAAATAGTTTTTAAACCTTCACATGTTATCAAATTAATGATAAGTTACCTGATACAAATTAAAAATCCCTGAATTACTGTAAATATTCCAAGGTACCATTAACATGAGTAATGTTTTCGTTGCCATTTTGTTGCTTTATTTGTTTATTTTTTTAATGAAAGTTACAAACTCACAAATTTTGATTCACAAATTCCAGATGCACAATGGCGTATGTATTACTATGATTTATATTTCAAGTGTTTTTAAAATTATTAACTGCAAGATTTACAGATATATTAAAGGACTGATTATGTTTTATTTTCAGAATCAGCTGATATAAATACATTAAAATCCATGGCAATTTAATGAAGCACATTCGGCAAAAACATCTAAATATATGTATATGCTCTATCTAGCAAAATTTCTGCTCCAAAATGTGTTAAAATAAAATATGATTATATCTTAGAAACCAAAACAGTGACTTTATTGACAAAAATCGACCAAGTTTCAAAATAGTAGTTAATAACACTTCAGTATAACAGACACAAAAATGTATTTACCTCGGATGTAATATTATGTATCTCAATACTAGATATAAAAATAAAATCAGCAACTTTCAGCATATACATGGCACTATAATTCTAAAAGTAAGATAAGGAAAAAATTCGAAATGCTATCTATAATTATGGCAGTACTGTCTTAACAGGCAATGAATTCACTGGATAAAAGAATGGTAGGCGCAGTAAATGTGAGCTTTTTGAGACATGTAGCCAGCCAGATACTCCCTCAAATATTTATATATGCATTGAAACAACAGGAAACAAACTTCATGTAAAGATCTATTTTTAGTTTGTGTAATTTTGAGCCTCATTAATATATGCATGTATGGGGGAACGAAGTAATAATGGGATTTTAAGCTAAGTTTTACTGGAAGTAAACTAACTGTGGTTAAACTAACAAACTCACAGTAGCACTAAATGTGGATGGTAAATTACCTTAAAGACAAAACAGACTAGTAAAGGCCTATCTATAGACATGATATCGATCTTGTACTTATCGTTTTGTATATTTGAGA
Organism: Metallyticus violacea; assembly: GCA_030762175.1. NCBI lineage: Eukaryota > Metazoa > Arthropoda > Insecta > Mantodea > Metallyticidae > Metallyticus > Metallyticus violacea. Next base: position 124,169,875 of record CM060832.1, read on the forward strand.
CAAACGCTTTTTCTTATCCTCCTTCACGGCCTGTTCCATGTTTGATTCTTGAGTTAACGTCCGCATCACCTATTTGAGATTTGTGGAAATTTCGAGTATTGACGTTACATCAGACTTTTATAGTTGGTATTTTCAGGCTCTTGTTTTCTGCTGCCGGTGTAAAAGATTCAGACGTCTTAGCGATTTAATTTCAAATGTTAGGTGCGATGCTCTCTCCGCAGGCCTGGCTCATGTGACCAAGGTAATGTGTAATTTTATAGTGTTAATTTTTCTTAAATATGTAACAATTCAGGAACCGGAACATATAAAAATACCCAATCCCTGGAAGTGAAGAAGAGGCCTTTCTCACATTCTTCTTCTTCATCTTCTTCTTCCATCACGGATTAGGTTCTGCCTGTTCCGATCTCACATTTTTGTTTCTGTTCATCTTTTTTGGTCTTCCAATTGATTCTTCTTCCTTTAGGGCTATATGTCAACATAATTTTTGTTATTTTGTCTTCTTTCATTCTTAAGGATTTTACCCCTTCTTGTCTATAATTCTCTAATTGTTATAATACTGGTTGCACTTGCAATTCCTTTCTTATGTCCTCATTTCTATATGGTCTTTTGTGCAACCTTTTGACGAATCGTAAACACGCATTTCTCTTGCTGGAATTTTTTTCTGTTCTATTTTTTATAGATCAATCCTCACTTCCATGGAAAATAAAGTGTAAGCATAGCAGTGTAGAATCTTAATTGTGTATCCTTTCTCGTGAAGTATTTCCAATTGTTCCACACATTTTGTAACATTTGTATTTTTATACTAGCATCCTGTTCTTAATGTGGCATAACCTAAACATTGAAAGTGTGATACTTGCTCTATTATTTTTTCTTATATTACACTTTTTGTTGTTAGTGAGTATTTACCTCGGATTGCTTTTCCCCTAATACTATCGCTTCACGTACAATCTTTAGCTGCTCTTTAAAAATGTCGTATATATAATATATTTAAACAAGATAAGAAATGGTCATTGATGTAAATGGGAAGTCAACAGAAGAAATAAAAACAAATTGTGGTCTAAAACATATTATTTATGATATATATATATATATATATATATATAATGTAACAAATTAACAGTAATTATAAAAGCACTTGTCTGCTTGCCATAGAAGAACTTTAATAGCTCGAAATATAGCGATTAGAAGTGTAACTTTCTCTTAGTGTTTTATCCTGTTTTGCTTTTATAATTACTGTTAATTTGTTACATTATTAATAGTGTTCTTTATTTTTATTTTATATTATATATATTTCATATTTTGTATTATATAATATTAAATTAGTGTGTTTTAGACGACAATTTGTTTTTATTTCTTCTGCTGACTTCCCATTTACATAAATTATCATTTCTTATCTTATCTAAGTATATTAAATGTTTCATGTGCTATTTTGCACATGAAGCTTAATCGTATATCGGCTGCTAAGAAGCGGGATAAGCGAAAAAGCAGAATGAAACGTACTGTGGGCAACATATTCTTCTTACATTCTTTCAGATCTAAAAGAAACAAGAATTAAAATTCAATACTTGTAAGAAGAAAGAAAATGCTGGAAGACATAAATAGCAAACTTTCTATATCGAATATTTGGAGATGAACGTAAGCTTCGGTTTCTCTGTAGACATTCTGCCCTTGCTTCATGTCTATTTTTATGAAGGAAATAAACGGTAAGATGTAACTACAGTAAGAAGTGTTTACTTCTCCTTTCAAGTCTTTCTTTTCTTTTCAAAGAATTGCTCAAGTGCTTCTTTTTGCAATCCTTTGTGCAGTGTCTAACAGGGTGTGAAGTAAAATCCAATTACACCTACGTATTTAGGAGCAAAAATGCTAGAAAACGTCAACCACGTTGCTGGTAGCAAAACACGCTCACACATATAAGTACAACATTTCCAGATATGACCCAGGTCCACTTCAATTCAAAGCTATCACCCTGCATTATAACATGGAAACATTAGGTAGAACTAAAATATAATATCCTAGTATACTCTAGTAAACATAATTTTACAATGAAGATTTAGAGCCTTTTTAATTTATTTACCTAGCTAAAAAAAAATGCCTTGATAATAATGTTCAAATTTAGATAAATATGAAGTATTTTTCAAAGCATACAAAATTATATTTTAAGTATGCGCTGATATGCGATTATGTTATATAGTTTAAAAATAATTTTACATATTAAGCTTTTTAAGATTGATCACGGGCCTCTTGACTGTTAACACTAGATCCACCGAGCCGGATTTTGATCGCTTTTAAATGTTTAAATCTGCCATACATTTTATTTTATTATGAATTTAGTGCTTTTCCTAATGTGTATCATAGATTATTTACGCACTACTTTTACCTAATTAATTGTTGAATTACCGGATTTCATACCTAAAACGCCAATTTCTAATTCTAATAATATCTAATAATAATTACTTTGTCTTAACTTAGCTGTTGTGAATAACAGTAATGTATTATAATACTTCATTTTTATATTATCATATCTCTATTACTGTTATTATTGTAATCAGATTTTATGAAATTACTCAAATATTGCGAAATTCCTGATACAAAGCGCAAGGAAATTTTCTCTACACATAAGGTCGCGTAAATTTTTAGACAATACCTAGAATGTTAAAGGAAAATAAACAAAAATGTCAATGTGCGCTTCAATATGGGAAATGATTTCTAGACACAATTAGCTTCTAGATAAAACAAGGTTTGCAGACAACGTCACGAACCAAATGACAAGAAAATATTCTGTTCGCTTTGGGACACGTCGATAGCCATGCTTGCTTCATTCTTGAGTTTCAAATAATTATCGTCGTGGATGTAGAGCAATGTGCTCTTTCTGCTGTTTTGTGCCTTATCCTGCAAGGGAGAAGTATTGGAAAGGGTTGTGCGCAAATTGATCAGCGAGGATTTGTAGATTTCCTAATGTTTATTTGTTTGATGCTCTCTTTCATGCTCCTCGACACATGTCTGCCTGGACCACAACGTTACTAGCGCGCGGATTGGACCTGAGACGTAGCAGAGCTGAAACTTCAGAATTTTACTGAGAACGAAAGATGAATATTGAAATGGCAGCGCATACTTATCACGCCTCAACTAAATAAAGGTTCTACTAAGTGCTTGCCGAGTGACAAGTCATTGTGAATATGCCTTGCCGCGTACTGACGAAGAATGTTATGACCAGAATTGCGCTTGACCTGAATGAAAACTGAACTTGAGCTTGAAATAGAATTGGAATGCCAAACTGCGGAGGATGTTCCCCTTTTATATTAGATTCACACTTAGTGACTTCGCTTGCTTAGCTAACGAGGGGTCTTCAGTACTACGCCCAGGTAAGCCGGGTTTTAGAAAACCTTGTTTGTCATAAGCGAGTTTAAACTCATCTATCGGCGCTATTTTTAAACTCTCAAATTTAAACTGTGTTATTGGCTACTGAAAGATCGTACGTTTTAAGTTCATATCACCCTTGCTGTACTCTTCTGGTACATAACGGAACAAGCCCTCCGCTCCGCGAGTGGCAGACAATAGCCCAATTGTCTTGCGGTAGCTTTCACCAACCACGTTGGTTCCTTTTAGGGAACGTAACTCCAGGGAAGGCAGGTGTGTCGAGACGCATTCCTATAAATATTTCTTCTTTCTACACACAAAATTGCTTTACACATTATATTACACAGAATACAGGCCTTATTAACAATTAAATAATTAAATAAATTATATATTTATGTTAAATAATATACCTATATTCTAGTGGGGGGAGCGAAATGCAAGAACTTCTGCAACTTTGATATCATTAGTTCATAGATTACTTTCGAGGCAACAGCAGGAGGAAGAAGAATTAGCAACAGGTATATCTTGAAATTCTCAAAACTATCTATGGAAGCTAGAAATTAAAAAAGGAGCACTGGAAAACATTTGGAGCAACCAAAAATACTTCATCACCAAACGAGGAAATGTCGAAACAAGATAAACACAAATTGCAATAAATGCAGAAAGTATGTTTGCCAACGTTGCGCAAAAGAATCATAAAATTAATTTTTATTAATGTATATAGAATATACTCACCATATTAATGTAATGATTTTTTTTCTATCTTCATTTAATATAATGGAAAGTAACCTATGGTATTGCCAGTACACTTTAAACTATGTGTAATTAAAGATTTTTCATAAACTTATTGTATTTTATTGCACCATTTTCCTCTGCATTCGTCATTAAATATGCTGTAAAATAATATTGTTTAATTTAGTTAATAACTGTATCGGCGGTTCTAGTGTAGACGCATCTAAGAATGATATAAGTATTACTAATCAATAAAATTCCGTATTGATACTTAAGTACTGTTTAACAATATTTCGTGATTTTCCACTTTCTTATGATTGTAAACATTAATAAAACTCCCGAACAATGTTAACAACTATATATGGATAAAGTAGATAACACTTTCACCACTTTCGTCCTAAAATCACAAGATAATATGTATTAAATAGTTGCTCACTGTCGCCATACTAATAGTCGCAGCTTTGGAAAGTTCTGTACACAGAATGGAAGGGAAATAGTGCCACAAATAAAGTTGGTAACAGAGCTTAATGAGGGAAAAAATTGGAAACATTTTCTTCTTTATCCTTAGAGGTTTGGAAAAATGTTTTTTTTTTTAAATACACGGCAACACTGTTTAATGTTCTGCATGGTTAACTTATAAATTTATAATGCACTAATTGTAGATAGTATGTGTTTTGTATGCATATCTCAATGGAAAAAAGAAAAAAAAAAAAAACATCATTAGGTAATCCTGCCTTTATCTGTACCATTGCTGTTTACATGCCTCGTCAAATTCACAAAACCGCATTTATTATAGAAGCAAAATATTTTCAGCACTACATATTATAATTACTTACCGAACTAGTGCAGTAACGGAAACAATTGAGATATTTAGAAAAATTAAATGTTAATATTACAATTCGCACTACTACTAAATGTTACCGGAGCAGTAAGAACCAGAATTTTGAAAATGAACTTATTTATTTCTTGATAAGAATGGAACTGTTACATCTTCGGAAGTTGGAACATGTCCTTTCCGTTAAGCAAAATTTTGTCGCAAACTTAACATACATTCGCATAGCAACGACATTTGAAACGCTCAGTTTATCTATAAAACAAATACATGCAATATTTAAAATTGAAAACAAAATTATTTAAATAATGATCGCCCATAAAACAGTAAGCAATACAGTTCGTTAAGCGCTTAATAGACTATCGGAATTAAAAAAAAAAAAAAGTTTTGCTCCATTTCTCATACTTGTTCTCGAAAAATTTTACTGATCACTTACCACGCTTTGTATAGCAATATAAGCTTAGAAGTCAAATTAAAAATATTTTCAAGCTAATTTATGTCAAAACTTTTCAATTGTGAAAAATTATTAAAGAATATTATTCCTGCTTGTTCATCCTCTGCCCATTATTATAATCTGAATGAATGAATCCCGAGCAAATTACAGCATATTAAAAATAACGCAGAAATATTCTTTTTCGGGCAAACAGCGCATTAACTACCAAAATGGTATTAGAAAATGTTGTTCATTTATACTAGAAGCACTCCATAATGTTATGGCACTGAATGTTTGTACCTTACGATTTCAAATCTTGCCAGTAACTAAATTACTAAATGCAGGAAGGTGACATGTTAAGTTTCATGAATTTTAAAAGAAAGAAATAACGTTTTTACTTCGTTTGACACCACCACCACCACCACCACCACCACCACCACCACCACTACAAAACTTGAAATGCTCTTAAAAATAAGGAAGCCCATTTTCAGAGATTTGTGTTAGTTTAATTTTACAGGATCAGGTTTAATTTATCAGACATATCCCCTTAAGTTGATTTAGCTTGATTTAGTTTTAGTGTGACCCCGTCGCTCCATTCGGAACATGGGCGCCTCCGATGAGGAAAGTTTTGGTTACCAAAGAGAATTTAGTTACACTTATTTTCCTACAGAGAGCAGAGGGACGGGTGGCAAGCCCTATGTAGATGTAAAACGACCGATAATTTTGTACAGGGACTTCTTTCTTCGGATATGGAGTTTTTAATGTGCTACTTGGGACTTATGATTTTCAGTATCTAAGGAAGATTTCCGCTCGAGATTTTAACGTTGGGAAAAATCTATTGATCTCGACCGGATTTGAACCTGCAAATCTCACATGCAGAGGAAAGCGCGCTGGCCATAGATTTTTTTTAATTGCCATGGATAATATTATATATATATATTTAAAAAATGATATATCTACTCTTGCATGTGGTTTTATCTTTTAGTTTAAAACTAAAACAAAGTAACTTCTTCTTACTGTAAAATGAACTTATTCACTGGGACAGTCAAATAACACAGTGCCAAAAGGTGCATAATGGAGATAAAGTATCATTTCTGCAATTCCTGGGATATTCAAGTTTCGCATTTAGGGTTAGAATTCTCCTAATTTATGCCGATTTTGTAAGAAGTTTAAAATCATGGAATTTCTAAATCTCAACTTCAATTTTGAAAATTCATTAATAAAATCACTCGTTCAGACACAATTTAGGAGAATCTCTCATTTCTAAACTTGGCAATATGGTTGTTTTAGCCATGATCCATAAAATAACATTAACATCAAAATGGCTACTTCTCAAGTTCGTATTTGTTTTAGCATAAAAAGACAAGGATTGAAAACAAATTTATAAGAAATTATTCAATATTTGCACTAGGGGTGTAATTAATGCACAAGAACATTTTTCGCAGCTTTCCTTTAGCCAAGTTCATTATAGCTTATAAACCATCTTCTCTCAATATTCCTTCAATGATGTTCGCATGTACATAAATGTTTCATTGTGGGTGGTCACCGATAATATCTGTTTCAGCATCTTTAAATCACTTATGCCACTCAAAACCACGTGTTCTTGGTAGAGTATGCACTTGTAACTGACATCCGAGCTGCTCCCTTCCGGGAAATCCGAGTGGGCAGATTTTGTTTCAGCATTACTCAGCAAATAAGGTTGAGATGCTATTGCGCGGGCGGGTTAGTAAACTGGAGTTAGATAAGCGAGTACTACGAGTGGCGCTGGCAGCTGCTCTTGCGCGTGTAGGTTTTGCCATCTTCCATCCACGAAAGGAAGGGTTGAGCTTAAGTTGTAAAGTATGGACTCATGGCAAGACATAAAAAGAGTGGCTCCGTTGTGTATCTCGTCGTGTGGTCCAACTGGAAGCCTCAAGATCCCCAGATCTTTTTAGTCTGGTCCTCAAAAGGAGTAGTTTATGTTCCTAATAAATTAAAAAGTATCAAATCTAGTACTTAGTTGAAGTGAGCAAGATACAGAAAGGCCAAATTTCTTCCTCCGGCCCTTCTGGCTTCCTTATTTCCAATTCTAAAACGCTGCAGAGCTTTGCATTCTGTGAACAACAAAGTATACCAGTACAGGGTCGCTTCAACACCAAGGTAAATGTCCGCAGAAGCGTAACGGGAATAGGATTTGCTTTATTTACGCACGCTTTTCAATATCTCAGGTCATTAGAATCCCATTCAATTCCGGGCGCGAAACGGCCGATAAGTTTTGCTCAGAGGCCTTAAATCTACAACACGGGACCCACGATTGTACTTCCCTTCCAAAGGAAGTCATACTTAAAATTTTTACGCTGGAAAAAATCCATCGACCCTATCCAGGATGAACCCACAATCTTGGGTTTATGAGGTAAGTATGGACATATTAGACCACCAGGACCGACATAAGAGGACTAAGTCTATTAAAGCTGTTCTCAACTTTTTTTCTTGTGCCTTCGGTTCTTTAACACGTGTCAATTTCGAGTTTGCAGGGCGTTTTATTTATCTTTGGTCGACGGGTAAAGTCTCTCTCTCTCTCTCTCTCTCTCTCTCTCTCTCTCTCTCTCTCTCTCTCTCTCTCTGGTACACGCACACAGACACACACACACACAGATTTTTGTCAGGAGTTTTTTTTTTTAATTTACTCTTATGTGGATAATAGTACGCGAATGAAATGCATAATGTTTATTAAAATATGCTCTCTTTCAATATAAATTGCAGTAAAGTTTCAAGTTTTAAAAACGTAAATATCTCTGTTTCAATCTGATATAAAGAACAAAAAACGATTTTTCCCCTTATGTGCCTTTTCCAGCCGTCCAAAGATATAATGCTGTTACTGTGGCCCGCTCTGCATTCATAATGAATTCAAGTACTTTGTACAAATATAAAGTATTATATATCATACTCTATAGGTTAGTGATTTTAATTTGAAGGCCTAGTAATTGATTGCAGAATGTAAAAAAATTAAAAAACATAAAGGTGGCCCTAGATACCTTCATGGGGGGAGGGATCTGCTCGTAACTGAAAAATATTTGGACCACCCTGCTGTAAGTGGTGACCTTACAATAGACGCTCAGGTTACTAGCTGTTGGGCTACTGGTAACCTTCGTAGACTCATGTTTATTCCCAGCCAGAGTCGATGGATTTTTTTTTCAGGTGTAAAATCCTCTAAGTATGGCTTCCTTCGGATAGGAAGTAAATCCATAGGTTCCGTGTCGTAGATTTGCGGCACGCAAAAGAAACTTAAGCCTGAAAGAAGAGGCCTTTTCGGCATTTTCACGCTCTGAATTGAATGGGATTCTTATGAACTAAGATGTAAAAAGCGTCCTAAATAAACCAAATCAACAAGTGCAGAACTAGACAGACTAGTAACCAACTAGGTTACCGACTCTAGTACTAGCTAACCAACTCTACAAGCTGTTCTGGCAGCAGAACCAGAATACCTTGCGTTTTTTATTGCGTACAAACATTCATCGTGTATCGGTTTTTAAGTTTCGTGTACTGACCTGTCGTAATCCTTGACAATCCTTCATACAATGCCATCTTTCAAGGTTTACTTTAAAAACGAAAGAGGGAAACTAACACAATTTATAAATCCTTCATACATATCTATCTATATCTGGGCACAGGATTTTTAAACTGCTCATGTTGATAGAAGTTATCGACACATTTAGTAACAATCAAATTCAAAAGGCTGATTATTAGTGGTAGATATAAAATAGAACACTATGTAATACTTTAGACTATTTTACTTATATGGGAATGTATCCTAGCGTGTTAAAAGATGCATAAATATAGTGAAAGTGGTCAGGTGGTGTTTTTCGTATGCATGTTTGTACAATCGTTTGGAATTTGGTAGTACCTAGGAAAGACAGTTCATAAGGTTTCCTAAATTATTCACCCGCAGTAGAGGTAATGAGGGGTAAAGTTTGGAGGACGATATTCTTTCTGCTCTGCACTTCTTTACTGAGCGTGCTTTTCATAATGCATTCGTTTTCATTCGTGCAACTTTAATTTGCATTTTGAGGACTTGCTACAGAATCGAAAGTTCCCGCATCTCATAAATAGGAAATCAACTGTCCGTATTGCTGAGGACAATCGATTCGACGGAGAAAATGTATAAAAATAACATACTGTTCCCCTAGCTGTTCAACGGATATGCGCGTGGACAAAGCTCAGAAGATCAGAAAGGTTTCTGACAATGCATACGTCACGACAGGCACGTCAAACATGCGGATGATGGAGAGCTGTGATTAATTTAGGGGAAGGTTTTGTTAGGAGACGTGTATGCCTATTGTTGTCTGTAACAATAAAGAATAAAGTAGGTAGTCGGTGCTATGAAAAATTTACATCAGCGACTTGTGACAGGACAGAAATGTAAGTATAGTCATATAGTGTTGAACTGTGTGTAACAACAAAGAATCGCAGCTGGTTCAACAAGTAAATGCCTTAGTAGAAAATGGCATTACGATTAATGTCCTGTGTTCCAATTGGTAATCTTTTTGATTGACGCTCATTATTAAAAAATGAGGGAAATGAAAAGTAGCGTATAATTTGTTTACAAGTATAGAAAAAGTGTAAAAATACATTAAATTCTTTTTTTAAACAATATTTTTTATAAAGGCGAGCATTTTCAGTTGGCATTGTTACGTGAACTTTGAAATCATTCATGAAAATTTTAAAATAGAATTTATTATTATTATTATTATTATTATTATTATTATTATTATTATTATTATTATATTTTCTTATAAGAGTATCATAGTTTTTATCACTGAAAAATAAATAAAAATATAATAAATGCAAATATTGTTACACACATTATATTTTTAAGAAAGAATGCATAGGGACAGAGAAATGGAACAGTGACGTGACCAGTGCAGAATGTATGGAAATACCCACAAGGTTTTGCGCACTTAGGAATTAAGATAGCCGATTCCTATTTGCTCTTCAGAAGACCTTTTATGAGAAATAGTAATGTAGAGTGTACGCATTGGTGTTTAGGTAGAATCGAAGACTCATGACCGGCGGTGTCTCCCTCACATCATCTTTTCCACGCGAAGATGCTACCATTGGGGGACATAGGTACAAACGGCCAGCCGTGTGCAAGGCTGAAGTATCGAAGTATCCTCCTCCCCAAAAATTATTGATAGGTGAGGCTTTAATCTGAGCTATATTCTCGCTCAGAGGATCAATATCTTAGTAATAAATATTGTTGGACGGAGATTACTTCGATACCTTGGTCATTCTCACGGCAGTTGTACTTAGCTGCGGGATACACCGGGCGATGATTTGCGGGGTGACAATACACGGACACAGTAAGGTTCTTCATTTCTGTAGGTGGTAATCACGACAGTTTCACTCAAGGTGTCCCCAGACCTCTCCCCCCAAGCAGACCGGCCAGGCACTTTCTGCAAGCTCAAATTCACAACATTAATACATATCACCTGGCAGCTCTTCTACCTATGTTCTAGAACTACAGAACGAATGAATGTATATTAAATGAGAGAGCGAAATATCATTGAAAGAAAATATTCATCCAGCATTTCCTATTCTCGAATGAATGCGAATATCAAGACTTGAATCCTTCATATTTGAGCATTGACTCGGGACTTTAATGAACAATAAACAAATAACCAATTCTGTTCCGACAGGCCAAACATTGCTGTTCTGCATCAAAGTTTGATATATGTAATGAATTCTAATACATCATTGATTATGGCTATCTTTTTTAAGTATTACAGTATAGAAATTCTCATTGTAAATCAGTATGGCAAATAAAGAAAGTTTTAAATCAGCTCATGATGGTTAACAAACAGATATTTGTTGCGCAAAATATTAACAGCCTTAGAGCTAGTGCGGATCATTGCGATATGCTGTTAAGGTCAAAATATCCCATATAGAATTACGAAATTCTTGGAAAGTATTATATGTTTTTAACTTAACAAAGAATACTAGAAAATGATGATGGAATCTGTTTTAATTGTACGCTTTCTCATGGATTGGTGACCGAGGTGGTTAAGACGCGGACTCGAGAGCGGGAGGTCTGGGGTTCGAATCCCACCAGGACCGCCTTCCATGACTGAGGCCTTTTCCAGGTTTTCCTCAGTCCTCATGAATGGCAAATGCCGGGGAGGTACCCTAAACTTGGGCCTGGAACGCTTACTTCCTTTAAAAATCCTTTCCCAGTTTATCATTTCATCTCATGTATCATAAGTGTCCACCACCTGTGGTGCTCAATAGTAGTAACGGGTGTTAAATACTGTTCAACAATTTTTGCACATTGCATCCGAGACATTAATAGAACTACTAGCAGATACAATGTTAGAGATTCATAACAGACAAACAAAGATTTGTATTTTATTTACCCACATCTGGGATATAATTTCTCGCTGTTATTTTTCTTTTATGTGTGAAAGACAAAGGATAGTCCTTTGCAACGCCCTTTTTCAGTGCATATAAAGTTCAAATGAATGAACCTGTTTGGAAATCGGAAGCTCTTTATGAAGCCGAATAACTGGGACAAATGCTTCATTGCCTTGCATTTATTCTCGCAACTAACCTAAAATGCACTAAAATTAATTTCTGCGTTTCTAATATCCCCATTGTGGAATTTCAGCTTTTGCACGAGTAATGGAAATACTGTATTTGCTCCAACCATTACTCCTTTTGTACCATGAATCTACAGAAGCATGCAATCCATGATTGCACACTGTTTGTTTCACGGTATGCTTAGACTCATTGAATAACTGCTAAACTAAAAGGTACCTATATTAATTACTTCAAAATAGGAACATAGTTCATGGTTTCCGTTTCTGATAAATTCAAAAGATCTGGAATTTAGATAACTTGTAGATTCTGCCATGCCCATAAGAAGGTTAGACAAAATTAGAAGTATAAGTTGTACAATAAAATAACGAAAACTTAAGCTTATATACAACCCTTAGTTATATCTCATTATGCATTTGGATTATAAACCTATGACTCTGCTCCATGTTTGTTTTTGTTCCCCTGCCTTTGGAAAGATGGTCATTTGTAATAAGTGCTTACTAGTTGCTTTAGGATGGTGACCGAAATCATCCGTCAGGCTCGACCTGGCTTCTTAGTTAATGGCAAAGACAGACTTTTTCTTTGTTACGAGGATAAATTAGCTAAACTAATTTGTAAGAACCAATTAGATGATAAAGCGCCTGGATCTATGAATAATTTTTTTAATATGTATATGAACACCATAAGCATTGCCTTACTACAGGAATTTTCTACTTTTGCTACTTCATTTTCTGGTAGCATGCATCAGATGGAAAGAATTTCGGATTCAGCAAATTAACCGCTCTAACTTTTTTTTTCACTACCAGCATTAATCTTTAGCATCTGGAACACTAATATACCAGCTATGTTATTTAAATACCCAACTGCCCAAAGAAAAATCGCTTCTCATTTAAAGTTGTTATCATTGCTACGACATCCATATAGCCAGAACCTCTTTCAATTTCAGAAAAAAGTGCTAATAACTGGGAGCTAAAAGTTACGAACACGAGTAAGAGTGGGACTTGTTCCAATAGTTAGCTATACGCCAAGTGGAATATTATATTAGTAAGTAGCACATTACTTCTCACTTCTACTCTGTATATGACTTTACACTTACTATAACTACTGTGGTAGAACATTCCCCACACTGCATTTTTGTGTTAGATACGCAGCAGAGGGAATTATTTCACAATGTCCTTATGGTTTTCCATACTTAGAACTGTAAAATTTGAGCTTTTCATCCATCATAGCATATCATCAACAAATATTTAGACCAGGAAGCTGAATTTGCCCACATAAATTTAGTCAGTTTCAAATTTATAGGCCTAGATCATTTGCAAAAAGTTTTGCTACAGTAGATGCAATCTATCAATGAAACATGTACTTTTATTTCCCATTTCTTATACACATTATCAATGGTGAAAAAGAAAACTGAAGGCTTCCCATTTTGTCACTGTTAATCTGCACATTTTATTTCAAGTGTTTCGTTATAGCATATTTTCAAGAGTTATTCTGTTACTGTTCCAAAATTGGCTCTGTTGTTATTTTTTTGTAATACACGAATACTGGCCAGGTTTAAGTTTTTTTTTTTTTTTTTTTTTTTTTTTTTTTGACTAAGGCGCCGAGCTCATTTGTTTCATTTTGTTCAACCCTACAGACTTACGCCTATAGTATTCAGTCCACAATCTACAGACGTCGCGAGAAGACCAAAATTAATCAATAAATAGAATGTAAAAAATATTCTCTCCGAGAAATATTTAGCCGTATACTACTATAAGAATGAAAGTGGCTAACCAAGTATTTATACACTTCAAAATACTCCTATTGCACTTAACATATTTCACCATCACAGTCTGTAAAGTTCTCCTTTAATTTTACCATCAGCTCCTCTGTTGAATTCTCCCTAATTTCATCTACCGTATATAAAAGACAGAAGTCACAAGGAGGCAGCTCGGCGCTCCAGAGACATTGCACAAGACATATTTAGACATGTCGTCATTGTAAATGCTCAATTTCATCATTAACGTTTAACTCCTATTCGGTTCCTCCACAGGAAATAGGATACAGGAGCAATAAAATCTGGTTTGACAAGCTCTCAAGTCATATCAGGTTCGTACAACCTGTTCTCGAGATATTTAAAATGAGGGATAATTTTCGAACAGCAACAATTATGAAAAGTTCTGTCAGCAATATCGTAATGTACAACATTCAAGAATATGAAATCTGTAGCTACAAAGTCCAGGCACGTTCCATATCTATCCGTAAACATTACCTTTCAGTTCTGACTGTCTAGTTCACAAATACAGAAAGGGGGAAAAAATTAAATTAGCTTTGAATTACACTCGTGGAACTGCGAGGAATATCATCGCTTGTGATAGTCAAAAGTATGTAGCAATTATTGCTGTTGTGACGGGAACAAAATTGCGAGTCTATCGCACGACGTGTGTTCATGACGTGGAACACAGTCATCGATTGATTTCATACAGCAGCTCCTGAATATGTAACAGTCATGATGTCAGAAATATCGGACGAAGTAGGAACTATAAATAACGGCGGCATACGGAAACGTGCCACTTTGCTAATGAATCTCGCAGTCAGCGTCATTCGGAGATGGACTTCCTACAATTCATAAAAGAAAGCATTGTTACTTTATTTCTTGATAAGCATTTGGAACCTCGCGTGAGTTAGCTATACAGATTATTAATTCTTGTAGTGGAACATTCCGCAGGTGAAATATTATACAAATCATACTGAACTTTCAAGACATATCATATTTTTGGTTGTCAACGAGAGTTTTCGTTTGAATTAAATACATCCCGGGCATTTCAGCAGTGGTTTGTTAGCCTTAATGTCTTTGGCATGAAAGAGCTCTGTCCAACTTCTCTTCATATTTTGTTTAGCTCTGCCTTCATTTTTGAACTTGAGAGTCTAATTTCGTTTCGAATCCCTTAACTATTCTTCAGTAACGGCAATCAAAGAGAGGATTTTTATGAATGGCTAAGGTTAAAGTAAAGTTAAGGTTATTAATTTTTATGGCGCGTAAAATCTTAAGTATGACTTCCTTCGGAAGGAAGTAAAGCCGTGGGTCCCATGTCGCACACTTACGGCACGAAAAAGCCTCAAGCCTCTTAACAAAATTATCGGCCGTTTCACGCACTGAATTGAATAGGACGCTTTGACCCAAGAAGGTAAAGGCATCCATAAATAAAGTAACAACTCTTGGAGAACTGAGCTTGCACGTGCAGTTTGGGACATGTCTTGCTTGCAACAGACCCAGTTAAAAAGCGGTGTGTAGAATTGAGAATCTATAGTAAAAGCGAATGATTCGGAGGTTCGTTTAGTCATTAAATCTCTCACAAAGAAAGGGAAGAAGTTTACAGAGATCCACGAATGAATGAATGTTGTATGTGGTGATGATATCCCTTCCTGCTACCAAGCAGTTTAATTGGAGCAGGAATGGATTGAAAATGACGCAAGTTCTGGGCAACCTGTGGAAGCGTCTTAAAAGAAAATGTGCCAGAAGCTGGAGACGATGATTATGGAAGATCGTAGTGTCAAGTTCAGTTTTATAGTACATGAACTTGACATTTCAATGGCGCCGGTTGCAGTATCACTGATATTGACTTGATGATTCCAAAGGTCAGTTCTCATCGTGTACTGCGAATTTTGACGCCTGAGCAGAAAACATATTACCAGTAAAATTGAGGCAAAGGGAACTTACACATACTGTAAGAAAAACCAAATGACTTCTACTCAAGTAATACAGAGAATGAAACATGGGTTCACCATAATGAACATGAGTTCATGCAATGGAAGCACAAATAGTCTTCAGCTTCATAGAACTTTCGTGTGCAACAATCTGCTGGAAATATAATGGCAACAGATTTTTTTTTTTGGAGGGGGCACGACATTTTTTTCACTTTTAGAATTCAAGCCATCCAAATAAACCATTGCTGGAAACATCTGTACTTCCACAAGGATGGCATTAAGCTAGGCTGTCAAATGGAAACACCGTGAGAATTGTCGACTGGTGCGTTGCAGCTCCATGCCTGCATACACGTCTGGCTCCTAGTTACTACTTTCTGCTCCGGAACCTGAAGAAAATTATGCGTGGGCAACGTTTTCCTCGATGATAAGGCAGTCAAGAAAGCTGTATCAAGGTTTCTGGACAGTCAAGATGTTTTCTTCTATTCCGAGGGTATTCTATCACTGGAGACAAGGAGTTGTCAGTGGCCCAGAAGGTGACGCCACACGAGCTGAAGCCTATTTTGTATTGTCACGTCAGCAAAAGGATCTGTTTCTTGAAAGGCTGCTGACATGTAATGAGAAGTGCATCCTTTAAACACATCAAGACACAGTCATTAATGGTTGGCAGCCCATGAATCCGTCCGCAAACAACGAAACCACCACTGCACAAAAGAAGTGCTTGGTGGACTGTGACATAAACTGCTGTAACTGGCCAAACAATAAACGTCATCGTGTACTATAATCAGCATGAACGTGTACATGAAAAAATAAAAATTAAAGAACATGCACTCATGAATCGAAAGGTGTTATACTTTTACATGATAATTCAAAACCTCATACCGCAAAGGTGGCTCGGTAAACAATTATCCGTCCTGTTTGGAGACTTATGCATCCCCAGACGCTCTAGTATCAGATTAACATCCTTTTCTTTCTTTGGATGGATCTTTGCTTCCCTCCTAGAGGAGTTCTATCATAGTGCAGTTCATTGTTTTCCATCACGTTGACGAAGGTTCTCCATTTAATACTAAATATATTATGTTGAAAATATTTCCTTTCCAAACATTGTAGCATTTCCGCAAGTCAAGGACAATGAGAATCGGATGCTGCGATTCGCTGGTGATGCATGAGATTCGCTGATCTACACCATAACATAGCAATTGTTAAAGACAAGCACTTACAGTTTTGTTGTCTGTTAATAAGCCGACTTAATAAAACAGCTAAATTTCAGCGATTAAATTGGAGGCATCAGTAACATAACTGCCGCATTTGCGGTATCAAGCAACCTAAAAATTATTGAATATTAGCGTAATTAACTAAAAGCGAAAGTCTTCTGCTTATTGTCATATTAACATTTTTAAACATCACCTTTTTCTCCAAGGTCTCTGTAGTTGGACGTTCGTTTCTGGTTAATGCCTAAACGCTGTTAAATGCCCTCTTGAAACGCAAATAATTGAAAAACCGGCCAGTACCGGTCGCTGGAGATATGTCGAGAAGAAATGGTAAGATGGTTCTGTAAGGTCATTTTTAGTTTTTGTGTATATCTAAATGATGGAAAATGTTACCCCAACATTGCATCCTTCGTGTAGAAAACTTTAAAACTACTTACTCACATCTGAGCAAAACACGCGTTACACTAACGCGCTTCCCGATCTACTAAACCAACAACATTTAGCGGATGCATTGAGGTAACCAAGAGGAATCCTGAGGATAAGTTTCAAGTCATTTTAATTGAATTATCTAATTTAAGTGTGCCAAGTTTCCTCATTAATGCATTTCGCTCCTGTTTCATCTACCCTCACTCAAAATTTACTCTATGTACAGCAAAATGGTTTAATAGCTGACTCATCTACCGAGTGCGTATAGGCGTAGAATTTAACCATCCTTTATAATGCGAGGAATATCATCTGTTATAAAAATATTACGTTATGTAGGTGAATGATATTGCATGTAGCCATCCATGAAACTGGGAACAAAATTTATGAGGAAGAAACAGGAAATTATAGTTATATGTGAAACGGAATGTAAAGCAATGTTAGAAGGGATAATAGGTTTTGTTTACAGAATCAGGAATGGAGCCCTTACCGTAGATTACCCTGGCAAAGCCACTAATGTGCACAATGGAATTCGGCCAACTCATATTCTGAAGTCAAATGCTCTTGCATCCGTTAACTGTAAACTTTTGCCATTGAATTTTACTGCTCATTTCAAGGGAATTTTACTCTTTAAACGTATTCATATTCCATCTAAAAAGTTTATTGTTCACATTAGAGATAAAAGTAGCTCCAGTAGTTAAAAAAACTGAGCGCGATTGTTTGTTTGATTTATTTCAAATCAGATTATCCGGCCAGACAGCCTTATTAATCGTAGAAATACTCATTCTACGTTCATATACTATTTTCGTAGATAAATAAATATCCCTTAAAGTTAAAAAAACCATTTGTAGTACTGATAGGAGTGAACACAAGTGTGAAGGTGGACATATACCAGCGTTAAATAAAAAGATATAGCAACAGAAGAATTGCTCAATAAATTTTGTTCATAGCTACATAAGGTCTTGTTTCATGCAAATGTGCAGTTTAATTATCTATTGCCGTCTTAAAAAGCAGTGATTGAGAACAAGTTTTCTTGCATATCATATGTGACGGCAGAGTTTGGGTCATTCGTTAAGTCTCGTGCTTCTGCCAATCAGATACACGGGAACTCTGCTCTCCAACTCTCTTTCTCCAGCTCGAGAAATCGAACCCTGTTCCTTAGTGAGAGGCAAGATACTGCTCTTTCAGCCTGGACAGTGAGGACTCTACTAGAGGATTTACTGTCTATGTAAGTTTGTTCACGATCGTTTGTATTATACATACTTATTTAAATTTTCTGTATTTTGCATTTTAGGTTCACTTACTGTGTCTTTCGAATAAACTTTCATTTGTCATGTTTATGGAAGACGAGTTCTGTGCGCCAGGAGGTGCCTCTTTAACTAGGGGAATATTTTTTTTTAATTGGAATTATTTCTAATTTATCTGTACGTATCTCGGAGGTACCATTTTAAATAAATTGTAATGTATTTATGGCTTATTGCTTTGTATATAAGTCAAGTTGGTAAACTCAAAACGGAAAATAATTTAAAAGTAAATATTTGATGATAAGCTAAATTTGGTATTTTTGCATTTCGGGTCTGCTTTAGAATCATGTCTTTTTCATTTTTGGCGACTTTTGCTGTCGTTAATTGACAAATTTTAATAAATTTGGCATTGGTTAAACAACATTTGTATGTAGGTACAATTTCTTTAATATTTGAAGTCCCATACCACACCTCTTCCCCAGTTCTGGCTTCTAGGGTATCCTTGTTCTTTGTTTAGAAGTAGGTTGAAAATGAACTTCAGCGGGAGCACTTGAATTGCGTGAATTGTTACTACTATTATTACTATTTAATCGTGGTGTGACGAATCTTTAAACAATACTCACAGTAAAAAGTTCTTAAATATTTTTCACCATAGATTAGCATAAACGAGTGTTAATAAAACAGAATATTGAAATGGGCACAAATACGCTGGAAAGCGAGGAAAATACGGTTGACCATATGCCATTTTTATTAATTGGTGTTGATAAAGCAATATTTCTTTAATTTTATTATGCTTGTGTAGCCATGCTCAGCACCACTAAGGCTGATTAATATTTACAATAA
Organism: Metallyticus violacea; assembly: GCA_030762175.1. NCBI lineage: Eukaryota > Metazoa > Arthropoda > Insecta > Mantodea > Metallyticidae > Metallyticus > Metallyticus violacea. Next base: position 124,189,204 of record CM060832.1, read on the forward strand.
ATGTTGGAGATATAAGGGGCAATTCTTGTACAATTAACCTATTTTACGAGATACTTTTTGATTTTAAGTCATTTTAATTGTAGACCAATATAATGTCATTCCCTTTCCTTAAACATTATTAGTTGTCAGTTAAGTTGTCAAATTGTGTTTGTTTTGGATACTGATATCAAGTAAACAGAAATGGCTTCTGTTTTACTTATTGTTTCTTACAACGCTTGCATTGGAGGAATTTGGGCATTTAAATTAATATTGAACCATCCGTTGACGTTTCATAAAGAAAACGCCTGAAGAAATCCCAAGGTTTCAGCCTACAGCTACTCTTGCTTGTTAAATGACAGTGCTGAAGGGAATGTGCTTCCACGCCGTACTGGTAGATGTCAGAAGATGAATAGAATACCAGGTTCAATCCGGGCTTTGAATAATATGCTGTTTGAAAGCACCCAAGCGCAAAGCAAGATCATTTACTTTCTTTCCACTTTCATTAAAGCCCGGCAAGAGTCCTGGTTGAAGGATAGAAAGAGAGAGGGTGAGATTTTCAGGAGCAATTCTGGGGGACGTCTAGACATGAAATTGCTACAGTACAGTGGTACATGTGTTGCTATACTCTGAGAAAGTAGGGTCGGTATTAGCACCACTTAATGAGAGTGCCACGAGGCACCATCTGCTGAGGAATTAAGCAAGAAAATGCGCCATAGCCCAAAGTACTCCCCCCTTTTCCTCTTCTTACTATTTCCACTTCCTTTGCCTAAGACCGTAAAATGAGGCAGCACTTAACTTGGGGAAGCTGGTCGCAAAGACTTGAAACACATGGATGAAGAACATCGGAACAAGATACTGCCAAAGTACCTCGTCATTAACCTCTGTCTTTATTCTTAGTGAAAACAAAGCGGAAAATTGATGCTATAAATATAATTACCATAAAAGGGTTAATTTCTGGGAATGTAAAAGCTTTTGTCGTTTTGCAAGGTTAAACGCTTCATTTGCATGATTTTATGCTGTTGTGAAATTGTTATGGGTTTTACAAGTAGACGATTCGAGAAAATTATTAACAGAAGCTTTCAGATTCATTTACACCTGTTTACCGTCTGCACAGAGAATAAAAAGTCGCATTTTACACCGCCTTAAAGTTAGTATGCATGAAAATATACACATCTGAAAGACACCTTGATCAAGTTAGTTGGCATTCCAAGCACAGGGTGATTAAAAAAAAAAAAAAAACTGCGTAATGCATATGTGACGTAATCTTCCGAAATGAGAAACTGAGGCTCTCGTATGAAGACTTGATAATTGTACATCACTCACAATTGGCTCAATACAGAACATAAACCGTAAAATGATTTCACACAATCTTATAAATGTCTTCTAATAATCATTCATGCATCATAATATTGTACTGCTTGCGTTATATTTCGAATGCATTATGTTCTTATAGAATTACGACATTTCCATGCGCATTAGGAGGCTCAGATCAACAATCTTGAAATATTGGGTGGCCCATGATATATCAGTCTAGCCCAGCAACTGCGAGCTAGTCTCAAGCACATACATCCGAGGTCAGAGCGAGCCAGATAACGAAGGAATACGAGCGAAGAGGGGGAAGGAAAAGAAAGCTGTTCATAGGTGTTGGTCATTTCAACGTTAGTGTCAAAACGATGAAAGTGTTTGTGCTGTGAGGAAGTGTTCACAACCACGAAATGGCGGGAAAAGTTTTCAGCCAAAGTTCCCGGTTTAACTACTCCTAGAAGGAGCAGTATTTGGTTAAAAAAAAAAAAGTAGCATATAACTTCATCAGTTTAAAATGAAAGAGAGTGGAGGGGAGAGCAAGAAACAAAAAACAACAAACAAAACAAAACAAAAAACAAAAAAAACTACCAATATGGGCGGCTGAGATCGTTAAGGCGCGAACTTGTAAACGGAAAGCCTGGGGCTCGATTTCGCAGGACCTTCTCGCTGACGGAGGGTTTATTCAGTTTTTCCTCAGTCTTTATAAATGCAATGCCTGGTAGATGCCATAAACTTAACTATTAATTCCTTAAAACAAAATCGTTTCCAAATAATAGTAAAATGGACGCTTAACACTAATAAAAAGTTATTTTTTAATCTGTTCTAGTCTCGAATATTCAAGTACATATGCTCAAAAGCCCTACTAAGTGGACACACAAATTAACACCAAGATCGCGGGTACAATCCGGTCAGGATGGATTTTTTCGGGCTTAAAATTCGTAAATACTTTTTTCGGAAGGGAAATAAAGCTATAAGTTCTTTGTCGTAAATTTACAGCACGTAAAAGAACCTCAAGCCTGAAAGAAGAGGCCTTTGAGTAAAAAGTATCCGTCGTTTCACGCCCTGAATCGAATGAGACGCTGATGACCCGAGATGTTAAAGATGCAAATAAACCAAATAAATAAGTTGACGCAATAGGTACAATAAGCACCTTTTTTTACGAGATTGGACAGGTTTTTCGTGGGCCATTCTGTACAAGATATTTCTATCCACTCTCTTTATTGTCTCTAGAAAAAGGTTCTTCTCTTACAAACAACAATCGAGAGGAAGGCAAAATTAACTAAGATGACTGTGACAATATTAATCAGAAACAATCCAAATTATAAAATTAAAAGCTTCCGTTTTACACAAAGCACCTCGTGTCTATTTATTTCATTTATATTTAATGTGTTAATATTTTATTACATATTCAAAACTGTCCTGTGTTATTAAAATACGAGTATAACGGGGAATGCTGTGAATATAAAATGTCTTCATATTAAAGAAACCAGAATATTTCGATCGTAAAATATTCAATCTTATTTCAGCTTTAATAGAATTTTTATTATAATAAGTACACTCCGACATTACTTGTTTACTCAACACCTATTGTAAACAAATATGAGGGGATAAAAATTCGTTCTCTACTGATAATTGCTGAATTTATTTAACAATAGTTGAATTTAGATGAAACCTGAAAAAAAGAAAACTATGCATATATTTAAATTCCCTTTAAATTCAAGAGATTTGTAAACTAATATATACATTTATTTGAACTTAGATATGTGTTTGCCAATTATTTTTAGCTAATTCATTATGTATAATAATGGCAATAATTAAAATTCTTGTATTCAACATAACGAAAAACAGTTAATGTAATGGGTTATAGACACTGTAAATTAAAGGAAATAGCATTTTTTAACCTAAGTGCAGTATGGATCGTACTCTGCAAAAGCCATTATAAAAAATAAAACAAATTTGTTATTCATTCATATATATATATATATATATATATATATATATATATATATATATTTCCCAACGAATAACTTTTTAAAATCTTATTTCATAATCTTCTCTCTCTTAAAACAAGTATTCCATGCGGGTACACTCGTAATATAAAACAAACAGCTGGGTTGCCTCAGATAGTAGGCTGTAGTACGTAACGCACTTAACAGAATAAAAAATAGTGACGTTACAACAACCATTTAGAGCATTAGTTTCAGTTCAGGGAAGCGCGTAACGAGATTAGGTCTTTCACTCTGTTTAGGTTACTCTTTCCTGGACATGAAGGCTGTAGAGTTGAAGCCATGTTTGGAAAAGCGAGCTCATAAAGGAAAAGGCAGCTTCAGTGCCGTGCTTTGCGTCAACACCATCCAAAGAGAGATTGATCAAGGGAATAATCTCTTCAATGAAGAGCACTTGGTCGAGATAGTCCCTTTACTTTTGGTTAGTCTCGTGTCATTAACACCGCTGGCCGATGCAAGACGCGCCTAATGGCATAGTAGTGCATTGGATGCTCACTCTTTAACCATGCTTGGTCGTCATTGGCCTCGACAGCTGCGCATCAAACAGTGCTGTAACTGTAATTGGGTATTAGCACTTGTGATCGATCATTATTTGAATGACACCTGTCCTGTTGAACGTATTTGCCACTACAGACGTTATGTGGGCGATTTGCCTATGATACAATTGGGGCACTTTTAACACACGTCTCTTTAAAAAAAATAAAAAAAAAAAAATAAATAAAAAAAAAGTGTCCAATATTGATGACTTGTCAATGATAATTTGTGATTATTTTTCTTGGAGTGTTTGAGTATGAGTCGAGCAGTCAGTCATCTCCCGGCACTAGAAGCAGACACTCAAGTCTTGCTTTTGAGTAGTGGGCACCAGTTGGCTTCGGTAACATGAAAACCCTTCCCTCACCTCAAGGAGACAGTAAGATCACCAGAGCAATCGTCCAATAAAGGTGTCAAGCGGTAGATGCAGACTCAATTATGTTGTTCATAAAATATTCTAAAACAGTACATTCCTTTCGTAAATTTCACTTGGCAATGCAATTTATAAAATATGGTTGCTAAACGTTTCATTTCTTATATGGTTAATTCTTATGCATTACTTGTATATTGCAACGGGCATTTAAATATTTAGGCTATTGAAAATTTTGTAGTTTTAGTGGTGCAGTATCACACCAGCCTGGTCGGTCCTGGTGGTGTAGTGGTTACCATACTTGCCTCCTAAACCCAAGATCGCGGGTTCGAACCGGCTAGCCGATGGATTTTTTTGGGGCGTAAAAATCGTAAGTATGGCTTCCTTCGGAATGGAAGTAAAGCCGTGGGTCCCGTGTCGTACATTTACGGCACGAAAAAGAACCTCAAGCCTGAAAGAGAGGCTTTGAGCAAAATTTGTCGGCCGTTTCACGCCCTGAGTTGAATGGAACGCTGATGACCTGAGATGTTAAAGAGCGTCCATAAATAAATAAATCAAAAAAAAAAAAAAAACACCAGCCTGATATAGGCCTGGTTATATTGGATTGTCATTATTTTCATGTTGTTACTCTTGTAATTTGGAATTGCCGCTGGCATTTTGGAAACAGCGATGCCTTCCAGTGTTTAATTCTGGTTAAAATGGACAAACGCCATTTTTTTATATTGACTTTAATATTAGTAAGTGCTTGTCATTGTTTTAGTGTCGATAGTTAGTGATGTGCCGATAGTGCCCCTTTGTTGCAATTAAAATGTTATTGGTGGAAGCTTTTCCATAATTAATGATGCAATGTTACCAATTTCGTAACATTACGTTTTATTGATATTAGTAAAGTCCTTGCTATTGCTTAGCATGGATTGTTACATTTGCTAGCTTCCTAATATGTTGCAAATTTTGCTATAATTAATGGTGTAATACTAGCTTATTAAGTTCTAGCAATATGCTTTCGAAATTAAATTTTATAATAAACATTAAACGTTTTCTTTACGAGTTTCTCTTCACAACTGTGGTACTTTCCTATGCAAAATCTCTGGAAGTCATTTCCTAGAACGCTTCCTCTTCGATATCCTCCCTTTGGAATATTTCTATGTGGATATAATGAAGTGTCTCCGAATAATTTGTTCTTTTGAAAAAGCTATGACAAGCCAAATGCATATGTACAACTGGCCACTTTTGCAACATTTTCCTATAATTTAATTATAGTTTTTATATGTTACAAGAGAGGATCAACATTATTCCATTCTCAGGCTAAACCTTAAGTTTCAATAAACTCTTCTAGTTGTAAAACATAAAGCAATATTAAAAGTGCTGTAGGGCAAAAAATGCATCTAAAAATAGATTCTGTGATATGCTTTTGCATGCATTAAGCAGAATAACATCAATTTTAGAAAGAGATTCCTACTAACGTAGACACTGTCTAAGGTTTAAAGAAAATTGCTTGAACATTTTTACTATGATTTAGTGTTTTATATGAATAAATTTGCTGCATTTCAGCAACTGCCGTTTTCAACGAAGGTTTGAAGTAGTGATTTCAAAGAGCAACAGCCTAAAATTGAGTTTTAACTCAACATTGAGAGGTTGCGTGTAAAGAATACTAAAGAAAGACACAAGAACTATGACATACATGTGGTAATAATGCTTTTCCATACCAGGCGGAGGCACGTTGGGTGTTTTTTTTTTTTTTTCGCGGGGAGGTGATAGTGTGATGAGGAGTCATGTTCAGGTACTGAAGCGTACAATGTGAAGCTGATTCAATTTCTGCGGTAGGTGTAAGGTATGAATACAATAGACTGCAGAGTTAAACATATCACAATGTGTAGCACGAGCTTGAGTAATGCACACTTGGATCCTATTGGATGCCCCATCACCTCCGGATATGCACAGTTACGGAACAACTGTTTGACACGTAGCATTACAGAACATCACACAAATATTTACAGAATATTTGCACTGGAAGAAATATGAGAGTGGTCTTAGGAGTCAGAACTGAACCACCAATCTGCAACCTTAACAGTCCGATAAAATAAAAGTACTCCCTGGATTGAGCTTTTTTTTTTTTTTTTTTTTTTGAGTAGTGTTTAACTTCCGTTTTTACTACTGAGGCACCACAGGCGGTGGACACTGACGATACATGAGATGAAACGATATGTTGGGAAAGGATTTATTTAATGAAGGAAACGTTCCAGACTAAGTTTAGGGTACCTCCCCGGCATTTGCCACTTATGAGGACTGCGGAAAACCTGGAAAAAACCTCAGTCAGGGAGGACGGTCCTGGTGGGATTCGAACCCCAGACCTCCCGCTCACGAGTCCGCCCGAGCCTTAACGACCTCGGCCACCCGTGGCGGTGGGATTGAACGTGATACAATAGTAGAATGCGATATTCAAGATTTGCGGAGAGAATAGCGTTATTTTCGAACGTGTACGCCCATTATCCTGCATGGCAATGCACGATATCACAACGTTCATACTGTGAGGGGTTCAATATGACGATTGGGGTGGGAGATATACAAGAATCCTCTTTATTCACCAAATATGAGCCCATACTACTCAGTTCTCTTCCCCAAACTAAAGTAACCATTCATAGAAAGCATTTTCATACAAGAGAAGCAACCATTCTAGCAATAGGGCACTCTTTTGCTGACATCAACAAAAACCATGCTGCTGCTAGTATTCAGTACCTTCCAGAAGCATGCAGGGGGTTACAGTGAAACAATTTAATTGTATGTTAGTTCTCAAGTATAGGGATGTTTTCTATTTTTTTTCAACCGCGTTGATCATGGTACAAAAAAATGAAGATACTTTTCTCTATTTGGTTTCTCCACTATATTGCAGTCTCGAGTAGCTTTGTAAATGAATTAATTTAATGCTGCAAATATAAGTATTAACCGTGATATTAACCTATTACACTAATACTAAATTACTGTCAAAGAAATAGCGATTTTTATTTTGTCGCAAATGTAAAATGTGCAGTCTATACCCTCGGGATCAATAGTAAACTCGCTGTCCACATCACTGGCATGAACTTTTCCAGAGCGAGGCTCCGAAATTACGTACAGAGCAACGAAAACCAATGCATTTCTCGTAACTTTGTTAAAACAGGCAATTCAGATTTTCACTTGACATTTACAAAACGTTAGCAACCCGTTGGTTTTATCGTTGTTCAAACATGCTACCTCGGCTATCATATGGAATGATTTGATTTAAATCATGGAAATTAAATCAACGGATTAGCTTCATTCATTACCTTAATATGTAAGCGAAACCGTGCAGCGGTTTGTGTTAGTCATTATTTGGATGTGGCTGAATGTTCTTCCGACCATTTGGGTCAAGGCTAAAGGGGGATCTCATTGCTGTTTTCCAGTCTGTGTATACTGCACTGAAATAGCTGTTTCTGCTCAATTTATTTGAAGATTCCACTGCAAAAATGATATATCTTTTCCTTAAAATAAATGTAGGTCATTAATACAACCTTTCGTAATATGGACAACAGGTATCTGGGATTTATACGAGTATAATGAGAAATAAGGAGATAACAAGGGTTTACGAGTACTTTTCATTGTGATATTGCAATGAAAAAGGACTTAAGACTTTAAAACTTAATAAATTACGATAGAAAAGTCGAAAGGCAACTTATTTGATCTCAAATGTTGGAACTGTAGGAGCAAACTCTGCCAGTACTGGTGAAAAATAGTTGAATACTTGTGCCATAGAAAACAAATGCTCGGCCACTACACAGTAACTGACGTGAACTTCAATGAACATGCCTCTATTTACCCTAGCGGCACATGCTTGTATTGCTCATTTGTGTTATAAATTCATAAAAAATAAACATGGCGAATATCAATTGTGGACACAAACATATTTTCTAAACGGTTTGGTTCCTTACCACCCTTTTTGTGGTAAATGCTCTTTATAGTTTTAAGATTAAAAGGTAGAAAGTTAATAGCACCTCGTCTAAATGTTGCCACCTTAGGCAGTTTTCAGAGAAGATGAAGGGAATTAATAATGATGATTGTGTGTTTATCATCCCACAAGGCTATGTACTGTATATTTAGAAATCGTTTTAATTTTTCTTCCTTTAGGGTATCCAACATTTATGGATTTTATGAAGTGTAAAGACACTAGAAGCACAATTCTCATTTATATGGATCTCACAGGACTCGATGACAATTTTTCTTTCTATAAAGAACAAGTTTCAGACCATCAAAAGATGATGAAAAAGGAATTTCCAATTCAATAAATTACAGTAATTTTACAATTCTTTGCTAATCTCACCCTCCCATATTCTGTGCAAGCTAATTATTTTCCTTAATCTGGTCATAAATAAGCAGTTCTTTTCATAATTTAATATAACACCGAGATATAAGAAATACTTGCATTTATTCCTATATTATTTTTAAAAAACAGCAAAAGAATTGTATTTGCTGCAATTTTTATTTCCTTTGCTTTAAGATAAATAGGATCATAGTTTCCTAACCGACAAAATATAGTAACCAATCTTTGTTGCATTAAAAACTAGAATAGCATAGGGGAACTCATTCAATATACTAATACACAATGACCGTATTATAGATGTCATTTGATAAGTGTTTTAAATAATATGTATATTATACCATATATTATATTTAGCAAGTTTTGAGTTTTCTTGTCTGAGGTTTTTCAGTATTTTTAGGTATTGAAATTAAATACATAGCAAATAAAAGTAGTAATATTTAAAAAATAACGTAAAAGTATATAGAATTTGTTATCATGAATACTAACCATTTTAGTGTAAAGGAATGATATAAAACGGCGAAAAATTAAAGAACAAATGTGTAACATTTCTATCAAATAATTTATTTTCGAAGTAAATGTTGAGAACGAAACCAAATACATCGTTAATTTTATTTTATAATTTATATTTGCTATTTTTGCATTACGAGCAGAACAACTTTGAAACTTTTAGTTATCTCACAGAATTGAAATTTCCTGGGTAATAATTAAAATCATGTTATTTCGTTATTCCATAATATAGACAACAGTTTAGTAGTGAACCAAATCAGCAAATTAAAAATGCAGTCTTTTCATTTCAATATGATCTGAGAAGTTAATGAAAGCTCATTCCAGTAAGAATTGAATATTGTAACGCAATAAGTTTTGATAATGTATATTTAGGAAAAGAATGATCTTACCGAGAGTTATTTTTGGCGTGAATTCACACCTCAGCGCAGCGCGTGCTGAATCAGTCATACCAGTCATGTCTTATGACGACATACCATACCCACGCTGGTGGCTAAGTGGTCAATCACATTTTCCTGATACGCGAGGAAGCATTATTTCTGTTGTTGTGTTGTAAAATTCAGTTCGCGGTTGATGAATAGTATAACCTAAGTTTTTGTGTAAATACAACTTGTTACTGCGCCAGTGATATTAATAACTCTATGTTAGTGAAGTAAATTTTACTATAACATGTTGTATTACAACATTTCTACTAAAATGGAGAAAAAAAATTCAATAGGAATGATTCCCATGCTGTGGAAGAATTTAAAGAAAATATCATGGCAAAATTCAAAGAAATACGGAAACTGCGAGTGTTTCAAATGTAAATAAAACATTTAAGAAATGAGCACAACCGAACAGACACCACTTCAATAGTCGAAGGTTCGTTTCGCAGCTTGGGTTCGGTTGCGGAAGAAGGCAAAAGATAAATCTGTATATTAATGTAAAATAAATGCTCACATAACCTGCAACATTATTATTGCTAGTACATCTTTATAGTAGAAATTGTACATTTATTGAAATAACAACCAGAATATTTCAAACAAACGTGATACTGAAACGTTTGATGAATTAGTGATACTTATTGACTATGTGATATACTTTAATGATCATGTTACGTATTTTGAGTATAAATTCCTGAACGTTGAAGCGTTCAGCGAACAAAGAGCAAAAACACGCGTTTGATAACCATGCATTATTAAGTATTCCATTTTCTCAACTTACAGCTTTCCTCCCCCTTCCCAAAAGAGCTATGTTAAGTTGCTTGCCCAGTTCCAAATCCTGTAGATAAAGTAAACAATTTGTTCAATTCTTTCTCTTTATATAACTTCCGTTCTAACAAATCTGAATTAGCGTTTATGCTCTATGCCGGACGGAAGGATTTTGAACCGAAGAGAGAAGTCTATGGGAAATGTTTGAGGTTATACACACTTTACTTTTATTTTTCATAGGTTTATAGGACAACTGTTTGGAAAAAATTAAATGTTTTGCAACCGCGCCTTCTTCTTGTAACTATTATAATGACGCTACTATAGATCAAGTATGTGAGGTTCGCGGTAGATGCGAATATGACTGCTGTTCTACGGTACTGTATTTTACGTGCTGAATGTTGGAAAGCGATTACATTGCACCAACTGCATTATGGAATGGTTATTAATGTCTGATAGTAGTATTTACTTCTTAAGACAGTTTTTTCGTGCTTTTTCAGCTTAAGTTTTAACCTTTAGTGAAAGTATCTGAAAACAAAAACACATTTCTTTGAACTATGAATGAAATAAGGGGGGGGGGGAAATAATAAATGTTTTGCGCCTAAACATTTAAGTACGCACACTTAAACACCAAACAGGCACTATACTTTTTGGTGAAGGAAAACAAACATTCTCATGTTTGCATAATTATTCAATAAAATAAATAAAAGAGAAACATTTTATTTAATAAATTAGAGGAATACAAAAATGAGCATATACTTAAAGAAACAGTAAATGTTGCCAAGATTGCGTGTGATTGTGCAAAGGTTCAAGTTATAACGGAACGATCAATCATTGTGTGTGGAACTCCAATTTAAAAGGTACAAGTGCCCAGTCTCTATAGCGCGCGCGCCCCCTTATATCACACCGGTTTTGAGCGTACAAGGTCAGGGTGTTTTCAAGCTCTCTCAAACCTAAACTGTTGGACACTTTCGCAACGTGAACTACGGTTAAAAATTACGATTTTCATGAGAAAAGCACTAAATTGTAGTGAATTGAAGCGCTTAAAGAAGAAAGTGAAGAAACACAATTGCTCAGTAGCTTTCAAACATGTATTTGAAATGCCATGTCATAATAATTTATATTTGAATTATAAGGCCATTAAAATTGTGCAAAACTTTATTCCGTTTGATCAAATATATTTTCAAAGTCTATTTTCATATTTCTCTCTCTCTCTCTCTCTCTCTCTCTCTCTATATATATATATATATATATATATATAGATTCATATACTTAAGCTGATATCTAAATCTTATTTACCTGCTATAGTGTGTTATAAACAAAAACAACCTAATCTCTGTAGTTCACTAAATTCTTCTAAGCAGAATTAAATCCTTGTTGAATTCTTGAACACTTTTAGCGGTAGGTATCAGAAAGTGAACATGTTGGGCTATTTTGTTTCATACTTGCCTTCGGTTCTGTGTTTCACTGATAACGGCCCTCTGTCAAAGTTACTGTAGAGAGTATTCCAGCCCATCCATCATGTTTTATGAGGGGGAGGAGCAGTCCCAGACCTAATTGGCTTTCCGCACTGCTTTAAAAGAGAACTTCGGCAAATGTTTTGTAGATATTTGTACTTTTTAAATTCGCGTTTAAGTACAAACTTCTATCTAATTTAAAAAGCGTAAGAGGAAACTTCACCGAACTTCATTTTCTGCTTCTTTGTCAAAGCTTCACCGCTACATTTGTTTTCAAAAGGAGCACAACCAGTATGTAAGAGAAATAATGTAACTCGTACTTTTCAAAATAGAAATTCTATTAAAATATACCAAATAAGACGTTTATAGTAACAATATAGGTATTGCTTTTACCATATCACAGGTAAAATAAATTAATGACATGAATCGAACCTCCCCCCCCCCCCCCCGTTGACGTCAATTCAATTTTAATATATTGTAAGAAACCCCCCAGGATATGGCAATAGAATGGTAACTTTGCAATAAGGAAAAAAATTTACAGTTTCTAACAATGCAAAAAAAAATCAGTTGAATTTTCTGAAAATTAATAATGATTATATAACATTTGTAAAGTATATTTTAATTTGAAACCACAAATCTTGAACTCTTTGAAGTTTTAAATGTTATAATCTTTGCCATCTTTACTGTAAAGACTTTGGATGTTGTCCTTAATTAAAATACTTTTGATATTTGGCTTACAAAAACACATTTCTTGATGGCCAAAGACTTTAAGTTAATATGACACAATACATTCAAGAAATTTAACATGAAATATTTCATAACTACATTCTACTTGGGTCACTGGGTGAACGTGATGAAGACCGCGGGCTTAGCAATGTAGACTGAGATACTTTCATGCATTCCACCCCACCAGTCGATTCTGTTGGTCTAGTGGTAACCAAGGTCGATGGGTCTTTTTAGAGCGTAAAATCAAAGCCACTTCAGAAGTAGAATGATGGTACTAAAAGAACCTCAAGCCTAAAAGAAGAGACTCTGAGAAAAATTTATCTGTCGTTTTACATCTTGAATTAAATGGGACGCTAATGACCAGAGATGTTAAAAACGTTCTTAAATAAACTAAATAAATAAAATCCTCCCGCCCGGGTCTTCTTTCTGTGTTTCAAAGAAAGAGCCGCGAGCAAGTCACCCAGCATGGCTGTAACTCAGTTTGTTGAGCATTCAGTCAGCTAGAAACAATGATAAACATGGCCTACTCAGTGTACCGTGCTGACTTGGCCAGGTGAGGAGAAAGGGAGAAGAAGAGGTCAGAAACCAAAGGAATGAGCGCAAGAACGACACATACTCGTAGATTTTATTTAAACGAATAGCTTTAAAATAAATTTCGTTTTAAATATGAACTAATTTTCTGAAAACGCACTTACAAAGGGTGAGTAACAGTGTTTCAGAGTTTTACGATTTAACTGTATATACTGTTACACAAATGAAACTATCATGACAAAGTAAGCATTAACAGAAACAGCTACTGTTGATAGATTTTTTTTTAAAAAAATGCATTTCAAAGAAGCTCAATGTGAATTTTTAGGGCTCAGTTGTTAGTACTGTTATCATACGCAACGCACAAATAGATTTATCCGTAGACCTTCTCGCACTTTGCTCGAAAATGAATTGTCGCATGGAATTGCAGCACACAAAAGCATCACTCTATGGCTACCATTTTCACAAAACGTCTGGTTGGCAACGGATCAAACTATGTTCATTGAGAATTGTATATATGCGAGGTCTAATGGTGGCGTCTGTGACCATTAACTCGGAGGCCCTGGGTTGATTTCCGGTAAGGATAAGCTGTCTGGGTAAGATTATTTTCGGAGTTTTTCCTTACTCTGAGAAAGTGAATGCCAGATAGCTTGACGGCGCCAAGGACTCCCGGTTCATTTGAGCATGATTAATTCTTTAATTTATTCATAGGTTTTTAAGGACACCTCCCTGGTGCACCATAACCATATCACCATCATCTCCAATGGGCGTCCCTAACTAGAGGTCCGCTACAATAATGCTTTGCCAGGAGGTAACATGAAAACATCGAATTGCCATTGGGCAAAAATGCATTTTCTACTAGATTTAAATTTGTATTACACAAAGTTAAATTTGACCGTTAAACTTTTGAAGATAAGCGGCAATATAAAAAGGTTGTTGTTTATTAATTTATCATTGAAGTCATCTATTAAGATATCGGGCTCGTTAAATTGGTTTTGTCCTCCTTTCCTATTGGGCCGACATTTCTTGTATTGCTAGGCTGACAATGCTTTCGCATGTTAAGATTTATAAAAATAGAAAAGAAGTATAAGTACCTACTTGAGTATGCATATAAGTTAAGATGTAAATGAAATTAAGGCACTGGCATAAGTTATGTTCTATTTTATCAATATTTACATATTTTAATTGTAATATAAAACTTTATATTATATCTGCCAGTTATAGTATAATCTGCTAATACCTGGTGATTTTTATTGCACATATTTAGTTTCGAATTATATTACTTTGCAATTTTGAGCGTATAAGCGTCATTGCGCACTCATATCCATTCTGCTCTACAAATTAAGCCTCTCTTGAGAGTTTTAAATTTTACCAAAAGGCAAGAGAAAACATGAGGAGTTTTCTTTCGGCTATTAAGTAATTGCAGTATTTTATGAGTGTTTTTCGATTTTTTTAATAGCTTTAATTTTGGAAATTTAATGTACTTATAAGCTTTACCTTTTAATACATTCAGAGGGAAAGAAAAACAAAAACAGGACACTTTTATATGCTTGTACATTGCAATACAATATCATAGTAGGTATTTGTTGTAGGCTATGTTGAATGTTTTTATTTTATAAACAAGGCACAGTAACCGAATATTCCAATTAAGTGTGTAGAAAATCTCAGATATAGCAAATTTTGAGCTCAATTATCATTATTTCTTTATTGTTACATATTGTGGGTGTAAGTAGGGTTGTCAGAGTTTATATTAAAAAAATGCGACCTGAAGATGTGACTCAAACTGTAGCTCTAAACGATGATGGAAGCAGTATACGTTACATTGCAAAAGTGATGAATATTATAGAAGCACAGTCCATTATGCCATAAAACAGTTTATAGAGACCTTAGAATATTCCAGAAGACCCAGGTTCGGGGCGTCCGAAAGTTAAAAATCAAAATGAAGATAGTTCTTAGGAAGTGGAAGTGCAACCTGCCAGCTGCGACTGTAGCCAGCAGTTTGTTAACAGGCTCGGAATCCCGATTTGGACCAAAACAGTTAGAAGAATGTTGAAAGCTAGTGAACTAATATCAAGTAGACCTGCAACTGGTTCCAGATTGCTGAGAATGCACCGAGTCGAACGATTGCGTTTTGTAAATCATCTTCGGGTTGTAGAAATGTTCTGTTCATAGACGAGTCCCCTTTCAATCTGCGCTTACTTGTTGTATGTGAAAGAGTTTGTAGAAAGAGGGGTAAACATTTGCACAATGCTGGATTTCCGAAAAGTTACCATTTAAAGGTGATGGAGTGATGATTTGGACAGGAGTGTCGTACTGAGCTAGTTTTAGTAGAAAATGTCATTCTAACAACTGATCGGTACATGAATGTTTGGCTAAACATGTACCATTTGGCCCATTTATAGGCGATAATTTTCTACGACAATCCACGTCCGTATATTACCTGTGGTCAGAGATTACCTCCAAAAAGTGAGAATTCTTGCTTTAACATGACCAGCAAGGTATTCCGACATGAATATGCTTGAACACGTATGGGACACTCTTGAACCTGTGTTAAGACAAGAAACTTTACAGGTGTTGAGACGAGCACTTCTTGAAGAATGGGAGCATATTCCTCAAGAAGTCATTGCCAAGAGTATGGTGCAGTTATTCAAGCCAGAGGAGTAACACCCGTTATTAAAGTGCGTTTTTAATGCTCCAAGCTCCGAAAAAATGTCCTCACAGTTAAAACTAAGATTGTTATTGTTTTACGTCCTTCGTAACTTCTCTCATCAGAGTTAAGTTTATTGTTTCTATTGTTGTGAAGGTGCTTAATACAGCATTTTTTTGTTTAAATGGACACTTTCAAAAATAATTAAGAGCAAAATATAATCAAATATAAAAGAGTCGGATGTCTCCCCCCCCTTAGTGTATTTATCCCAGCGTTATAGAGTTTTTATAAACATGTTGATTTCAAACTCTTAGTTTCCATTACTTTATTCTTAATAACGTATAATTCACCAGTTGCTACTACTAAATACATTAGAATTGCTTTACAGCGACAATGAGCAATCACTAAGGTATTTTAGGAGAACAGCTGATGCACAAAATTAAGCACACATTTATTTACTTCAGACGTGGTCATAAGGGTGAACTAAGGGAAAAGAACTATATAAATGAATTAGATATATAATATATATCTAATTAAATAAATTAGATCAATAAAATACAATAACAAAATTATTTAATAAATTACTGCAACATATTATAACCAATAATAACATAAAATTATTTACATCAAGTTTAGAATGAATTGCACAATCGTTATTTCAGTGTAAATGAAAATTTATCTATAGGATCTAATATTTCACTGCACTCTGTAATTGAAAGCGTTAATTCAGTGTTTAATGATTTACGTGTATGATATAGTAGCATCGCTCTTATTTTATCTCAGTTGTAATTTATACCAAAGTTCGTGGTTATATTTGCTTCGGGCTGTGTATCAGAATCTGCACATTACATGCATTGTCTTCCGCCTTGCAATTGAATAGATGATGTGCCGCGTCCTCAAATTTCCATGTAATATGTAGCACACATGATATATTGAGTCTATGGATGGGTGGGAGAGAGAACATTCGTCAGGAGTCTTCCAGTCGTTTGTATGTGCAAGTTGAAATAAAAAAATCTTTTTGGGATCGTTCCCGCACACTATCAGGTTCCTCTAAACGAGAACATTGATTGAGCTGCCCTCGAGATGGATCGAAGTTGAAAAATGGCAGAGAGAGATCGTGGCCTTTAAAAAACGGGATTTTCTTTTAACATCTCTCTGGCAGATTTTTACTGATTTACGGCTGTGCCTGAGAACCGAAAGCTTTTAATACATGAAGTTCTTTTGCTGGAAAGTCGGCGGATTCTTCTGAAGGGGTGAAATCAGCGAGTAATAAATTGAGTTATTGAAATTGTATGTGACAGATGGAACAAGGGAACGATTCTCTGCTAAATAAAAACGAAAACATGAGATAAAAGCATAGTTACTGTAAATTCAAATGATGCTTTGAGGTTGTGTTACGGTTAATTTACTGTTTGCCACCTCAATAAAAGACCACTGAACAAATCGCAGCATTATGTGACATTGCTGCAATATAAATATTGACAATGGTCTTCGATGGTAGGGTGCCTTATGAATATTTTGGGTGCTGTACTTTTTGTTAGAAACACATCCATTGCACGTATTACCAAAAGAACAAACTTTTCTTATGAACAAGACCTTGAACGAAGAAATATCTCATGGCGACTTTTCTTTAAGATAGCCCAAAAATGCTCAGAAATGGTAAACTCGGGCGATCGCGCTGGCCGCAGATCCGCAGAAGTTACCCCGTTGTCAAAATTGGCTGTACTTTTCGTTCGCGTATTTGATAGATGGTAGGTCGCTAAATAATATCCTTTGTTTTTGCTTCACAAAATTTGAATATCTAACGCAAGAGTATATAAGATGTATCCTGGAATAATATTGGCTCAACAATACTTAAGCCAGGTACTTCCATCATGCATTATGGACTTCATCAAATTGGTCCTAAATGGTCGTGTTATAGAAAAAGATTATGTAATCCTGTAGGTACGAAAGAACACATGTCCTTCACTAAAATACAACGTGTTATAGTAAAAGATCATGTAATCCTGTAGATACGAAAGAACACATGTTCATCACTAAAACACAACGTTTTTCTGTCTAACGTATTCAATTATTTTGGCTGTAGACATATTATTATTGACAAATATGGTAATTTTAATTTAAGTTTAATTTGAAAGCTAGTTTGAAACGAACCACTGTTATAGTTTCTAATTTGTAACTAGATTTATGTGTTTGGTTCTATAAGAATCGTCCTGTATTAGCTTTAGCTTTATGAACTTGAGAAAAACTAGCTTAAGCATTAAGATCAGCAAAAATTGACGAGTCAACATCGGTACCTCATTGACTATTTAGCTCATGAATCAGCAACAAATCCCGTATAAAAATAATCAGGAATTTGAACCAGACACAGCTGCGTAACGCCACAATTTTATAATTACCGTTGAAACTTTAATTTTATCACACCTTGGAACTGTACCTTTGTTGTTCGTTTGTTTTAAAATGCCCCACGTTGGGCTCTAAAAATATGGAACTGTATTCTGCGGGGACGACGATAGTTGGTCCAATTGGAGGTGGTCCCATGATGGAGATCCAAAACATGGGAACGTTTGCCTCGCCATTGACGTTGATTTGTTACTTCCGCCCCAAGAAGTAACAAAAGCTCAGGTTGTTTCCGCTAATTTTATTGATATTAAATCAATGGGCTTAGAAGAGGTGCCGGCGTTACGGATAAATAGGCGTCTCAATTTAACTTTCAATGATGATTTATTGAACGACCCTTTCTGGTACACCTAAGTGCTCTGCCTTTGGTAGAGTAAACACCTTCCGTGTAATTGTTCCACGATGCTTACTTGACGGATTACTTGTCCTGATGAGTTATATTTACTGCAATGCAGTAAGCTAATTGTTACGTAGATATAAACTTTGTATTCTGGCTTTCTGAATATACGGAGTAGCACTTAGAGGCTCGCTGAACGACAAATGATGAAATCGGAAGATTTGATTCGAATCGAAGAGAATTGAGAATCGAGTGCGAATGAAAATGTAGAGTCGAATGAAGCTCGGCGCCCAAACTTGCCTTTACATGCAGAATTCAAACATGCATCGTTGGGACGCACAAGCCGAGCGAAATACTCCGAGAGCATCGTATCTAACTTCAGAATTTTAAACTAAGCTCTGTCACTGGCTAAATTCAAGTTTACGTGGCTTCTTCTAATTAGTTTTTTACTGGGGATTTAAAAGCATTTCCTGTGATACGTGGCTTTGAACCTGAACTATCACTTCAGCTGAGGTTGTTTGCGTTCTAGGGGTTTTTAAACTCTTCGCTTACCTAAGTTAAAGGGAACGGTACATTTCTCCTACGAAAATTTCTCTTTTAAAAGGGAAGAATATAAAAGACCGTGTCCTCAACTCTACAAAAGAACTGACTCTCACAAGACTACTATTGTTCGAAGTGTTTTCGCTCTACGGTAGGCAAAGAACAAATTTTCGTTCTTACAAGAATTCCCAGCTATACAACGTATGAACAATAATATAAATTGCTAAATATACATTATTACATATTATATCAATTAGGGGAAGAGAACACACACATCAGTTATAATAATCATAATAATAAGAGGGAAACAGCAGGCACTGCTTCAGCATGCAATAATTATTTTATGCAAATTCATCAGAACAGCACACTGGAATATCTTTATTTCTTCTTTGGCCTAAATATCAATGTGCACTAAAAATCAATAATCAACATGGCGGTCAATTGAAAGCGTTTTGGTGAGATATCATATGCACAAATTGACCTTATAATTCGAAGTTCCAACCAAAAAATACTAAGCGAATTGGAAATAGTATTTGGAGCCAGTTCAACCAATGTCATTTGATTTTAAAATTTTGTTTTAATAAGTATAATTTAGTTAGTGTTGTGGGTTATGCTTCAGTTGCCACCAATATGTTACTAAAGAATTTACATGAAAAAAAAAAATAATAAAATAAACTGTTTTAATTTCGACTTTCATCTGCTCGACTGTTAGCGGAAATTAAAGTGACGAACTGGCCATTCATAACTGTAAGCGCATTTTGTGAATATGTATTATATCATTCTTTATAATTTTATTGTCTAAGGAGACAAAGTCGAGCTCCATATTCTCTCAGTGTAAAACCTAGAGCTCTCGTTAAATTACTACAGACATTAAACTCACGAGCGAGAGACACAGGTCTACGGAATCGGCTGTTGCTTTCCTATCGCCTTGATGTCAACTTTCGAAGTTGCGATTTACCATTTGACAATCAAGGTAACTACCGAAGTGCATACAAAACGGAATGAATCCTGTGCAACTCGACACGTTCGGAAAATGAGTTCAGGAGCTTGTGGAATCGAATCAACCGGACAATCTGCTTCATGAGGATATGAAAAAAAAAGTTTATCCCATTTATCTTTATACCCACAGATGAGCGTATAATGGAAATTAATACTACTGTAAAGGCAACAAGGGCAATGAGGAACTAATGAACTACATGCAGGAAAATGGTTGACACTTCATATTAAAAATTATTAGTACGAATTAGAAAATTTAAACCCCGTTTCGAACTAGAACTAGAATAAAAAGGAAAATGAAGAAAATTGGCATAGATTCAATATGGTGCACATAAAAGCAATCAAAATGTAACATGGCTGATGTTTGCAGACTGTACATTATGGTAGAATGCAACCAAATAGTTTCTTGAATGCATGCAATGAAATTAAATATAACTGGGATAAAGCATACGCTTGTTTTCGAGAAAAAAGAGACTTTAGTAAGCTGGAAGCCTGAGAAAAGCAAATACTTCTAGTAAAAGTTCACGTTTTGTTAGACTGTATCTTTTGGCTAAAGAGGAAAATATTTAAGGATGGAGGTATTCGAAATGAGGTTGTTGGTCCTGATGGTGTAGCGATAACCATAATTGCCTTCTGAACTCAAGTTCGCGGGTTCGATCCCGGCAAGGACCGATGAATTTTTTCGGGCGTAAAAATCCTAAGTATGGCTTCCTTCGGAAGGGAAGTAAAGCCGTGCGTCCCGTGTCGTACATTTACGGCACGATAAAGAACCTCAAGGCAGAAAGAAGAGGCCTCTGAGCTAAATTTGTCGGCCGTTTCACGCCCTGATTTGAATGGGACGCTGATGACCTGATATGTTAAAGAGCGTCCATAAATAAATAAGCAAACAAACAAACAAAAAAAAACCGAGTTGGGACTTGGTTGGAGACTGCACGAACGGACTGTGGACACTTTCCTAGCCGAAATGTATAATTTTCAAACCAATAATTTTTAATCATAGTTAGTGCTATAATTTTTTTTAACTGGTGCTAATTCTCAGTGTTTGTGGTTTCGTTAACTTTTCAATAAATTAGTACCACGAGGGAAGTTTATATTACCAAGGAGATTTTCAAGTGCTCTTTATTTACCGACAGAAGACAGAGGATCAGGGGGCAAGCTAAGCTCTTCGCCTAAAACGTCATCTGACGGATGACGGATTCCTTGGGTGTTAAATGGCCGATCATTTTGTTCAGAGGCCTCTTTTTTCAGGTATGGAGTTTTTTAACGTGCCGTGAATATGCGAAATTAGACCTACTGTTTAAAGTCCCTTCAGGAAGACTTGGTCTAGAGATTATTACATCCTGAAAAATCTAACGACCCCGAGTGAGTATGAACCCACGAACGGTAGGTACATAGATTCCGCTACTCCCAAACCACCGAGACCAACAGCTATTCTATTAAGTGTTGCAACTAAAGAAGGCCGCTACAAAGACAAATTAAATGAAAACCGCTGTTATTATAAGCATTGATAATAAATTTTAATTTATGTATTAACATAGTACTAACTGCCTTTACTTCATGTATGTTTTATATGCGGAGTTGGGGAGGGAAAAGTTAAGCCATCAGTAAGAAGAATATTACCATCTTTACACGTGTTTGGCTACTGTAATATCACGAAGAGCATGGTGGAGCCATAACTCTGTAAGAGAGCTTAGATCTGATTCTGGTGTTTATGACAATATGAAGCTCTTTTCGTCCTTTACGAGAGACAGAAAAAATATATAAGCGCAGAAAAAGCATGAGAAGTGTTGCATTGCGGAATATGGAGCAGGGTGTGTGATTCTAAAGCGAAGGAACGCTATATACACGGGGATGGAGCAACGTCTTCTGCAGGACCGTTCCTCTCAGCAAGAAAGAAAAACAAGTGTTAAGAGCTGTTATTTGATTTTATAGAGCAACAAAACGATGCTCACACACATTTGGTCGTGAAAAGAAAGCATAGTGTGTGGCAACAAAGCGATGTCGGTAGAGATAGAATGAAATTGTATCAAGAACCTTCCAAAATGTTCGATTAATATTGGAATCTGGTCTCAGCAGGGCTATTGTCCAAAAATAGATTTTCATTTATGAAGACTAGCGATGAAAAAAAAAACATTAAGGAGCTGAACCATTTAGTTTTATGATAAAAATAGTTGTGTGGTTCCTGAGCAAGTAGAATTGTAACCAATTTGCTTTCAAAACAGACTTATAGCAACTACTGTTCTAGAAATGCTAGTAACACTGCTGCAACGGACTTAAAACCCCCTACTTCGCATTCTTTGCTGACACTAACTTCATTTTCCGCTACTTCTTGATTCAGGTTTGGGTTAGGTGTATGTGTATCTTATACTGAAAATAAAGCATATGGAAATGTAATAAAAACATTAATCAAAAAGAAAGTTTGAATACATTCCGTTTGAGCTGTATGATAAATACATTGGTTGCTCCTACCATATTGCGATGAAATGAAATTATCCTTATGGAAATATAGGAGTAAGTGTATATAAAACACATCATCCCAGCAATAATTTGTGAGCCACTTGAGTTTTATTGTGCTACAGATTGAGTGTAAACAAACAAAATGATCACACAATAGTTATATTTAGTTTCATATATTTTATTATGTTTCCCGAGGAAACAAACATATTAAAACACTAAAATTCTAACGTAGTACATTTTAATATATACTTATTGATATACAAAAACCGATGTTCAAATTAGAAAAACAGTATTAGAAGAAATGAAAATATTTTATGTAATAATTGTGGTCTTAACCTAATATTGAGCGGATTAACATACGCAAATTTTTCGGCAAACTTACAGGCCAATGTACTGTTCTTTCTCGAAAGTTGCAGTCGCACCTTTCCAGGAGCGACCTATTAATGTTTTTATGCGATCAAAGGATACACCACTTTGTCGTTTACGTCTTATAATGAGGTTAATGACGGTTGCTTATAACATTTATTGCAAACTGCACATTATTTTTAAAACATACTGTACTTAATAAAATAGTGAGCAAGTTACGGCCGCCTGAGTGGGACTGTTTTCTGGGAAAAGAAGTACAGCCGCCTCAACCAGAAAATAGTCGGTCCTGGTGGTGTAGTGGTAACCATGCTTCCTTCTAAACCCAAGATCGCGGGTTCAAACCCGGTCAGGGTCGGTGGATTTTTTCGGGGCATAAGAACCTCTAGCCTGAAAGAAGACGCCCCTGAGCAAAATTTGTCGGCCGTTTCACGCCCTGAATAGAATGGGACGCTGATGACCTGAGATGTTAAAGCGCGTCCGTAAATAAAACAAATCAAAATCTCAACCAGAAAGCGTGACGTGATTAGTTTTATTTTAATTATTATATTTTTACTGAAAGCATAAATCGATACTGCATTTGAAAAGTAAAATTGTAAACATTAATCTGTGTGTAAGATGTTAAAAATGATGTTCCTCAGCAGCTATATGCTACTGGCATCTGAGTAGGAAACATGTATTTAATCCAGCTTTTCTTTCGTAAGAACGTGGCAGCAAGGAACATTCTTACTGTCAATGAGATAGCGTGTCTCCCCCTCCCCCTATTCGTAACTTTTTAATAAGTTGGCATACAGTTTTTCTATCTGGAACAGAATTGACAGAATATTTTCTTGCAAATCGCCATACTTACTCTATAGGTATACATTTTTACGTACTTCATATACATAAAGATCCGTTATTCGAGACTAAATGGCATAACAAACGAAGAGGAATTAGCACACACTTTACCTACAAAGAAAGCAACAAGTAACATAGGAAAGCACAGTCACTCACTGACAATCCTTCCTCAAAATAGCTAAAACTGCTACCTGCACATGCATTATATGGCCTTGACGATTGGCTTCTCCCAGTACACAGCTGTGATCTGCTGGCTCGTAACTCATAACCTCACTATATACTAACGCAAAGTGTAACAAGGTGCTATTCTCGATTACTTCCAAAAACCCTTTCCAATCTCTATTTTACCAGTGTAAGTGGGTGTTTGCACAATGTTATTAAAGAGAAGTTTAGATATCAACATTTTGAAGACTGTATAAACAAAGGTAATAAATTTAATATCAGGACATATAATGTTTATAAGAAATGTCAATGGTCACAAAAACTGGACTTGCACAAAATGAAACAAAAATGCTTTTGGAAGGGCAAGGTATGCTAGGATGTAAAATCCCATGGGTAGCGCTTTAATCAATCCCAATCATATCAAATTCGGATATGAGCATTCACAACATACTCATATTAGAGAAGTATTTCGTCTAAAACCCCGGAATGGCTATGTAACTGAGTATATAGCAAGTAGAATGTGTACCGGGCTGATAAACCCCCGTGAAAACTTTGTGTCTAAAAAATAACAACCAACTTATTATAAACCATTAACATCATTGATTAATAAAAGGTGTTGCGTGTAAGCTCATGTTAAATGATCAATCAAGCACAGAAATCTTGACGACGAATAAAATTATGAGCGGTTTGTGGTAAGCGCAAATTTTACTTCCCCTTACTCTTGCCAAACCGCCTGCCACAAAATCCTGCTTCAATATTCAACGC
This sequence comes from Metallyticus violacea, assembly GCA_030762175.1. NCBI lineage: Eukaryota > Metazoa > Arthropoda > Insecta > Mantodea > Metallyticidae > Metallyticus > Metallyticus violacea. The sequence goes on from CM060832.1 coordinate 124,213,634, forward strand.
ACGCGACGCGGCCGTCGATATCATTTGTGAGACATGGTACTGTCGGCGTTGACGGGATTAAATCGATGCTTCCAAGTCTCGAAATCTTAATAATGTCGATCGTGACACGTAACGTATTCCAAGTATATACCTATAGACCGTTCCTTCATCCTGTGAATTCGGTGTATTTATTAAATGAGACTAAAACTATACTAACATAATAATTTATTAAATATAGGTATGTTTCAGCAGATAAACGTGACATATCGCACCAAAAGAAAAAAAAAGTCCATGATTATAAACGAGTAGAAAAATGAAAAATCTCGAGCTCGGGATACTTTATTACATCGAGGTAAGTATACGATTATATTTTAAAACTAACCAATATTTTATAAGAAGACGCGTGTCCTATTTTATTTTAAACATTAAGTCGTACTAAGTGTTAACACTAGTAGATATTTAACGTCACGGTCCCATTCTGCATCGCAATAGCAATTATTTTGAAAGAAAAAAATTGTGTTTACAACTTAGATAAACTTTATAATTCACAAAATTCATCACGAGGAATTAGATCATTTTAATTGAAAAAGGAAGGGTGGGAGGGGCGCAATATTGTTAATGTGAAAATTTCCCTGTATAGAACACAGAGTTTAGCGAGAAAACAAAGCTCGTTCATAGTTGCTTTTGTACATTAATCATAATAATGCTTCTCAATGGTTTTTCTTAGAGATTCATTTCGAAATTAATATTTTGTAAATAACACTTTTGGAAGGAAAAATATACTAGCTATATAATTTTTCTATGTCAAGCTCGCTGCGACAACTATTAAGTTAGTTAGTAATGGACGTTTTGGGACGGTATACAAAGCGCATAACATTTATACCTATCTGCTAATAGACAAAATTTAGTGCAGTAGTTGTAAGTTTGGCAGCCAGATGTCAGTATTTGCAATATGGCGTCAGATGGCCTTTTGAGTTTTTGAGCTATTAAATTTCATCACACTTCGACAGTGCTACTTAAAAGAAAACCTCCTGAAAATAATGTAAATAAAATGCTAACATGCTAACATTATACAAAATCGCTCATTTCTATGCATTTGCCTGCGGCATTTTGTAGAGGTTTTTTTTTTCCAGAAGACTACAAAAATGTATAACAAAATAATTATATAAAAGCTAAGGGGTTATTAACGATTTCCTCTGCGGATTCTTACAGATAAACGAGTTGTTTGTATCAATTATCACAGTTGAACTGTACTGAAAATAAATATATAAAAATGTTCATATTATTTTGAAATGCATAAAGCATATAAAATACACAATAAAATGAATGGAAATTTTGTGTTCCTTTTATTTCAATTAATGGTAACCAAATCTTGCATATAATTAGCAGGTAATGAATCAGGAATTTAATCAGTCCAATTCGATTCATAATGTGTATGCTGACATTACCATTTAGATTAATACAATCAAGCGTTAGTGATACACTTCAAGGGTTGAGAAGCTATCACGGGTGACAAGAGTCGAAGCTGCGGCCAATGACAGAAGACAACAGCAATGGAATTGCAACACTAATCAAAGAGCGCCACCACATCAAAACATGTGAATTGTGGTATGCAGTAATTAACATAAAACCAACCCTTAATCATTATGGTCAGATTTGTTCCCGGTTGGTTCCAAAACGCTGATAAATTTTCGTCTAAAGGTCTGGAAAGGCATCTGTTTTATAGTTATGGGATCTCAGTAATGAAGTTTAAAGGTTAGAATATAGCGCCTCATTCATGCCATATAATAAGAATTAAAATATATAAACAAATAAAATAAAAAGCAAACCACTCATAAAAAAAGAAAAAAGGAAACTTTAATGCAACCTTTGTGCTGTAGTTATCTTACTCCTTCTCTGTCAAAACACGTTTCAGTCTTCTAGACTTTTTAAATTAGTAACATAAAGAGTCCTCCAGAATTTACCTTTAGAGATTCTGGAGCTCAAGTTATATTTATTTGGGCTTATAAGTTGAAATATTAAAAATTAAATAAAATACCTAAAATGCGCTTACAGTTATGAATTCCAGTCCGTCATTTTGATTTTCGCTAACATTTGAACAGATGAAGGTCCAAATTATGGCGATTTATGGGACATTTTTTTATTTTTTCATTTAAACTCTTTGGTAGCAAATCGATGGCAATCGAAGAAAAATAACCTACAACAATACTTAAATATACTTAAAATAACAATTCTGAAAATCAGATGACATTGGTTAAACTGGTTCCGCAAGCAATTTTTATTTTGTTGAGTCGTTTTTAGCTTGGAACTTTGAATTATTAGGTCAATTTGTCCATCAGACGTCTCACCAAAATGTTTTCAATTGCCCTTCGTGTTGCCTCTTGATTTCTAGTACACTCTGAAGGTTTGGTATAAAAAAAAATATAAAGATATTTCTGTGCTTAATTTTGACGAAATTGCATAAAAATAACTGAACGCAGGTATAATAAAATGAAGCTGATAGAACGAAAACGATAAAATTGTGGCGATAGGCAACTGTTATACTGGATTAATCACCCGTTCAAGAGCTAAATAGTCAATAAATATCTTCCTTCACTTTACCTGGTTTTTACACATTGAAATCTGTTGATTTTGGCAGAATTAGTAAACACGAATATTCCTCCTGAAATAATTAAGCTCTCTTTTTATCATAGTCATAAATATTCGCTCTCTGTTGTAAATTGTGTCCTATTTTTAGCATGTGATAATCTAGTTCTTGACGTAAGTGAGCAAAAATCTGAACTTATTACACGTGCGTATATGCGTAGCACTGAAAGTCAGAATTCGAAAAGCCGGAGATTGGGGCAACGGCTATCTCGAAAGAAATCAAGGTTGTCAGTTTTTCAGCCGCGACTGCCAGAGCGGGTTAAGCTCCCCAAAACAATTGTTTTAAACCTAAGATATAGCAACATCAATATAATACGCAGAAAATTCCACTGTACTTTTCAACTTTCGACTGAATCAGAAGTATTAAATCCGTTTTATTGGGGTTATAAGCACACACCGCTATAGTCTTTTTTCAGTAATATACTATACACAATTCTTATATTCATATACCAAATTTTGTACCATTATTTTGTATATACGTTTACATATAAAGTTTTTCATAGCAAAACTAGCGAGTCTGAATAAATGTTAGCTTTCACCTCTAGCCGCCTCTTCTAAAAAATTTCAAATGGCATAATCCTTAAATTTTAAAGACAAATTTTAAAATTTGTTTTCCTATTATTTATTTTCTTCGTTGCTTGTTAATCTGGATTATTCGTGTTGCTTGAATTTGGTCAGAATAATTCTATAAAAATTACTAATGGAATATTTATGATTTGTAAATAATTAGAGATGTAACAACTACTTCGAAAAAAGATATTAGCACATGCCTGAAGCGAGTTATGTTACATGACTCAGAGAGAGCGGGTTAGAATTTGTAGATGCAATGCAGAAATATACTGTTGTTTGTATTGGAACGATAGACAGTGACGAGGGTCACTATTGTTTTTGAGCCAAACTCGCGTTCCGTCACTAGTCATAAAGTATTTCAAGAAGAAATAGAATGTAAATAAATTAATCAGAAGTACCGAAATAGTCTGTATTACCTTAATATAAATAACAATTGTAATATTGCCCAAAAACAAATCACCATCCTAAAGCTGTTTTATTTTTCACTCTGTTCAAATTTTAACATCAATAACAATTTACCATATGTAGCAATGGTATACGTAAAATAAAGATGTGATAACGGATGAATTAAAAATCTAAGTGAAGCAGAAGGTAGCAGTGCCATTTGTAATTGACTGGAGGCGCAAGCTGAAATATAATCAATATTGGTTTTAAGTTCCCCCATTAGCTAAATGATGTGTTGTTTGTTTTTTGTTTAGTTAACTTCCTTTAAATGGTTATTCAGACCACTAAGTTTTGAAATGAAAGACCTATCTATATAAGTTCTAAAGTCGACCATTGTAATTTATTCTTTCTACTTGGGAGGGAGAGAGAGAGAGAGAGAGAGAGAGACAGAGAGAGAGATTTATGCCCGGAATGTTGTATCTTAATGTGTATTCTCAAGTGTATTTTACTTTTCTTTACCAACAAAGGTATTTTCAATTTTTTATACCCACACATACGATTTTAAGTGGCGCATCATCAAGTATCACGAATTGTAATTGATGTCATGTTTATGTTTTATCTTTTCATAGGAAGACAAGCATTACTTAGCAAACGACGCTTTAAATGTCTTCAGCGTACTGCTGATGTATAAGAGAACCATGAGATGAAAACTAAGGTATATCTAAGACGTCATCGGAAAGAGTTTCTCTTTATAGTTCTCCTAGAAGCCTTAGCGGAATACAAAAGCAGGGAAACAATTTGTACAGTAATTTTTAAAGGCAAAGATCTAAGGAAAGTAAGAGAACGAGGCTAGAGTGGATGAAAGCAGTAAAGGAGTACAAGGGAAAAAAAAAAAAAAAAAAAAAAAAAAAAAAAAAAAAAACAGAAGTTAATTCAGAAGCTAAAGGGAAAACGGCAGACGCTAAAACTATTTACAGTGAGAAGAGAAAAATTACATAGAAAACGCACTTGCGAACAGGGAAAGCAAACATCCTTAAAAATGCAAAAAAGTGGAAAGCGTTTGTAAAGAAATGCAAAACCGTCCTTTTGATTGACGTTGGCAGTACTCGAGCTGAATTCAGATGCATTGCCAGGCAGAGGTTAAGAGATGCTTTACCTGTGTTCAACAAGTCCATAACTCTCTAGCAAGAGTGATGAAGACGGCAGGAATCTGACAGATGATGTTAAGGGGAGCAGAACAAAGGAAACGACGGGCGATGAAATCCAGTCGCCGAAGCTGGCACGTGAACATCAGTATCTTCTCTAACAGGCATAGTACTTCATAACAAGTTTTGCTGTCAAGTCGAAGCATAATATGTGTGAGTTTTGTAGGCCTGCATCACGATTTAGTCAACTCTTCTGTTGATTAATCGGAAATATCTTATTAACACATCTTTGCATTTTTACTAAACGTCCGCTTTTTCGGCTTTCATCTCTAAATATCTGCGCTTGCTCTTTCTGGTTTTCTTCATTAGTTCACCCATGACTGTTGTCCTATATATTTTTTATGCTTTTTTAGAGCACACTGTCAAAATTGTAGGTTTTGGAACTCCAGATTTAATACTGAAATCGAACTATCGACATTGTATGTTATTGCCTGTTGCATCTTCAAGCCACGTTTCATTGTTGGTGTATTCAAGAACTATAAAACAGATCAAAAACAACTTGTAGGGTTCCTTATAGGCTACATTTTCTAACGATGAGAAGGGCCATGTAGAGTGCAGTCACATTCATTGTCACGGACATCCAAGAGAACTTCCAATGTAGGCACACCTCTTTGATTTTCTCTTGGAAACATTTTCAGACAATTTTTTCTAACTGTCTACTCTAATACATCTCAAGAAATAAGCAAAATTCCGGGCATGGAGCTTGTTCCAAGGGGTTATTCACGGCTACGAGATAACCGGCTATATTTTTAAATAATCAATTTCTTCTGTTGTAAGAATATTCCTTGCTCATTTGAGTAAAAGTTATTGCTTTTTTTATTTGTATACTTACTTTCTTTTGATTTGCAAAGCACTAAGTATATTGATTTCACCGAACTTCCAATTTTCCGATCACAAACTGAACTCAATTTCTCCATTACTACCTTTCATTTTGTTTGGAGAAAGTGACGGAGCTACAGGAGTAATTCCTAATTGAAACCACTACCTATGTTTTTGGTAATAAACGAACTAGAAGTATCGTACCTTCTGAAACAATAGAAATAATTGACATGGCAAAATGAATTAGTAGGGGGAAAATAAATAATAAAATTGTTAGTTAAAGCATGACTTTTCCTTTGTTCAGAGGATTAAGCTTATTAAAAGAACACTCTTTGAGAAAATAATATTGCCAGGTGCTATCAAACTTTCGTCCGACCTTGTACATTCCTTCTAAGCGATACAGCTCGCGCACGATGAGTTTGCACTTGGAGACCGTTATTGTGGGAAAGAGAAGGCTGTTCAGTGAGAGAGAAAGAAAATGCTGCGCCTGCGTACAAACAGTCTTCTACAGCAGCCATCTTTTCTAAGAGAACATAGTTGTCTGCTTGAGCAATAAAAGTGTACGTGCCTGGCAACAAGTGAAAGTTTCGTTAACCATCTTTAAGATAATAGGCAGCTAAATAGTTCACTAGAAAATAATATGCAGTTCAGTTTACTGATGTTCCGAAAGGACAATGTCATCATAGCAGGTAGTAGACAAGCCATCTACAGCTCTGAGAGATAGTTAGGTGCAGAAATATCGTGCGTTAGCTCTAGAATGACTTTTGGAAAGAGATGGAGATACAGAAAAATGGCATAGCCTATTAAACAATGGAGAACCCTCAATGGGTTGTTCGATTTTCCTAGAATTTGTACGCTTGCTTTTAGCACTATAATATCCTATTACAAAGAAATAAAATGACAATTAAATGCAAATATGTAACTTTATGTAATGTCAAGCGAGAGTATTGAAACGTGTAATATTATATTTCGTTATATCATTTGCAAAGTTTGAATCTTATTGCTTGTAAGATACCAAGGAATAAATTTTGTAATTACATAGAAATCCAGAACCTAATAATTATGAGGATTTCAGAGAGTGTGTTAAAGATGAGAGGAAGCTAGATTTTGAAAACAAGAAAATGAAGATAAATTGATAAAACTCTGAACTTTATAAATCAAAACGAATCCACTATCAAGGCAAAATAAACAAATCTAATTCCTGTTATATTGGTATAGCTTAATTGTATTATCTAATAGATTAATTAGCGCAGAAAGGCAAGCTTCAGAATTTTGAACATTTTTTATATTATAGTAGAGGCACGTTATTGTGTCCCTGCATTGTGAAACGAAGTGCCACTGTGTTGTATATAGACTGAATCTTGTGAACCACAACAGTAAGCTTCTAGCCAGCCACACGAGAAGCAGAACGAGAACCCAAGGCGCATAACGAGCAGGCCAAGAGCGGCCTGAGTAGAGTGCTAGAACTACGCGCCGAGTTTCTAATTGGGAAGTCCGGACTTCAACCCCACCTCCCCTCAGGCTGCTGCATGGGGAGGCTCAAGAGATTTTCCTTTCAACAAACCGCCACCGAGTTGGGAGATCTTCATTATCTGTTGCCTCGGTTGTTCTACGAGATTCCAAGTCTCTTTTGTCGGCAAGAAGCTACTCATTTTCCTAGTAGCTATTTTGGGGAGAGAAAAAAAAGCAGTTCATTTGGCTAGGTCATGGCTTGGCGAAATATTAACTTCTGTACTTTTTTTTAAAATATTCTTAAAGAGGTTGTGGATTGGTCTTTGTACCTCTAACACAACTCTCAGGCCGAGTGCAAACATCAAAGCTAGGCAATATGTAAAGAAAAACATTTTGAAGTAAATTTCACCACTTTATGTTAGGAATCCATTCATACCAGAATGGGGGGATAAAACTTCAGCAGCGGTGTCTATGTCATAAAATTCCAGATTACATCAAAGAAACAAATGATATAACTGAAATCACGAAAATGAACACTAGTGAATGACATCCAATATAATTTAATAAAAAAAATAATTACACTATCAAGATATTAATTTTGATTGCACAGTTTACAGTTAGAAGATCCCGAAAGGTATTCTCTCTGCAACGAAACACGTCTAAAGCAGTTATACGTCGTGCCTGTGATGTAATTCGAGGCATTTTAATTATGAAGGCACACAAAGTGTAGATACTCTAAATACAGTTACATAATATTCATGTGTTTATTAAAAATATGGATATTGATAGCATAATGGGAAACAGTTGATATCCTTGACCTTTTTGATTGATTATTTTATTTAATTTTAATCTCAAATAGTTAACAGAATAATAACAGAAAATATTATTTCAAATATGAGATTTTTAATTGTGTATTTTATTTAATGATTATATTGTTTAAAATCAGACTTTGTGTTTCATTTTATAACGGTATGCTGTTGTTAAATAAACTGTAAATCTAAACTAATTATTCTTGAAGAATAATTAGTTAAGCTTTTAAGGCATTTAAATCAGTTTTTCTTAAGAATGACTAATAAATGTTTCAGAGACATTAGAACTGCTTTATTTTCAAAGGATATATTCGCTTTTTTTTCTCTCATTTTATTAATCACGTGTTATTGATTTATTAGCTGAAACTATGCTAAGGACTTTTGCTCGCAAAAATATTGCAATCAAAATAAAAACTCTCTTTATTACTCGTATTTTAAGTATTCGGCCACTATGCAAAATGAAAAATATTCAGCGAGTTATCGATGATGCTATTGAATGTGTTAATAAAAGGAATCCGCAACATTCCCCCCTAATTTTAGTTCATCCATCTCCCTTGGTGACCTTAGTTAGATTTGTGGGAGGATGAAGCGGGGCCTGGACAGGTTTTCTCCGGGTTTTCCAATCTATTTTGCCACTCATTCCCAATTTTCTTCATCATCATCATCATTGCACCCCCTTCTTCACCATCATTCAATTGATTTTCGGTACACTATTTACAAATGGACTGCGCTACGGCCCTCTTCCAGCCGCCTGCGGAAACCAACCTTTGGGCCGTAAGTGAGTTGGCTTCACTCAGTCGCTCACTCATTTACCTTGAAATGTATGTAGTGTGATCAGGTTCGCGTCAATAGTGTGTTATATTATACCATCATTGCACAAAAGACAGCTTGCCGATCTACATCTCTTGTTACTGCCATGCTATCATGCTAATGTGATTTTCAAGTTTAAATTCAATGGTAAACGCAACGGTCGGTGAACTAGTAAGTTGTTCCAAGACAATGCAAGGTTACTTTTCTGAGTTTTACAGTGATAGGACGTAGCCAAAACGTTCCAGGAAAAGGGGGTTAATTGTATTAAAAAGTCGGTAGAACTACATGGTTACCTTGGTAACCAGGTTTGTCTCGAGATGTTTTAGATTCATTTCATATAAATATAATAGGTAAAATGTAAATTTTAAAAACAGCCTTCTCTGCAGCACTTTAAGAAATGTGTTTCAGATAACTATTGATATTGTTTGTTATCCGATTAATTGTAATATATGTAATTTGCCTTGTAAGAGGTGCACATAAATTTTGGTACCCCAGTCTGTCAGGGTTCTTTATGCTCCATTTTAGGCAAATTTGTAGTTTAAAGGGACTACTTTAGTAGAAAGGCTTAAAATTTAATGAGAAACAGCTATTATTTATTGTGTTTAAAAGTTTAATTGGAAATAGCTGTTTTTACTGTTTAATGTTTTACAAAGTATTACCAATCATTCAGATGCAGCGCACTCCTAATTTGTTTCCAATTCGAAGCAACATATGTTATTAAAATCTGGCGTTTTAATCATTAATTTTTTCGATGAAACTAATATATATTAAATATTGTTACATTCCTTATCTTCCTTTAGCGAAGCACAAACATATTTCCACAGATCCTATAGGCCTTCAGGTACGATATGCAAATGCAGCTTAAATTATAATTCCAAAAGTTAGTTGCACCTAACAGTAGCGATATATAAAGCGCGATTATTAAAGAACAAAAGTTACGGTTTAACGCCACAGAAGTATAGGCTAGTGCGTGGTCGTTAAAATTAAGGGCTACTTAGTGGTAGCAGACCATGCGTTATGACGTAACACTATCCATATGCTACTCATTCCGGTTTCAGGTTTGTTGTCATGCAAGTTTTGTGTTTTACGTTTTAGAGTTGTGTCATATTTACTTGTGTATGGTGGAGCTAATCAACCACTCTATTCGGAGCAGTTTCCGCTGCGACAAACACCTCGTCCCGTTTGCTTCTGTGGGAAAAACAGGGTCGCTTTTGTCTAGAGTGCATGAAATTTGGCGTACAAGATTTGTTTTTGAGTTCCTGAGCTTAGGAAAAGATATTAAATTCCCCACAAGCAACAGTCACCGTAAGCCATGCCTGAACCTTCTACAGGCAACTATTGCATCCCAATATTGCTATCCGAGTATCTGCGTATTTTCCCCAACAAATTTATTTATACAAAATGTGTAGGAGATATAGCGAAAATAGAAATATTTGGAATCAGGAACCCCAATCGCACTGGTGCATTGATCTTTTTAACAGACTTCTCTGCAAATTAACTAGACGATTGTACAAAGGGCCCTAGCACTGCCGCACAGAATGAACGGTAAACCGTTCTCCAGGAATCGTCCTTTCATATTTCGGAGACGCATATGGTTTCAATGTGATGCAGCATCGGTACATTTTACAGACGCTGATAGGGAGAACTTTGGGCAAAGTTGGATTGATCATGAAATGCTTCTTGAGCGTAGAGATTTCTGTGACCCGGTAGTGAGGATCATCGCAACCGGTGAAGTTGTAAGTCAGTCTCCAGGGATGCCAGAGCGTGTGCAACAGTCCTTGGTGTGTCGCTCAATTAGTGGCGGTTGCGCTAGTATCATTGTGCTCTAAATTTATCTCAAAGTTGTTCCATTATTCATTCGGTGAATGTTTTCGTTTAATTATTTAAAAAGTAGCTAAATACTCATTTAACAACCATTAGGTATAATTCTTGTTCCAGACGCTGGCTTAAGTCTCTGCTACTAAGCATGCCGCGGCCACCGGTGCTTCCTAAAACGTGTGTATAACCTTACGGCATAGGTGATGCAGGCGTTATCATCCTCCCTCGGCTAAAAAGCATTGTATAGTGAGAACAACTTTCTGATTGGCAGGATTAGGTTCGGCCTCCACAATACTTCTAATTTCATTGCTAATACTTTCCTTCACACTCAAGAAATTATTTCTGTTGGCGAATGTTTAAGATTTGGTAATTTTTGTATAGGTTTTCTAAGATCTGCAAAAAGATCTAAAGATCTAAGCATTGCAAAAAGACAATTGACGAGGAGAGTTTCGAATAAATTCCTCATGCATATGACTAGCTGATTCACAAACACACACACACACAAATGTTTTGCTCTAGAGTCAACTGTAGAATCATTTTCGCGAATGAACATAAATATGTATAATGCCATGAAACTGACAGGGAGCAGATTCATAAAGGGTCGTTCAGGAAGTCGATCCTGGTGTTCTAGTGGTGACCATATTTACCTAATATACCCAAGATCGCAGGCTCAATTCCCAGTCAGGATCTATGGATTTTTTTTTCAGGCGTAAAAACCCTAAGAATAGCTTCCTTCGAAATGGAAGTAAAGTCGTGGATCCCGCGTCGTAGATATACGGCACGTAAAAGAACCTCAAACTTGAAAGTAGAGGCCTCTGAGCAAAATTTATTGGTCATTTGGTGCCTGAATTGATTGGAACGCTGATGATCTGATATGTTAAAGAATATACATAAATAAACCAAATAAATAAACATAAAACATTGTTCAAGAACATAACAAGGGTAAAGGGAAGGGAGCTCCACACCGTTGTACTCATGGTATCGTAAAAAGTCCATAAGCGGGCAAGGGTTATAACTAAAAATATGTATTTTATATAAACATTTTACAGTTTAGTTGTAAAAATAGCTTTACTATGCATAGTGTTGGGATGTTAAAACTAAACAAAAAGATTTTATTTATAAAATTATGCAAAGTAACTAATAAATGTTTTCAGAATGTTTAACTTGACTGTTATTTTATACAGTGTGTAACAAAACAAATTTTGAGAAATGATAAAGTAACATAGGTAGAATAACTTTTGTTAAGGAATATATGTTAAATTACACCCTCTCGAGTTATGCGTCGGTTTTAGAAGTGCATGAAATTATACAAGACCGTCTTATTTGTCCTGTTACACTGTTGCAGTAGTTTGTTGGAATATATTTTGCGCTTTCGGTCCGTGTTATCATTTCTGTCACATTGCAGTAATTATTTGTTCCTATGTTAATGCAGAACATGCTTTCGGATAAGATCGACAGTGTAATTACTTGCTGTACGCAAGAATATGTATTCCCAACTTAATGGAGCCCCACCGCACTTCAACATTGAATTTTTCTTATGTAACATGTTAAGAGTGTCCCGTTTGTTACCGGATTGATAAAAGAGCGGAACTACTGATTGGTTAAAAAAAGTTCAGTTATGGAAAAGATATTTATAGTAAATTGTTGAAAATTGCTTGAACCATCGACTTTTATTTCTGCAAAACACTTTACCGGAGGTCTTCTAATTTTTCGGATGTTTTTCTCCTTAACGACGACCTATCAGCAAACATATTTTACAAAAGTGATCCTCACTGTGGGACCTATCGTTCCTCAGAGTTTGTTGAATCGGTCTTGTTACACATTGTATTTAAATAAATTTATATAAGGCAAATTCCGGATTAAGGAACAATAGTTTCTTTTGCGGAAGAATTGAATTACGTTTATTAACTGACAAACTGTTGATAGGTGTTCTTAGGTTCAGAACACTGAAGGATACTAGGACATTGCGTACTGAACGGAAGTTCGTGACGGTAATACAAATTAAAAAAAGAAAAATAATGTTGTTGGATGAAAAGAAGTCTATAATAAATGCCATTATACAAGTTAAATGCTAAGGCAAGACTTTAATGCCAAGTATTCTAATTAAACGCTCTCCTTTTCCTCAACTTTACTTCAGTGAGGCAAACTGTTGGAAAATGACGGACCAAGACATTTGCTTCTTCTCCGGAAGATGTCACTAAGATGTATAATTAAAGAAAGGAACGGAAAAGACCAACGCAGAAAAGGTTAATAACTAGGAAGAGGGTACCATAGGCGGTGGGTGGAAGGCAAGGAGATTCGGGAATAATTAAAGAGAAGCGATTTTCACTCAGAGTTCCATTTTGAACAAAGGGTACTGAAATGCATTCCTGTGTTTGCGGTTTTCCGATCCTGCTTACGGTGGTTCAAGGGTGTGCACCCTGAAGTGCTGCGGTGGTTTCCGTGTAACATAGAACAAGACTAGAGTGTAACAGTGCCATTTCTAGCTGAAAGAAGCCCCCTGCTTTTCGTTTAATTGCTACCGCAAAGGCTTTTCGGTTTCTGCTGGGGGACGGTAATATTTGAAGCTCTGGAAGCAAGAATTCCTGGCAGCTTAATGTCAGTATTACAAAATTGCAAGTTTGTTTGGAAAAAAAAAAAGAAGGGGAAAAAAGGGTATAACAAAGTTATGGAGATACTTTAGGCAACATTGCGTTCATAAAGTGGATGTAGCGGTTCCTTTATTTTCATTGCCGTCTCCTTTTACAAATCTGCTGTTTACAATGCTTCACTTTTTATGCTATATTTGAAGCAGAGCAGGTACACCCTTTAAATGCTGCGGTCGTTGTAATGTTTGTAACAATCTCAAAGTGAAACGAAAAGAGATGAAGGAACCTTATGATAAAGTGATGGCCTAGCTCTGTCCCAACGAGTAGACCCACCGGGTCTAGTGTAACACACTGTCTTTAGATACCTGGCAATTGTCACTGTTACTTTCGTACATCAAATATTGAGCAGAAACTATGAATTGCAACTATTTCGTATACTATTGCTGTTGGTTTAACAAAGAATAAAAGACTTTAGCGCTGTGCCTTAATTACAATGATTTGCTACCTTACAAATGCACATTCCTTGCCGAGCAAATTTTATTACACCGGAACCTTAAAGCAACATCATAATGCATTAAGCCATTATCACATACGTTCTACCTGGGTCACTGGGTGTAGGTTACAAAGAAAATCTTGGGCTTAACAGTGTAGAATAGTAGAGGCAATAGTACACGCATCCTATCCGAACCGAGGTCTCCTTGCTACGAGTTCGGAGAGAAACGAAGTGATTTCATGAACGTATGGTTTGCCTGAGTCAACAGTCTGCTCATCACATCATGCTGACGTGGCGGCTGAAGGAAAGAGGAAGAAGAGAGGCAAGTATATCGATTGGGAAGGGCACAAGAACTGCTCATAGTGTACAAAAATTAATCAACAAAATAATATTTGAGGAAACATAGGCTTAATTTCTCAAGAGAAATTTCAAACATGGCATGTAATTTCTGAAGTGGATTGTCAAAAAGGTTTAGAACAAGAATTCAGACAATTGGAGCATCTGTTAATATACGTTTTAGCTATCAGCCCAAGGAATAATTAAAATATCACTCATATTAACTGAGTGGTTGCAGGGTGAGAATGTATTATGAGGTCTTCTTTAACTTTAAAACAACTTTATGTGTGCCTTGAAGCTTCATCTTCTCTAACATCTTCAAAAAAAAAAAAAAAAAAAAAAAAAAAAAAAGTTGTGTTCTAAATATGCATGCGAAAGAACGAAAAGGTTTCAGTGAAGGCATTTAATCTTTGAAGCCAAATGTTAGTTTACCTCGTTTACATCTCTTTGCTCTTAAATACCCCTTTCTAGCGTCGGTTTATTTCCACTATGGAAGGTTTGCGATGTTTCCTCTTGTTTACATGTTATCGAAGTAAACAGTGGTCCGGGCACCGTTAACAACCCTCAAACAATATTATTTTTTACATGGCACCATGTTTTCTTTGGGACTTCCCCATGAAAAAGCGCACGTTCATAGCAAAACAATATTCCTACCCATCCTCCCATTTCACGGTTTAACCGAAACTGACACGTACGTAACACAGTTGCTTTTAATTGTTTTTTCCTCCTGTAACAGAATTCAATCAATTGATTGCTATGTAAACTTGAGTTTGTACACTATCCGCCAGCTGCTTGTTAACTGCTAATCGATCCTTTACACTTTTACTTAAAGGCATCTCCACTTTTCTACATGTGCACAATTATCACTTGCTAGCGTTTCATTAAGATAAATTAATAACCTCATCTTTGCTGCTGATGGGAGAGCAGAGCCATTAGTAGGTTCAGAATGTAAAGGTTGTAATATATTAATACAAATATTTTAATTATATTTTACAAATAACTTTTTATGTTTTGTCTAAGCCGTAGCTCTTGCTGCACGCAATTCAAAGCTATTACAAAGTATGTGGCCTTAATTGTACGGCGCTTCTAGCACTTCCTTCCTGATCATTACTAAGGAGTCTGCATCCCACCTGTCTCCCTCTTATTTGTTTGGCAAAATTCTAACAGTCAGTAATTATATCTGAAGCTTTTACCTTACATAATAAAAAGCATTTATTAAAGCTAGCGATAAAGACAGCAGTAAGACATTGACTGAATTCACAGAACAGCAATTACTAGGAGGAGAGCATCGAAAAGCTATAGTTTCACTCTTAAATAAAAACATTTAATGGTCATGGCGAGTACTTTGAAAAATAATGTGATATTCATCAAACAAAGAGCGAATTGTGTTATCTTAACTTTAGTGTTGTGTATGCAGAAATATGTCCTATTAATATTATTTCGCTACATACGTGGTATTAATTAGTTTTGTTGACTATATTGATGAATCCAATCAGAAAATTAGAACATTAATTTTTAAACATGTATATTGTGTAGAGATTTAATAGTACACATCTCCAGTTCCTAATATTTCAAATCTGGCCTCGTCGTATATAAAAGTGTGAGGAAAATATATTCTTAACCGTAGAACTTACAGCACATAAACAGCACATCCAATCCTTTCTTTCAAAATCAGGAAATAAACAATTTTCTTTAACGTAATATCTAAATTCAAAATGTAATGCTTTGTATATCAACTTTCAGTGTTTCATTTTATTACATAATGGTGTTGTTCTTGTTAAAAAGTTTGACAAGTATTCTATATGATTATTGTAATTATATAATTATATTTTAAATGATTGGTTTCAAAAACGTTAACTGTTAAAATACGTGCATAAATGTGTTTTTCTTCTAATAAACGTTTTTCCTCAATCGAGATCATAAACTTTGACATTGCAATAAATAAATGAAATTTAGATACATTGGTTTCCTCTAAATTATTTTACGCGATATTTTATGCGAACATCTTTCAACCAATAAAAGAGATCCATGATATTGACTGATCAATGAAAATCAAATTATATTTTTTCACTATTGTAATAAAATTTTGAAATGTAACAAAAAAAAAGCATGATTATGGAGTGAAATTATATATATATAAAAGAAAAAGAAAAATAATGTAACACTATTAACAATGTAACAAATTAACAGTAATTATAATAGTTTCTCTACCTGGAACAATATTGCCAAGATATTTTCTTGCTAATCCCTAACCACTTCTCTGTAAGAATCCGTCGCACATAAAACCCCTTTCTAGATTACATTTATGGTGCGGCATAATTAACAAAGAACAATTAGCACATAAAAATAGACAATGAAAGTACTGAGTAATACGAAAGCACAAATACTCGCTAAGAGAGTATACTTCAAACTATAAGCTGCTACCTACACATGAATTATACAAACTCTACTATTGACTTTTCCCAGTATTTACGACTCAAATTACCTCACGCACATACATATATGTAATATAATGTAACATAATTAACAATAATCAGAAAAGGATAAAACACTAAGAAAAAGTCACACACACACACACGCATATATATATACTTCAAAAGTATTTCTGTGAAGTATACGTACTTCAAAAGCAATATTTATGAAATAAAACAGTTTTCCATGTTTAAGAATTAGGGTATAGGTATTATATAATATACTTTCCACGATTCTATTCGCATTTTATATAAGTATAGCTAAGGTCAGCTTGTAGGACAATATTGTCAGAAAGATCATTAAGGGCGTTAAGGGTGCTTGAATAAGCATTGTTGCTGTTCATATTGTAGGCTTGAAAGAAAAATGGTCTCGAGTTTGGTCAACACAATTCATAGAAAATGATACACATGTTGTGAAAGGAACAAAGGCGCTTTAGATTCGAAGAAAAAGAAAAAAGTCTCCCAAATGCGAACCGAAGAAGAAAGGAAACAATGAAAAACTGAGGGAAATGGGCAAGTGGTAGCTGGCAGAATGACGACAGTAGCCAGCACAAGAGGTGTAGGAATACACTGACAGCAGCATGGAGGCAGGCCAGCTCAATAGACTGTTGACTTCTCATTGTGTCCTTGTAGTCACTTGTCGCGAGGAACGCTGGGGGAAACAAAACACCATCTGAGCTACGTTCGCACATGCAAATTAACCAAGCAGAGGCGATGCAATTAATCTTAGGCAGACTAACGCCACAAGCACAGTGCAGGGGAACAAAAGGTAACGTTTCTACCTCCATCTTACTTTTGCCTCCATTTCATCTCATCAAGGCATCTTGTTAAATTCGGGTAACTTCAGACCAAGTTCCATAGCATGGTCAAACAAAGGAAGTCACCGCTAAAAATGACTGGACACTGTGCATTCTATCTTCGGGTCAGGTAACACTGTATATTTTCCAAACCCGCAATGAAGAACTCATAAATCATCTACCCTAGTAAACTGCTAAATCAGAATATTAAACCTTTTGAATCTTGGAAATTGTCAATTAAAAATTGCAACTTTTTAAAGTATCATCGGAATATTGATAGCTATTTTGTTTATTATAACATTGCCTAAATATTCGAAAACATTTATTTCACAAACTAATGTGCATGGAAAAAAAAATTAATCCATTTTTAAAACCTCTTAGGTTCCGAAATAGCCTTCTCCGCCCCGGAAAATGCCCACACTCCTTACGTTTATTTTCTATTCTAATTATATCTCATGTTATCAATAATTTTAAAAAGTTGCATCCGCCTTGGTTTTCTGCATATTTCCAGTGCTTCGCGATGAACGTGGTCGCAGTTGGTCCTGTGTGACCAGGTCTCGCTTTCACAGCATTTAGGGAGCCCACCACCTCCGTGCGACAAATGGTGCTTGAAGACTTGACCTCTGCCAAAATGGTACATGCCTGGAACACACCCAAGTGGCACATAGGAATTGCTAAGGGGTGGCTCAGTTGGTAAAGCTTGAGACTCGCCTTCTGGAGGTCCCGGGTTTACTTCCCGTTGGACCGGCGTCCTGACCTAGAGCACTTTCGTGGTTTCCTGGTTACTTAGGCGAAAGCTGGGATGGATATTTACATTCCACTAATTTTCCGCTCTTCCATTTCATGTTTTGAATCGGTGGTTTTCTTACGACTCAAAAGTGTAGGGGCGACGGTGTGATGGTAACTTGCGCTTTGGAAGTATTTTTACCTTAGTGCCTGGCATGGAAGCGAATCTTCTAAGGGGGTTCTGCTGGTGTCGAGCTGAACTATCTGAAAACACGTTAGGGACCCCTTCAGCATCCGCGCAGTACCTAACCGTGGACCCTGCCCGGCAGGTTGACTACCTCACCTCATTTTTCCCTGCCGGGAATGTCCCGTTGGAACCGAAGGCACAAACGCAAGGCATGAGCGTGTTTTCACCATTACTAACCGTCAAAAACAACCTGTTTGGGCATCAGCTCACCTCCTTAGACACATATATTCGCATGCATTATTTGTTATTTCTTCTTTCATTCTGTCCATTACATTCTCCTAAGAGGAGAAAAATTTATATAGTATATTGTAGAGTATATATTCATAAATTTGTATTTTATCCCACCTTGTACACCCATACATATTTCGCAGAATTTTCAAATAAATCCTTTCACCAAATGGTAAATCATTCATTTTATTACTTAAATGGTTTTATTTTTCTATGTTATATCGCGTTTTAAACACTTGCAATGGATATGGTTTTATCCTTTTATTTTCGAGAACTATTTCTATCGTTATTCTAAAAGTTAATGCATATATATATAATTATATAACGCATATATATAATTGATAATGCATTTCTAAACAATCTCCTCACTTACATGTTTATTTTATTTAATTCTATTTTTTTCTATTAACATAAAAATGATGAGCATTTATGCAAGTCTTGAACTGTTTATCAGAAATCGTTTTACGTTTTATATTACTTAGCAAGTTGAATCACTGTTATTTCTCATGAATACTACAAAACATTTTACATATTTTTAGTATGTTATTCTCTAAAATCCATATAACGGCAATATTTTAATTATGTATTAGTAACCTGAAACAAACTTTGCACTTCTTGCAGTTGGTTATGAATGATTAGAGTTTAGCTGCTTTTTACCAATTTCTGATTTGCACAACGGTTAGCAGAATTAAGGGAAACTGCTTGGATGTAGGGTAATGAAGTGTACTTGGGTTTGAAAAGCAAGAGGAGTCAATAAGATTTCAGTAAAGCAATAGTGTTAAATATATTTATGAGTTAAAAATGTTGCTAGTTATTCAAAGGAACCTTTACATAATATTTCATTTCACTTATGTCAGTGTTTTACAATCAAAGAATAAATTACAGAGAAGGTAGCTGATGTATGTCAAAACAAATTAATTGAAAGTACGTTATATTTTGTCAGTCTCTGCTTTTCTGCGTATTTACAGAAAAAATATTTAAAGATGAAAGATGTCCTGTATTCTCACACAATCTATTTTTGGGTGAAAATGACGACTCTGGACAAAAATATCTTAAACCGCAGTCAGAGAAACAAGAGGGAAAAACAGTACTAAATAAATAAAAAATTACCATTCCTAGCGGCTTTGTTTCTTATCTGGGAGGAGGACGTACAAGATTTCTATATGCATTAAAATAAATTGTGTTCTCATTTTTATCTTACTGACCACACAACAGAACTAGAATGTTGATACCAGTGTTGTTTTTCCCGACCTCTGATACTACACAAACTGCTGTGCAAGGGAATTTATATTGCAGGATTTCTTTTGAGAAGATCCTGTAGCTGTAGCTTCTATCCTACCATTGTTTTGCTTAAAAATAGCGTGTATTATGCCATGTTCATAAAGGTGTACATTCAAAGTTTAGGGCCCAATAAATAAATGCAGGATGGGGATTACTGATATGCATAGGAGAGGTAGCAACTCCAGCTAGTGTATAACTGAACTAATGGGGTTAGTTCCTTCCCTGCAGTGTCATTTACTTAAGAACTAGAGCATGGGTACGGTGCTATCAGAAGCCATGTACAACATTATTTTCTAGATATATTTAAATTGTTGGTAAAAGTCCGAAAAAGGAAATTAGATGAATTCACAGGAATATATAAACTTGCAGTGGGGAATTTATATACTAATTTCTAAAATTAAAACCAGCATATAGAATAACGTATCCAGTTAACAGAAAATATGCTCAGAATTAAACATTAATAGATGTCATACAGAACAGTATATTTTGATTAACTGAGCACATTTTTCATTCATAATATTTGCAAGATTCAAGGTTTTACTGTGTTTTTTTTTTTTTTTTTTGAACCTATATCCGCAACTGAGCGCAGCGCGCGCTGAACCAAGTTCACGTCGAGTGTGTGCCATAATACAATTCCCATGCTGATGGCTGCATGTGGACAGGTGAACTGTCAGTCGCAGTTTTATATTATAGGAGCAGGCATATTTGTTTTTGTTTGAGATCAGTATGACTCAGACAGTGTTATTACATGTTATCTGTGCCAATTATTATTAGTGAAGTAAATTTTACTGTAGTGTACTGTATTGAAATGTTTCCACTAGAATAAAGAAAATATCTCCATACTATAGAGGGACTTAAAGAAAAATATTAGGCAGAAATTGGAACACTTAGGGAAGAATAGCAGTTGCAAGTGAATGAAAATGTAATTAAAAGGCATCAGAAATGTTGGAATGTATACGTACATCACTTCGAACAATTACTACAGGTATTCATGAAATGCAAGATAAGTTGCCTATCGATGGAATCGAGGACAAACGCGACCTTGACTCCACGTGACCTGCGTTCAACTGCGGACGAGAACAAAGTATAACTCACTGTGCAACCGAATAACGAATAAAATAGCAATGTTTAAATCAGTTACATAAAACAAGAAACATTTCAATGCTTGCGTATCGTTATTCACAGGTGAAATGTGAAAGTAATCCATTTGGTTGATAAAACTGAAGCACATATTCTGTTATATGAACTGCCGAGGTGATCTCACGCAAGATGCACACCATTTTAAAATATATATTTATATATACATTTATTTCGTTATTTATTTATCTATAAATCCTTTTAGGTGGTAAAATGTATATGAAACAATGTAATAAAACATGTTTGAACATGTACAACATCAATTTTTGTTAACCTATGTCTGTTTTATTAAGCTAATTCAATAAAAATGTGTACTTTGTATACTATCATACTTTAATGCCTCTTAAACCAAATGATATATAAACCAGAAGGCGTACTCATTTATGGAAAAAATGGCAGTATCTGACTCTACATCTACTGTGCATGGTATTCTGTTATAAAATTGTATTCCATTATCAAATTAAAATTTAAATGTTATTTTCTATATCTTGAATATTGTTGAATACAATATTCAATCTAAATATTTTAAGACATTTTTCCTAACGACGAATTTTGCTTTTTTATTCATATGGATAGATTTCAAAATAGCTTATATTACTCCTTCATTAACATTTTTGGTATATCTTGTAATATGGCGAAACAATTTATATAAAGTATAATGAACACAGATTACTATTTGAAATATTGATAACAAGTTTAGAAGACAGTAGCGACACATTTAAAACACTGAAGCGAATCTAACTTCGACAGTGCGAGTGATCGTAGACGCCTGATACTTAAAACTGTACCGAAAATGGAAACATGCTAAGAAAGTACATTACTGGACTTTTTAACACAAAATAATCTCATTCCGATCAATGTAAGAGGCGTGGTTTCACTGTCTCCAAGAAAGGCATCCCATGTGTGCTTTAAAAAGGGGTAAGCCCAGAAAAGGGCTTATTCCAAAGGGCAAGAAACGGGCAAATCCAAGACCAATCATCAGCTGTATCACCGAGATAGTTCGAAAGATTAACCCTTGTCTCTGGCCTAATCCACCAACACAGAAAGCCATTTCATTGAAATCCTCTGTACATTATTATTTGTGTTAAAGAAACACCGAAACAATCAGTATTTTTTCACTGTTAAAAGTCTACGATTAGATTAAAACCGAGTCCCTTAAAGAATATTTTCTTATAATCATTGAGTGTGCGTTTGCAGTAAACGAACAATAATCGATGCACCAACAGGAGAGTGAATTGTTCTATTCTTTAAGGCAATAGCCTAAACGGATTTAGCTCGTCCTTCAGTTTTCAAAGTAGACACCAATTTTTGTGTAGACTCAATAGATGTTTTACATGGAATGTTAACGAGTTACTTCTAAAGATCCACATTAAAACAACTAAAATAATAACCTTTTATGTACAATACTTATTCTTAAAACATCTTATTCTAAGAACATTTTGAAAGGTAATGTTAGTCAAATTCTATTGCTAAATTTACATATTGTTTTACATCTTCTTCTATAATTAAGATAATCGGTCCTATTTACTACATTTTAATGGTACTTTATTATTTGACAACTGCATTCTTAGATATGCCTTGGGTTTTACCGGCAACTGCGTTATCTTACTGTGGTTACATCGTAGTCGGTGATCAGTGTATTCAATGGCGTATGCCTATGATAAGGGTAAGATTAACAAGAGAAATGATATTCTATACTCATCTGTAGTAAAGTTATTTGAGTTACGGGCCCCTCGAGCTCTTCTGCAGTATGCACCTGTTCTTTTCCTGCTATACACGTTTTGAAAAAGAGTAGAAGGCGGAGCTTACATGTGCCGGTAGTTGTTGCCTCCATCATTAATTTTTTTTTGAATGGTGTTTAACGCCCTGTTTTACTACTGAGGCACCACAGGCGGTGAACACTGATGTTACATGAGATGAAATGATAAATTGGGAAATGATTTTTTAAGGAAGGAAACGTTCCTGGCCTAAGTTTAGGGTACCTCCCCGGCATTTGCCATTTATGAGCACTGAGGAAAACCTGGAAAAAACCTCAGTCAGGGAGTACGGTCCTGGTGGGATTCGAACCCCAGACCTCCCGCTCACGAGTCCGCCCGCGCCTTAACGACCTCGGCCACCCGTGGCGATTTTCCATCATTAATGAAATTAGCAATAATTAAACTCGTCTGCCATAATGTACGTATGTTCGATGATCATAAGAGTTAACAGCATTTCTTCCACTGTTGAGGAATATCTTCCGACATAATACAAGTATGACATATCCAAACTAAATTAAAAACGCAGTGTGACGATTACCAACTATACTACACTTCAGACGCAAAGAACTTGCCGGGTTTGGAGTGGAACAAAAGGCTGCTGATGAATTATAATTCAAAACTGCTTTAGTCAAATCTTAGGAGGAAGGACTGGTAATGAAAAAGACTGTAAGAGCTGGAGCAGGTATTGGGTGCTCGGGGGATGTAGTTGTATGGGGCTGGTCGTGGTTTCGATGTCTCGGCCGGGCTGCTCAGTGATGACGTCGTTTGCTCCAATTCTGTTGAATTTTATCTCAGGGTCCACCGGAGTGTTTCGGGATCAGTATAGATCCACGGGAACGAGAAATGTGTTGCCCAAAAATACACAAGGTTGACTTGTTTAAAATATTTTATTCACATTAAAATACTTCCTGACTGTTCGCCGCTGACTTCGCTTCGCACTTAGACTGGCTTCCTGAGTGAATATCTGGCTGTCTGAATGTCCCTCTGAATCTATGAATGTGTGAGTGTAACTCTGTGAATGTATGAGCGTCTACCTTCTACGAGTGTCCCTCTGAATGCCTGAATGTGTGTCTATGAAAGTCCGACTTCTACGAGTGTGAAATGCGCCTCTGAATGTGTCTCTACCGAATGCGTGAATTCCCGAGTGCCCGAGTGCCCCTCTGACATCTGTACTCTAGTTTTTCTACTACATCGCCACGCCTTTCGCTAAATTAAATTCCCTCGTATTTGATCTATTTTCGTGTTGTACTTTCATGATTGGTTATCCCAAAATTATTTATTGGTATCTAAGTTCTCCTGATTCGTTAACTTTTATCCGAAGACCATTGGCTAGAATTATTCGTTCCCCCCTGATCTAATGTCTTCCCACGAACTTGAATTTTCCCAGAACAAGCTGTCATAAATTTCGGCCCTTTCCTTACATTCTGATTTCTATTGAAAATCTTTTGCCTTCCTTAGTCTGTTGATTTCTAAATGTTCCCGGAGATAACGCACGTGTTTTCGGCTTTCCTGTAATAAAACATTTTCGTCTCCGTTCTGACATTTTCATTTTCTCTTAAAATATTTTTAAGTCTGACTTTGTTAAATACTGTCCCGTTACGGCCACATGTTTCTCTTATTGTCAACTCCTAAGTATTTCCCGGGTAGAAGGTTCGTGACCTAACAAAAGATAGTTTACCCTTTCTTCAGCCTTGTCTAAGGAGCGGTCCGTGAGTGGAGAGGCGTCAGGTATACAATCTCTTTCTAACATGTTCTACACAAAATGTATACAAAACCCTTTTGTGAAATACCATTACCTGTTAAATGACATACAAGTTACAAATTATTTCGATTCCTGTTATACCTATCTCAAAATGATTTTCTTATACATATACATAACAATTATCCTTATCAAATATAATGCCTTTATAAATATCACTCTGCAGCCTTTTAATTAAATTATTAAAGGCAGCCTTATTTCCGGCTTCAAATGCCCCTGTAATCAGATTTTGTTGTGGTAACACAACAAAATATGAATACACAGTCCCGTGAGATTATTACTATCTTGTTATTGCAGAGTTATATTCTTATTATTCTTAATATTATATTAACATACTTGAATCGAATTGATTTTCTATCTGTGACACATATATTTGCACTCCGAGCCTATTGTTCAATGTTTCTTTATTGTTCTTGGCTCTGATATGAGTGTTATTTTTTTATGATTTATACATTTAAATTTAATCTAAGCTTTTACACACAAAAATTTGAAAATATATATTTTAAATGTTTATGGTATTATCTGTGTAGCTGATACGATTTGCATTTTGTCTTTTACATTTACAACTGTTGGCACTAAGAAAGATTCACTGCACTTTTTATTTATTTAATTTTTTATTCCACTTCACTTGCTTTTCACTTAGCACCTTGTTCGCGTATCAACGCCACTGCTATACCATCTTACATTTTTTTCATATGAATTATATTCTAGCATGCGAATGTTTATTATTTACAATACCCTGAGTGTTTCTGCAAGTTAGCTTCCTTATAATCTATTCTTATATTATGTAAATTATCTTATTCAATTACTGATGCTAGTATTTTAGCTGTTACTCAATAAACAGGTTTACTTCCTAGCTAATTTATTCAGTGGACTTTTGAAATTAATCCTTAAAAGTATTACATCACATATATTACATGAAATTTGTTACAATTACAGTTTACTCAAATACATTTAACCCAATAGCTATGCCTACTTCATACCTAACTTAACGAATTTATTCTTGAAGGTCTGTTCTTCAATTTTTTTTTTTTTTTTAGCAAAATATTTCAATAGCACAATCATGTTGTTAAATTTTGTATTTTCAATCTTTACTTTATTAATTGACAGAAAGATAACCCTTAGTAAATAAAGAAATTATATTCGCAATCCGTTCATAACTTTATATTTCAATAAAATACACATTGATGGACATTCTATAGCCTTTTATTTTCTAATGGATTTTAACTACCATCAATCATTGGTCACCAAACGTTTTATGAGCTTCTACTTTGCGATCTGACTTTACTTTTAATCAATCATCCATAATAAACCTTTTAAGACACTTAATAACATTACAGGTAACATATAGATGATCCTATTCGTATCCGTATATCTATGTGGGAGAATTTTCCATCCCATTTCACAGAGCAATTCACTACAGATTTTAATTACATTACTATTCATTAGATATCTTGGATCGTTTTATGAAGCTACCTTAGGTAAACAATACAATACACGAGAATTATTCATCGACGACTTCGTTATTTTCTTTATCTACTTAATTCATTAATTCATTTTCTTCCCCTATTACATTATTTGTCTATCTTTCATCTTTCTCATTTCACTTTATTTTGCTTCATTATTTGCCCTTCTATTTTTAACCGTAGGATTATTATTAATATATTTCTTCTCGTTACTTGATTCACTTTTCTTTCTATTACCCCTATCTGCTTCCTTATTGAACGTCACCAAGATATATAATTTTAGCTTCTTAATCATTTATCTCTCTTTAGCATGCTTCTGCTAATTCGATTATTTCTTGAACTCTCTAATTTCAATTATTTACTTTCCTATAAGATTCCCTCTGTAATGTTACTAATGTCTTATTAAGCTTTCACTTTATATTGACTTTCCTTTGGCCTGATTTATCTTATTTCGTTACTCTCTTAATTCGCCATGATTACAATATTATTACCTATTTCCCTATGTCAGGTCACTAATATGTTTTATTAAACCTTCATCTTATTTTGAGTTTTCTTTCACTAGATTGCATTTATTTTATCTCTTTACCCTTTTAATTCACAATTACCTATTTTCCTGTATGATTTCTTAGCGTTAATGTTTTATTTCCTGAAATTTACGCACCTTGCAATACTTATTAAATTTTTTTTTGACATGATTACAATTACTTTATTTCTTTACTCATTTAATTTATAATGATTTATCTTTCTATCTGGTTCCTTGGAGTTATTAACTTATTTTATTTTCGTCACATATTTTCCTTTTCTATTGAATTTTCTTTGAGAATTTTGTAATTATTTAATTCTGTCGTGACACTATTGGTTTTCTATCATTTATTTTCTTACTAATTCATGTGTCCTATAACTAACGTACTTGCTTGTTTCTATCCCTAATACTTTTCGTATTACAACACCTTTACATTAATTAGCTATAAAATTGTATTAGCTTTCCTATCTTATCTACCTTATGTTTACATTTATCTACATTCTCAACCTTATATCAATCAGCTTATTCATCCTACTTTCTTTTTACATTCTTGTATTGATTTCTCTTTGGGATCCGAGTTGAACGCTAATACTCCATGGGAGTCTCCATTCGCGTGGCTCGGTCCTGAGTTCCGCTAATTGTTCTTTCGCGAATTCTGAGGGATTCTGAACACTTGCATTTATGCAATTTATTTCGGTTTGAGGTTTCGCAATTTTTCCCTCAAAATATTCACCTAAATTTTTCTGAATCAAAGAGACTTGTGCCCCTGTCCCGTGATGTCTTTGGATCGAATTCTGATCACTACTCGGTTTTCCTTTTGCTTTTTCATGACACATTACCTGCTCCTGGTTTATGCCTATCTCCAGTATTTGATTTTGTTCTCCTTCTATTTCTATGCCTGTTTCCTCATTACTTATCGTTTTCCCCTCTAGTTCTAGTTGACTATTATTTATTTCCCCTAGGTTCTCGCTATCATCTTTCTCGGCCTCTATTTGCCGTCTATCAAATCTAAGTTCCCCGGAATTTCCTTCTAGTTCCCTTTCTACATCTATACAAGGTTCAACGTTTATTTCTTGATCCTGTTCAAGAATGCTAGCCTGCTCAATTTGTACATTTTGAGTTAAATTATAAACTTCACTAAGGGTTTCTATCTGAGGCTGCTTTATCTCATTTTCTGTATTCTTTTCTAACCTATCAAATTTATCAATCTGTTCTCTTAGTGATTGATTGATCCTCTCTTGTGTCTTTTCTAGCCTATTAAATCTATTACCTATTTCATTATGATATCGCTCGAATCTATCACCTATTTCATTATGATATCGCTCCAATCTATTACCTATTTCATTATGAAATCGATCCAATCTATTACCTAGTTCTCTCATCATAGACATTAATCTATCCCCCCTATCCATACTAATCGACTTTTCGAAGGCTTTGCATGCATTAACATTATTTTCAACCCTTTGGATTATGTCCTGTTGTTTAGTTCCCTGCTCTATTACTATGGGCTTCTCGATTAACAAATTATTTTCTACTGTACTACTTTCAGCCATTTTTTTTGCCTACTACTTATAATTTACATAAATTACTAGTGAATTTTTTTTTATTACAAACAAATTATGCAGTTCAGTTTTTCTCTACCTTATTTTTGTTTTCTCGGTTGTTGCTCGCATGATATTCTTGTAGTGGGGTCCGGTTAGAAGCTCTTGTAGTGATGTCCAGTTACCAGTTCCGTCGTATCTGCTCGTAAACCTTGTGTTTACGGTCGGTTTCTCTGCGATGTCGGCCGGCTATCCACTTGGGCTGCTCGATGTAGCTCTTCATGTTGTCCGCTATGCTCCTACGGTTGTGTAGCAAGCAAATCTTTCTGGTTCCTTCTTGGTGTCGTCTGCGGCTGCTGGGCTGATGTCGTCCGCTTCTGCTGGGCTGTTGTCCGCTTCTCGTCTCCGTCTACGAGCCTCCACGTTGGGATGCCATCTGGAGCAGGAATTGGGGGCTCGGGGGCGTAGTTGTTGATCGCTGAGCTGATCGTGGTTTCGATGTCTGCCCGGGCTGCTCACTGATGACGTGGTTTGCTCCAATTCTGTTGAATTTTATCTCAGGGTCCACCGGAGTGTTTCGGGATCAGTATAGATCCACGGGAACGAGAAGTGTGTTGCCCAAAAGATACACCAGGTTGACTTTGTTTATAATATTTTATTCACATGTAAAGTACTTCCTGACTATTCGCCGCTGACTTCGCTACTCACTTAGATTGGCTTCCTGAGTGAATATCTGGATGTCTGAATGTCCCTCTGAATCTATGAATGTGTGAGTGTAAATCTGTAAATGTATTTCTACTGAATGTCTAAATGTGAATCTATGAATGTTTCCGTGAATGTCCGACTTCTGCGAGTGTGTGTCTCTGAATGCCTCTCTACCGAATGCGTGAATCCCCGAGTGCCTCTCTGACCTCTGTACTCTAGTTTTTCTACTACATCGCCACGCCTTTCGCTAAATTAAATTCCCTCGTATTTGATCTATTTTCGTGTTGTACTTTCATGATTGGTTATCCCAAAATTATTTATTGGTATCTAAGTTCTCCTGATTCGTTAACTTTTATCCGAAGACCATTGGCTAGAATTATTCGTTCCCCCCTGATCTAATGTCTTCCCACGAACTTGAATTTTCCCAGAACAAGCTGTCATAAATTTCGGCCCTTTCCTTACATTCTGATTTCTATTGAAAATCTTTTGCCTTCCTTAGTCTGTTGATTTCTAAATGTTCCCGGAGATAACGCACGTGTTTTCGGCTTTCCTGTAATAAAACATTTTCGTCTCCGTTCTGACATTTTCATTTTCTCTTAAAATATTTTTAAGTCTGACTTTGTTAAATACTGTCCCGTTACGGCCACATGTTTCTCTTATTGTCAACTCCTAAGTATTTCCCGGGTAGAAGGTTCGTGACCTAACAAAAGATAGTTTACCCTTTCTTCAGCCTTGTCTAAGGAGCGGTCCGTGAGTGGAGAGGCGTCAGGTATACAATCTCTTTCTAACATGTTCTACACAAAATGTATACAAAACCCTTTTGTGAAATACCATTACCTGTTAAATGACATACAAGTTACAAATTATTTCGATTCCTGTTATACCTATCTCAAAATGATTTTCTTATACATATACATAACAATTATCCTTATCAAATATAATGCCTTTATAAATATCACTCTGCAGCCTTTTAATTAAATTATTAAAGGCAGCCTTATTTCCGGCTTCAGAGCTCACTTCCGTAATTTTTTTATAAAGAAAACAGTTAGGAAAACTTCTTGCGCCATTGAGAGTTTAAAAATTAGTGGCTAGAAAATCAATTATGTGATAATTATAGGGTAAGGAGGCTTCATGTAAATGGTGCATCCAGAATTTTATTAGCAGTGGATGTGAAACACTCCTGCGGTCTACTTAAAGTATATTAAGATTCGTGATGAGGAAGCGAGACTGCGATTGGTACTCAATTATTTGCCATGTTAATTGCTTAAACTCAAAGAACATGTTTCAAGGGTATGATCTACGTTTTTTTCCGCATTTTCTTTGCTGCTTGTTTTGTGAAACAACTACACCTTACGGAAATGAAAAATAAAGACAAAATGTAAGAAAATTATTTTTGGAATGCATTAGGGCCCATAGCGTGCTTTCGTTTTACACTGCTCTCTTTCGATTTTGTTTCTCTTTCCCTTTTCTGTGGGGAATATTATAGTCAACGAACGACGACTCTCCCCTGCTCCTAAAGAAAATGACTTTTACTACAGACATGAACTGCACTTCATTCATCATCCTTGCCTTCAGTTCTCACTTCCTGCTAGATGAAGTTGTACTTTCAAATGCTCCTTCTCTTTCTTTTCTTCTTCTTTTTTTATATCGATTACTTCCTTCCCTTCCCCATGATGCTGAAGTAGCAATATTTTATACGAGCGTTATAATGTATTTTTCTTCAAGTCTTATGCGCCTACCGTTGTGTTACTGGAGTAGAAATGAAAGTTGAAAAAATCCCCGCCTGTCTGCCTCTACAAGTTTCCTGTCGTAGTTAATGTTATGCTTGGAGCTGTATCATATAGGACCTGACAGCCAAGCCAAACACGTTGTTTCCAATCTGTTTGTCGCGTGAACGTAGAGATATGAACTTGGATTTGAAATGCATGTAAACATGCTATAAAAGTTTCGTTCTTCTTACTGTTGTGACGTTCCTTATCTCCCTTGGTGGGCCTAAGTTATATTTGTACGCAACGTGAGCTGAATTAATTTCTACTTGACAATAAATTTGCCGGTTCGGGTCATAGAAAAGATATATTTAACAAAATATTCCTGTCACACTTTTAGCCAGTGTTTTCTTGCAGGAATGACAATGCGAAATGTTTACCTATACTTGAATGATTCCATATCATTCAAACACAAAAGTGTTTACAATTATTATTGCCTTGAAAAAATTAAAAGGGTTAAACAAATTATTTACATGAACGTTATTTTTAATTTAAACCGCTTATTTTTTAATAAAACAAATTAATCGTATATTTGTGAAAGTTTCGAAGGATATAAAAGCGAAAAGACTAAAGCTAGACGTTGAAAACATTCGTTATTATACCTGATAATCATTTTATAATTGCTTCTGTGCCATATTTAATATAAACTTTTACTAAGGAACCAACCAATTAATTCACATTTGATTAAATTCCCGTGGAAAACGGCAAAACAAAAATAATGGCTGATTACTTGCTCTCTCTCTGACCAAAAACTTAAACCTTATTTGGAAGTTCCATCAAGATGATCTGTCATAAGATTAAGGTGGATTTTAAGGACGTTAATATCTCGAGCGAAAGTCCTCCGGGAGAGACTTTAAGGCGAGGATCTGGTGTGGAGAATTTTTGGAACTTTAAATAGCTCGTTTCACGTCCAAGTAATACCTAATTATCACCCTAATGGGCTTATTGCCTGCCACTCGTCCTCTGCATAAAATAAGTGTAAATGGAATGGTATGATACCATAAAAATACATTTGGAACACGCTTGGTCTTGCTAATTGTTTGTGCATATGGTCAAGTGAGAAGTACGATATACTACCGGGCGTCCATAATATGCCCTCACCACTCTTACGGAATTTTGCGTCTCGGCCAAGGCAGCCTCCTCTTCCCACTCACTGCGTCTACCTACCTGCCTGTCGTTGAACGTACGAGCAGCCATCCTACATTCGTTCGCGAAGATGGAAAAACAGCTGACTTTAAAGCAACGCATTTCTGTGCGTAAATATTGTAAATACGAGTTAGCTAGTCGCAATCTTGAGGAATTTATTGTCCAGAACTGTAATTCACAATATTGCGAATAAATCTGATACTAATGGTTCAGTGCAAAAACAAGAAACACATGTAAAGTTCTAACAATCTTGAACGTTCACCAAAATAATCACTACCGTTGAGTTTGCAGTGGCCAACAACATTTTAAAACTCATACAAGTGGACATGTATCCACTGTTTACGAAAAGGGGATTTGGTAGCATGCGAGTGGTTTCTTTCATCCACGACCGAAATTTTTATCAATTCACAGCACAGCACTCTGCTTCACAGTGGTCTTTTCAAGCGAGGCGTGGTTGCACCAAATTTGGACGCTAATTTAACAAAATGAGATATTGCTCAGTCTATTTTAAGAGGTTCAACATATATGTTTCTAAAAATAACGCTATTTAATAAAATACGGTAACTTTGGTAACTTTCAGCATGAAAACTATTAAACAATTTTACAAAATACTCGTTATATGCTGTAATAATATAAAAAAATATAAACTGTTTAAAAGTGTGATCAATTTTTTAAAGCTTTCGTTTGAAATTACATGTTTTCGTCCACTTGCCACAGCAAGCACAACTTGTCAGATCAGCAAGCGTCTGTCCTTGTAAGAGACATACGTGCACGTTGTTATTTAAAAGTAAATAACAAAATTAATTATTAATGAAAAATAGTACCGCTCTCTATTTTGGCTTAAAATGTGATAACTTACAAGTATATTGATTTAGGCAACACCATGGCCTATTGATAAGACTACTTGTATTACCCAGCGGCCTTATGTGGGATTTGTGGCTGATGAAATGAAAACTAGGCATATTTTTTCAGAGTTCTCCAGTTTCCCCTGTCTTTCATTCTGCCGCTGTCCCATCGCTAATTTTACCATTATTTTAGCGCAATGTCTGTGTATTCTCGTTACGCAATTTGTAAATGGGCCACACGTCTGCTTCTGCTGTCTAGTAGGAAACTTCCTGGTAGCCAGATTAGCCGGCAATAGTATCTGTCACATATGTAGGGTGAATTCGAACTCCACCGGCAAACTTTCACAAGTTGTTTAGGGATGTTTTCCGAATGTATTGATATAAGGAACCCGTGGTCTCCGTGGGTCATTTTCACATAATATCATTGCTTTCGTTTTATTTAACTCAACTACCTTTGTATCCATTTACTCGGGATATGATTGTGTCCGAACACAAGTTTCACACAGTATAATTCACATTTCATCAGGATTCCTTTTACAGTTTTATACTTGGCACCACACTGAATGAACATTCTTATTGGCAATGGATTACATCGAGCCTACACCTCCTTTGGATAGGCGAAAGGGGATAAGGGATAGGCGAGGTGGAATGTGGTTCAATATGTTTGGGTCTGTGAATGGAGATCACTCAACACAAATTATATTATGAATAATAATATGTTGATTAAAATCTGTGTATGTCAAATTATAAGTAAATAAGGGATATATGGAATGTGGGAAGCTCTTTTGGACATCCTGTATATAAGGAAATAATGCTCAATATGTATTTGTTTTTTCAGGAGAGTTATAAAAATAAAAATATTAATACCTTGATACTCTTAGATATTTTTTTCTATCAACAGACACGTCCTTTTTGAAGGGATCCCCAGTTCATAAACACGCTCTTTGTTCTAGTCTACAATTTGCTGTATGCTTTACTACTTTTTGCAGTGTTTTTTTGTTGTATATTTGCTAAACAATGAATTATTACATTAATATGCACTGGATTTGGAAACTTTCAATGTTCCTTGAATGTATTTTGAAGATTAGCGCCTCCCCTGCATGGAGTGGGTATCAATATGAGAGCGTTAAAGGAAAAACCAATAAACCTATAATGCATAGCGTGAGGCTGTCACTGTAGAGGATAGGCACATCATTCATCTTTACAACCTCGCATTAAGCCCCTGTTTATGTCAATATTCATGCGACAAGCTGGATCTTCGGTATTAATTTCAAACAAAGCGTAGGCCTTCCTATTGCAGTGCCGCATTCAGAGTAGAGTGTTAAAAAGAAATTCCGTTGTTTTAAATGCATATTTTGAAAACAGAATTGGGTGATGTCTGAAGTCATATTTGTACGTCAGATGTTTTTCTTTTACACACATTCATATTATGATGGATAGAATAAACTCTAGGTTGTTTTGAAACTTACTATATAATTTTTGTTCACTGTACCAACTCTCATACGCTTTTATTTAATTATTCACAGTAGCCTTCTAATTGCATTGTAAATGTTGTAAATTTCATAATTATAAACACGTTGTACAAAACATTTTGATTCTAAGAAGTTCCTTAGAAATTCGAATTACATATGTGGTATGTTCTTGGCCTGCGTTTTAACTGACTACCCAGTTGGAACATTAGCTTGCAGATACTGAGACAAAGAATATAAAAATAGGCACAGAATTTTCTGAGAAAAAGAGCAGAAATAGAATACTTCGTAGAGGAGAGTGTGCCAGTAAGATAGAGAAAGAAGAAAGAACCCGTCATGTCTGAATGAGAGAGCGAGCGGAGAAACTTAGAAGAGGAACATTCTATAGAGAAGACTGTGAACAATTATTGTATAAGCCATGTATGATTTTCAATGCTCGAAAGGCAGTTTAATAAGAATTACTACCATTACCACCACCACCAAACTAAAAACGGTCTCTAATAAAAGAAAAGTTTAGAAAAAGTTATGCATACTAAAAACAAAACATAAAGTAGCTCTAAAGTACAAGATAATAAGAACTAGAGAAGCAAAGTTGTGAAAAACACTTAAACCAACGCACAAATAATAATAGAAAAAAGAAAATAGTGGGGAAAATAACACCAGAGATGAATGCATTAAAAATGAAAAATAAAGTGACTCAAAACAATACAGCTAAATAATAACCACTAGAGAATTAGAAATGAATAAAACACTAAGTGCGCTCGCATACCATCCACCCACGCATATGTTAGACTCACGGCAGTGCACATAATCCGCGAAGATAGAACAACGCATTTTTGTATTTAAACTTATTTTAAATAACGGTCAACTCATCTTGTGCGATCAGTAACTTCCTTCCGGAACGGTATTATGCTAAATCTCTATCTACCAGTAAAAAACCAGGTAAGATAAAATATTGGAGCAGATATTGTCCTTGCGCCAACAAAATCACCACCGAAGTTAGCACAAGAAATGGATGTTTCAGAATGTAATTGAAACAATCAGCAAATCTTTAAGATCGCTATAGTATAGTATAGCGGGTATAGTGGCAACAATATTTGTCTTATAAACCTGGCGAGAGTCGATGGATTTTGTGCTAAGTATGGCTCCTTCGGAAAGGGGAGTAAACCCGTTAGTCCCATGTCGTAGATTTACGACACGTAAGTCGGTCCTGGTGGTGTAGTGGTACTTGCCTCCTAAACCCAAGATCGCGGGTTCGAACCCGGCCAGGACCGATGGATTTTTTCGGGGCGTAAAAATCCTAAGTATGGCTTCCATCGGAAGTGAAGTAAAGCCGTGGGTCCTGTGTCGTACATTTACAGCACGAAAAAGAACCTCAAGCCTGAAAGAGAGGCCTCTGAGCAAAATTTGTCGGCCGTTTCACGCCCTGAGTTGAATGGGACGCTGATGACCTGAGCTGTTAAAGAGCGTCCTTAAATAAATCAATAAAAAAAAAAAAGACACGTAAAATAACTTCAAGCCTGAAAGAATAGACTTCTGAGCAAAATTGACCGGCGTTTCTCGCCCTGAATTGAATGGGACGCTAATGACCAGAGATATTAAAGAGTGTCCTTAAAAATATTAAACCTAAAATATCAAGGTTTAACTTTAATCGTTTCAATCAGTCAATTTTCCCGATAGAGGGTTAGTTTAGCTGGAGAAGATACCACAATTCCAAGATGATATTGTGTACACGCATTAGAAAATGGATTTGTACGGGCGCCGTCGGCTGCAGTTTGCTTGGTAGCCGAAACGTAAATAAGTGTAAGCAGACAGTTTTAAAACTAAAGGCCGGTATATTTTTAAAAATTGGATCATGGCGTCATTTAACTGCGGTTAAATTGTTTGAATTTTAATGTAAAGAACGTTTTAAATTTAGTTCTTATGTCAATATGTTCTTATATATTTATTATAAGATTCAAAATTTGTAGCCTAGAGGCATAAACATTTATTTTTAGAGGAAGTGTTGAAGTATCTAGTTAAACATTTGTTTAACGTATTAGATACTAAATTTACAAATATGCTTTTTAACAAAATTCACAATATTACTTATAAAAAATTAAAGGTTTGCAGTTCCATATTCTTTAATCAACAACATATTCTATAACATCCACTCTTTTTATGTAAACAGCACACATTCTTCTAATCTCCTTCAACGAAATACGCGTTTCCTAAAATAGTAAGGTAAATAGGACTGCGCTTTATTTTCGAGATTATATTATTTCCTTATGCTTCTTAGGGTGTAAAATCAAATTACACGTGTACTGCTAAGTTTAAACGTGCATTATATCCACAGAAAATGAAAACAAACATAATTAATAAGACATCTTAATTGTTACAGCCTGTGTGTGTGCACGTGTGCACGCGTGCGCGTGCGTGTATTCCTGCGCTTCTTTTGTATTTGCATTATATATTGAATTCAGTGAAGGGAAGAAAACAAATGAAAAAGGATGAATTGTTACATGCACCCCTGTGCATGGGTTCTGGGTCTGTTAACTGGCCTATCAACTAAATTTCACCATGTAGAATGTAAACTTTTAAATACTAACGGCCATTGGAAAGCACACTGGTTAAACAAAAGAAATCCATCGATTTAAATAAATAAATCACCTAACCATGTACCTACAATGTACTAACATTCAATCATGTAAGTAATTTTTATAATTATAATAATTTGTTAATAACTTTTTCTCTGCTGTAACTTAATCTTGATGGAAATTGAGATTCAAGAAATGAATGTATTATTTGAGCCTTAAATTTGTTACAGGTTATGTGTAAAATGGATCCGAAAATTTCTGAAAAAGAAGAAATAGAAATTTTATTTTAATTAATAATAGATCAGCGCTTTGAATGATACACTTTAAGTAAACCCCCATGATATCATACACTTTTATTTTTCAATTATAAAATGATAAAGTTTAATCTATATGTTGGTCTACTGGAAAAATGTTATCTTATGCCAAATGAATGAAGAAATTTCTATTATTCTTAGCATATAAATCTGAGTGTAATATAGGGCTGCCAGACCTCAACTTTGAGAATAGACAGTCACGTTTCTATGGAAAGTTTGTGTACAGACACGGAGTATGTAAACCTTGTGTATCGAAACAAAGTAAAAGATTATCTGATATAATAACTTCTACAGGTTACATAACATTATTTTATACTTCTTCCTTCGCATCTGCATATTCAAACATGATTCATATTTATATAATAAACTGCTTGGTTTTACAAATATATATCAAAACTTATTTTTGAGTAAATCTGGGTAATTATGAAAAATTTTACACTAGTGTTTTAGATTGTGTGATATTGACAGAATAGATTGTTCAGTATCGATATCGTGAATAATATCCTATTTAAATGGCTTTATTGTAAAATAAATATATAACGGCAGGTATTATATATTAAAAAGAGGCCATTAGATGTCCTAGTAAATAAGAGAGGAACCCGGAGAAAAGAACAGTCTAATAAGAGGACATTTTCGGAAAAAAGAGAACGTCTGGTAGCCCTGATCTAATGACAAATATAATAGCTATAGAGCACTAGATGTGAAATTCGTGATGCTGTACACCCAAATTATTAAATTGTGCCTTATTTGTTTAAAAATGAGGAATGGTGTTTCATTTTGATACGCTATGCTTCATTTTTAAATTTCTAATTAAATATCTAATTATCGAAATTCAAATCTCTGAGAACTTGTCCTAAGTACAAAAGCTACGCCAGACATTTTGATGCTTTTGTTATTGTATTCTGTGATTTTAATGGGTGTTTATTTTCCGTTTTATCATTATTGAATACAACCAATTCTTAATTTCAAACAATTATATTTAGATTTTTTGTAAGGATTGTTTTTGTATTTTTGTGCAATTCAACTTAGTTTGAAATGATAAACGTTTATGTTTAATTGTTTTGGGAGATGTGTATTTTTGGCACATTTGTTACCAACCTGTTTGTACACCAGCGTTCCCGCCGGTCTTTTAGCAAATAGAAACATGTATAGAAAAAAATAAAGTTCGCATATTTATATCTCTTATCGAACATCAATCTATGTAAGCGTGTATGTACAAAATCTTTATAATTCCACCCACTTTGCAGCCGAGCTTTGGTCAGTTTTCTTCCGTGCAAACATCCCAAAATGCTAACCTAATCCTGCTGGACTTAGAAAACTTACCTCCTAGAGCTGCTAACATCCCACTATTCGGTATCTAGGCAGTCTATCAAAATACGCATAAAACGCACCTACTCTGCGGAGCCTCATCGACATTTTGATCGTCTTCCAAGCCCCCAAACTAATCCAGGCATATTTCCGAAACTATATGATTTCGACTTCGTTGCCCAAATTAACGATCTTTTCGCTCTGTATTTTGCCTCTATGTCCTGTTGCTTAATATCCCTAAGCGTTTGATATAACTCTCTCCCAAACATAATTACGATTCCTTGCGTCATATTCCCGTATATATATCCCATTCCAGTTCTCGCTAAATGTCTTAATTTTCGCTGCCAATCGTTGATCCCAATTACTAATTTCAAACCGGTTTTAGAAGAAGTAATTCCATCATAAATGAAAGTTTAGCACCGCTTACCCTAAAAAAAAGCTGTTTGAAAAGGAAGGAAGGAAATATTTATTGTGAATTTGCTGATTTTAAAAATGGCATTTGACACTGTGGGGAGAAGTGCATTACAGAAGAAACTGGCGTAAAGATATTTCGAGTAAAATGATCCCAGACTCTAATGGCAATGTACTCAAATGTTAGATTCTCCATCAAGCTGACAAAAAAGCTTTATCTGACAGCCGGCGAAATTCAAAGAGAGTTAGGCAGGGTGTATTATGTCGTCTCTTATCATTTATTCAATTTATTGCTGACACTTGCAATTGGTTTTTTTCATTATATTACATTAGTTATGATGGTGGAATTGTAACTCTCTCGGTTTCTAAAGTACGACATACGAGATTTGGTTAATAAGCAAATGTAATTTTTACAGACACACTGTCTCGCGTTAAATTTAACTTTATATAATTTTGTTAGCTTAATGCAAAATTTACACATGGTACCAGTTTCATTGTTGCTACCTCTGGTTCCCGTCTGTAAGAGGTGTGCAAGTTGAGACATGTTTAGTTCCACAGCAAAATGGAAGATAACACACGAAGAACAATACGCTGCTCTGAAATTCTGCTTTCGCCTCAACAAATCGTCAGCAGGTCTATGTAATGTCGCAGGAGGCCTATGGAAAGTATGCTCCTCCCTATAGCACAGTTCAAAGATGCTTTAAGTATTCAGAAGGGAGGCAATCAATTATAAAGGAAGGTGAACCTGTGCTCCAGTTTATGCTCTAATGGAAGAAAATATTAACGTCGCTGGTGTTATTGTTAGAAAGATGATTAAGAACACTTTCAAAAATTGTGAAAATGTTACTAGATGCATCCACACTTTGGTAACTGAAAAGTAGCACATGAGATGTGTTTGTGCACTTGCATGCAGTTGAAGGTTATGTTACAGGGAGATGCCGAGTTTCTTTAAAGGCGATCGCTGCTGTTGAAACTAGGCTACATCATTTCGATGCTGAGAGCAAAGAGCAAAGCTCTTTTCGGAAATCTCCATCAACAACAAAAGTGGTAAAAGTGACTCCTGCTGGAAAAGCTATACTTATCTCATTTATCAATATTGAAGGTATGATTTAGAAGCATGTCGAACCTGCACACATGCGATGAAAAATGTGCAATGCTATATCGCACGCTAAGACAACATTTTCGTGCAGCAAGCTGGATACTGTATCACGATAATGCACGGCCGCACATCGCAAAGCTGTTACTAAACATCCCAGGAAAGTCAATGTAACTTGTGTTCCTCAGCATCCTGTGTGCTCTACATTTAGCTTCGAGTAACTTTTTCCTTTTCTCCAAATTCATGAAGCATTTTCTATTGTTACAAAAAGTGTATGTATTTGATAATAGGCATAAACGATGGGACAGGTACAATGCATCCGTCGGCGGCTGTTTTGAGAAATATCAATGAGAATGAATAAAGATACGTTGTCCAAAATTTATGATCACATTTAACGGCCCTGGTACATTAAAAGCGCATTAATGCAGTTAACACTGCATAAAAACCTGTATTTACTTATGTTTTGTTATTACCGCAAGGTATAAAAAGTCAACGAACAACGAACCTTTGAAGCTATTATAATTCAGTTTGAAAATATAAAATAATGAGAGAAACGTTGGATGAAAAAGGGCAGTGAAGAAATTCGTTTCAGGAAAGCATATGAAAGAGGCAGACCATTACGATTGTTAGCAAATGTAAATAAGCGGAGTCAGAACCATCTACAAACCATCAACTGCAGTCTGGTTTTCTTTTCCTTTTCTCCAAGAAGTAGTGCTTCCTCCAAGGAAAGTCAAAGCGCCAAGATGGATGGCATGTTACTTACAACAAGCCAAAAATAGCGTTAGCGGCAGTGGGCGTGGAGAGAGACGTAATAAAAATTTTGAAAATAAATCGGAGAGTTGTTTGTGTCCGAGACACGGCATTACATGGCTTTGTTGAGCGGCTCGCCCGTTTTCGCTACTCACGCCATTCCACGTAAAGAAGAATGAACAAATGGCATTATCAAGAGCCATGAAAAATGAGGCTGTTCTCCGCATTCTAAAAGCCAAGTGCACCGCATGTACTCTCATACAGAATTGATTGTTCTCTGGACATAAATCCCTTTGAAGCCACGGTAACTATTCTTTTTCTGCAACGCGAACCAAAGGCTGTAAAAGTTGCCAGCATCATAGCTGTATTGTCAGTAGTACTCCTGAGTGTTCATGCCACTTTTTAGGGCTTTAGTAAAGTCTGAGAGGAAGAATTGGAAAAAGACTATGAAAAATGGGGATTTTCTTTGCATTCTAAAATCAAAGTGTGGCACTTGTACTCTCGCATAGAATTGTTCTCGTCCATGAAATGCGTACTTTTAATCCATTTTCCTTGTATGCTGACCAAAGATTAGCATAATAATGGCACTTGTCAGTTCATATCTGGAATCTCAGTTCTCTTTACGTTTAGGGTTTTAAGAACATATTTTATGAAAAAACGTTGGAATGAAATGAAAACAACAATAAAAACAGACCAGCAATAAAAATTCAAATATTTGTACCTGCTGGTGTACTTTCCAAATATGAACTTGTAACATCACAACTTTTTACAGACTGTAAAATTATTTATTAGGGATAACATTTTCTTTCCTTCTTCAATGGCTATTAATATGCACTATAATGCCGGAATCACCAGTAGCACATTTTGGTTATTTCTGCCTTGACACTTCTGCTCTGTATTGTTAATATTCTTACTACGAATTTTAAGGGAGAAAGGTAGATGATGGCAGAAAAAGATGCATTTATGTACTCAACTTTCAAATGTCATATAACTGGATACTGCCGTTTAGTCGGAAATGGCAACAGGTAGAATTGATTAGGGTTACGAATAGAGTTTTTGTTCATTTTTTTATGTAAATGAACCCAAAAGCAAAGTCATAATATTGTGTAAAACTGAGAGGAAATTACTTTTAATTATAAGTTAAAGCGGTGTTAATTCCAAAAGAACCTACATCGGAGGAACAAATCGTTTATGTTAAGAGAAAAGCATGGAGAGGTTATGGTGATCCCAAGAAAGCAAGTTCAACATCTGAAGAAATGACGTATTTCACATTAGTACCACTATGAATAGAATGTGGAGCCGCTTTAGTACTTTATTCAGAGCATATAAAATAGCACTAGAGAAAATTAAGCGTAAGATTGCAAAAATTTTGAAGGAAGGAGAGAGCACGGGGACGAAAACGTTAAAGCACTAGGCTGGACGTAAAAAACCAGTTTGCCATCATTGCATAAGCGTATACAGGACAAACAGCGTGAGCAGATATCAGACCGTCTAGATAAAATATATTATAACAGGAATGACGATAAATTCAAAATTAAATGTAGTCTAGAAGGAACTGACATGAACAAATTCCGTTTTAAATAATACAAACAATTGTAACAACATGTCTAGAGTAAACTTTGAGAGCTGTCTTCACTGTTGGGGGGCTTTAAAGAAATACAGTATCTCAGTGTTGCTTTTTCAATTTATTTTATTTCGCTTTTTATATTCCTTTTCTTCTTTTATTTTTTATTATAGGCTGTTTTATTTTGTTTATTATGATGTAAAAGTTATATGCATATTGCCATAGGTCTAAGCCTATCTACAGTGAATAAAGCAATTAAAATTACCTACCTGCAAAAATAGATCGATTGGCTTGGTTTTGGGGCTCTTCTGGTCACCAATTATAACCTCAAAATATGAGAGGTGAGTTTTTTCATCATCGCGTGACTTATGTTTTCGTGTAATGAAAACAGCCACAATTATAG
This sequence comes from Metallyticus violacea, assembly GCA_030762175.1. NCBI lineage: Eukaryota > Metazoa > Arthropoda > Insecta > Mantodea > Metallyticidae > Metallyticus > Metallyticus violacea. Next base: position 124,255,829 of record CM060832.1, read on the forward strand.
AAAAGATGTACTTCATAAATTTATAAAATAAAGGTGGTACCAATTTTAATATATGATTCTGATATCTTGGCCATGAATATAAGCCATAAAAGAAAGAAACGATTGAAATGGAATTTTTGAAGTTCGTATGGGGATGATTCTACCCTAAAAATCATACAAGAAATAAAATATAATATAATCATTCGACATTTTAATATCAAAATAGATAATAAAATAGTACAAAATATAAAAAAATTTCGAATGTCAACAACAAGATCATATAAAGTAATCTTACACATCACTCAAATGGTAGACAAGTATGGGAAGACCCGGATTCGCTGGAAAGATTGATTCCGAGACAAAATAGGTCAATTTGGACTATGTTATTTCATGTTGATGCTGTGCATCATTATCACGATTACGATAAACGACGGCAACAATGTGGGCATGTCATATGAATGTTGCTTTTTAAAAATTATGAAAAGGAATTACACACATCGTAAAGTAATAGTAGCATGAAAATGATCATTTTAGTTGAAATTGCCTAGAAGTATTAAAATATTATATTAAAGCAAAAATTGGTTGAATTTTCAGAAAGAAACAAAATTAAACTGTTCACTTTAACAAGCGATTTTCACCATTATGTGTATTAAGCAAAAACTGGTATATTTATCAAAAAATTGATGCCAGTTATTAATTAAGTACCCACTCGTTAGCAGGAGTAGGCTGTGTGTCAGAAAAAACATTATATAAACCTGTAATTCATTGAAGGCAGCATAATAGATATATAAATAGGTTAGACCAATGTGCCAATACACAACCAAACTCTACAACAAGTTACAGTTGATTGATTCGGTTTTTTTATGAACACTTTAACATCTCAGGTCATCAGCGTCCTATTCAATTCAGGGCGTGAAACGGCCGATCAGTATTGCTGAGAGACCTCTTCTTTCAGGCTTGAGGTTCTTGTCTGTGCCGTGAATCTACGATACGAGACCCCCAGTTTTACTTCACTTCCGAAGGAAGCCATACTTCCATAACATGGCCGAGATTGAATCCGCGATCTTGTGTCTATGAGGCAAGTATGGTTATCACTAGACCACTAGGACCGACAACCAAGCAATTATAGGAGAAACTAAAACGAATCTCATCCTCTTCTTTGCGAGAAACAGTCCCCTTCAGAATATAATACAGGAGTAATGCCGACTGCTATATGAGAAACTTCTAAGAACCCAATGCTCCTTTCTAATCCTGTTACAGCAGTGATCCAGAAATCGGAATGAAGACCTGAGATTACATTATCCAAAAACCATGTATATTCTACAGCAATGACAGGCACTCTGCTGATGTCATTGAAAACACACCCCACCTCATGAGCAAGCTACGAAAAAAGCTTGCATCAGCAGCCTTAGAAACAACGAAAAAAAAACCACTAAGAAATATATACTAGCTGTACCTGTACCTGTACCTGTACCCGTACCTCACAGGCTTATTCTCAGTACAAACCTAGAAAATGGGGACGATGTTTTGCTTCTAGTCGCCAGCAGGTTTTAGAAGAACAGCTTTTGATGGAGAGGTTGGTGCAGTTAGAATAGACAATTGTGTGTACCTGCAATGAACTTCAACTACTCAATTATATTCATTGGTTTCAAGCCTGCAAAAGTATCCTGCGACCTACACAGAAATCCTGAAATCTATTAATGCCCTTAGATTTCGCAGATTAATATTCGACAAGGGAAAAACAATAGTTCTACAGTGGGTTACTGGCCATTATAGTCTAACTGAAAATGAACGGAGGATGTGTTTGCGAAAAAAAGGCACTGATATACGAAGACTCCCAAAATCTTTTTCACAATACAATTAAACACAGAAATAAAAGATTCCTGGGTAGAACAGTGCATACAAGAACGTACAACACCTCCAACATACAATGGAAGGATGAAATTTGATCATATCCGATAGCCCAAGAAGTGTAGCAATCCTTTTCTTCTGCCGCATTACAAATCACGAATTATTAATGGAATATTTTCACCACTGGAATCGCAGTATATATATTTCCTATAGCAAAGCATGGAGAAGACTATTATAAAAAGTAAATGAAAATAAAGAAAAGTAAATGTTGAATACGCCCAGGAGTGATGAACAAACACTTTTTTTTTAAATAGGGGGAAAATAAGATTACAAAAATGAAAAGAAATACAGAGCGAACAACGATACACGAATGTACCAACAGCGGCGTAGAAAACTGAAAAGGCGTAGAACAGAAAAAGTAAGAAATAAATTAAGTAATATGGTCTACTTTAAACGTTCAACTTGTTTTAATGAAATTGAAAAAGGATAAAATTCATCTAAATTAGCAGTTACATTGTATCTGAGACATACAAAAGCCCCAAAAGCTCAACAGGACTATTAAAATAGCCTATTCCTATTATATAACGTTTTGACAGAAATTTCACGCAGAGGAAGGCGCTGTGAACTGTTAAAAAACATGACAAAAATATTCGATGAAACTCAAGACCAATATAAAAAAAATTATATCAGTTTACGGTTTATTCATGTTTCTGTTTATACAGCGAGGTTATTTGAGTTACGGGCCGCCTGAGCGTCGCTGATTACGAAATGAACTTGACCAATAAGATATTTTAATAATCCTTGTGTATTTAAAGTTTAAAGCCTGTAATTCTGTTTTTAAGTTTAAAATGTGTTCTAAAAGTCTGCATAATCTAATTTATATAGAATAATGTGCCAAAACCATAATTTTCAGAAAATTCAGAACGTGCCAGAGTTTTCCTCCAAACATTTATGCACGCAGAAATAAATTGGTAAATGATAAGTTTTATATCTCGCAAAGCATACATTCTCACAGAAATCAAAATAAATGTTGCCAATGTTTTCATTGTTGAGTAACTATAGATCACTTAAACCTTACTGTATATAACAAAATGTGATCTGTAACAGCTTATTTCTTTTAAATGTTTTTGTCACACTCACCTCATTTAAACTTATAAGGCGCTGACTTTTTAATTCTACATGACCTCAGTTGATTTTGGTTTTTGAGCATATGCATTCTGAATTTTGTGATATGCATGTTAAATTTATATAATATCTGTGGCCGAAATTTGCTATGCATTCGTTCACAAGAAATGCCTGGCTTGTTTTTTGTACACTATCCTCCCTCAACCCCGTCCTTACTCTTCCGTTACCAATCATTCGTTTAAACCTGTGAGCAAAACGTAAACTATTAATACATATAATGGATTTTCCCATATCCTAATCTGAAATAGTATGCTGTAAAAAGCTAAACTATGCCAATGCATTGCTTTTCAATTGCGCTAATGTTGATTGTTTCTTTTTCAGGTGAGTGGTGAAGCATTATTTCAAAAAATAGTTCAAACTTCACATCAAGGAGAGAGAGTAAAAAGTTCATACCAAAGAGTAAGTTAGGTCTTTAACTACTTTCATTGCTTTTACTAAATATAGATATAAGTTTGAAAGACAACGTCATCGAAATGCCATAATATCAGTTTTGACATATTTCTGTATAGTCTAAATATTTGGAAGAGATTTCAAAGCAACGCTACTTAGTTGTGAATTGTGAAGGTTTGTTAAAAAACTATTGGAGTGTTGGGTTAAGAGCGTGAACAGAATCCTATCATTTATAACGCTGCAAGCACTTAGCATTCGAATGCAACTGGGATTAATTCAGTGTTGAAATTGTTACGGTGATGATTTTAATGTGAAATTACCTGAAAAATCCAGTTGATCACAATTCTAATTGTTTTCATTTAGTTGGTATAACACGCGTTCCTCCAGGATATATACCATCTCTCAAAAGTATTTGAATGCGTCCCATTTCGCGGAAAGCATATAAAAAAATAAAAATAAGATAAGTAAATAAAATGTTATTCAAAGAAGTTCTTAATAAACCTACAGAGGAAATTCTATACATAGCGGTCTTGAAAGCAATCACATTTTTCTTTCACAACGCTCTGCACATTTCAGGCTTCCCTTCTATTAAACGTTTCAAGTTTTTTTTCCCCGAGTATTTTTCTCCAATCTTGTTTTGTTCCTAAGTTTGTTGATTGCGCTGTTCAGGTAATTTCAAGAAACTGAACTTGAGTTGTTTTCAGATTGAGGAAGGAGTATTTTCTAGAATACTCGGAAAAATGTTATAAGGCATCTTATTGTAAGAAATATTGCCAGTTAAACATTTCATATACGACTTGCTTTGCCATGTAATAATGCGGTATGCGCTTTACAGCAGGGAATTATACCGAGTCTCGAAATTCTGCTAGACTCGAATAAAATTATTGCAGTTTTTGGTAAATTTCCGAAACTTGGGTTTTTCATTGAATAAACTACTTTTTCCTTTTTCCTATATACATCCCCCATTACACTTATCTTAGCTGCAACACATTCCAACATTTTAATACTTTAAGTCTTTCTTAGCATTATTGACACTTAATGTAAAATGGTGAATTTCTGAAGCCACATGCCCCCTGTTATGAAACGATGACTTTTGCTGGTCACTTTTAAATATTTCTTTATTCTTTGACGTTACTTTTAACCTTCCAAAGCGAGAGCGGTCTTTTTTATTGCGAGTAGGTTGAATACCTCTACAGGTATAATGAACCAGTTCGCAAGCAAACATGTTCATGTTTACCTTTAGGGCGTATGCCAAGACCTGCTGTATGTAAATTTTACACTATACTCACTTCATATACTTCCTACTGAAAATGTCGACCTACACTTTTACTGCCTACATTTGTGTATTGGAAACATTTCAACAATTGAGCTACGGAGACACTGGAGTTCAACACAAGCTCACCAGAAATGGATCTTGCAATGGGTTGGATAACTGAGTTTTCATATGTAAAATTAAGAAATCGTCTTATGAATTATTACTTAAGTTAATTTATGGATCCAACAATGAAAACTAATATTTTTATTGGCCTCCTTTAAAACGAAAACAAATCAAGGGTGTCCATATAATTTTGAGCGATAGTGTACATCATAGTTGTTTACTTATTGAGAGTAAAATAAATAAAAATAATGGGGTACATCCTCAAGTTAATCTTCTCATTTTTAAAAATTAAAATTTTTGTACCAATAACGTTTCACTAAGATATTTAAAAACTTACAGCATCTCGAAAAAGCCTGGAGCATATTGATATGAATGTATACCTAGAGACTTTCATCTTGAGTATTTCAAATGGAATACATTATAGGGTAGGAATGGAATATAGTTAAATTTAAATTTTTGATAGACAAAAATTAAAGATTTGTTTGCAGCCTGCAAGGAGGGGACAAGGAAGGGACGAAATTAAATTATTTTATTTATTACTAATGCCCTAGATTTTATAACTTTCGATACACGTTAGGTGCTCGTCAAATATAGAATATTCACTTTGAATGAAGAATATTGTGAATAAAAACAATCAAGTTTCAGTGAAGGCGCCTTCCCTTGACTATCTGCAGCCACCAAGCAATACTTCATTCACATTTACACTGTAGAGGAATGCTTGGTATTTTTTGGTGTTCAAAAGCAGCACTCTCATGATTAGGAAATAGAATGTATTCAAAGCCTGTGTAATAGCATGGCATTTCCCATCTGGCAGCAAATAATCACCAACTCTTAAGAGCGCTCACGGGGCTATCGGGAGGAAAGAAATGAACATTAGACAAAGACCCAAAGCTAAGGCAAGTTCAGTCTAGTTCTTCTATTCTTAGAGATAGTTAACCTGTTTATACATATAACAACAGCGATAGTTTAGGTATTTCCTAAATTGTTTGGCGCACAGCCTAGGATCAGGTGTTAATTGTACGGGGATGAAGAATTTCAAATACACCAAATGTGTGTATAGTTAAATATACTGCGACCTCTGAAAATGAGAGAAGTAAGAAATAACGAGACACAGTAGGGACAATAGGAGCAGAAAATACACATCGCAGAGCTCTAGTGGAGTGCTGTTTACGTAACAAATTGACTACGATCATTTATTTAACGAGTGATAAATTACTATTTAAATTTACAATATCCTCTGGACACTGTGTTTATAGAGTAAATGTTCTAGTATTTAATGCCGCACTTCTGTGCCATTTTAGTGAAAAGTAGAATGCCTATCTTACCCGTATGACAACAGTCAAAATTACGTTTTTGAAGTTTGTGTTTTCATGCACTCTCCATTCATTCTTAATCGGAGAGGAAAAGTTTTATTACAAAACTATGTAAGCGAGTATACTTGGCGGACATAATCTTAGGGAATGCTAACAACCTGAAAGTGTCATCCATTAGCATTCATATTGAAATGTTTTAGTCTAAGTTTATATCAGTATATATTTTTACAGAGATGGACATAAGTATTCGAACGTACAAAATAGTTGCACTATTTACCAAAAATATGTATCAAACAAAATGGAAAAAATTTAATGTGAATATATTTAATTGATTAAATATAAATACATACACAAACAAGTATGATCCTGGAAGAGGAAATAAAATATATTTCTGTGAGACAGAAGCATGCAGGATTATTCTAAATAAACGAATATTAGTTGTGCACTTATTTTATAGAAGATAGTTATTATAGATAAACCTACGTTGTATTAGTGGATAGGAGAACTTTTAGTTTATTTACATTATAAATATTTATAAACGTTCAATACGATAACCGCGTGGCGCAGATGTCCATATGACAATCAAGTCAGTATACCAATATTATGGTTTAATGACCCCTAACTAAGCATAAATGCTTATGTTAACATGGAGTGCCCACATATCCATTGTCAACAAATACAATGTTCTGCAAGAAACGGTTGTTTAATAATATATACGTTAATTTTCTATTCATTAATAAATAAATCTGTACTTTATTAGGACAACAAATTACATCCTTTTTGACTGACATGTTACTGAGTAAGAGCAGCTATTATTCTTTTCCACTTCCTCTAAAAGAATTTCTTTCAGTTGATTTGGGTCTATAATGTGCATACCATATTCGTTCCAGATGTTGTCAATGCCGTTTAGGTCGAGATTGGTGGAAGAACATTTTTTTTTATTGATTTATTTACGGACGCTCTTTAACATCTAAGGTCATCAGCGTCCTATTCAACTCAGGGCGTGAAACGGCCTACAAATTTTACTCAGAGGCCTCTTTTTTCAGGCTTGAGGTTCTTTTTCGTGCCGTAAATGTACGACACGGGACCCACGGCTTTACTTCCCTTCCGAAGGAAGCCATACTTAGGATTTTTACGCCCGAAAAAATCCATCGATCCTGGCCGGGTTCGAACCCGCGATTTTCGGTTTTGGAGGCAAGTATGGCAACCATTACATCACCAGGTGGAAGAACATGGAAAACATAAACGAGCTTATTTTGCTGTTTGCTTAAAATCATTTTTTTCAAATATGCCGAAAACATAACTTTGACCTTGGTTTTGAATGCTCTTAGCATATTCTTGGCATCCCATTCAGGGTTTGAGTTTCTCTATATTAAAAATCTGCCATAACTGAAGTAAATTTGATTTCATGAGACCAAAGAATAGCATCCCACAATTTCTGAATATGGAGATTTTTTTTTTCCTAAGGCACCCTAATGGTCGTTCCTTACGATTGTAAGGTTCAGTAGTTTTGCAGTATTAGATTTCACAATTCTTGTTTTTTTTTTTTTTTTTTTTTTTTTCAGTCACCATGTCACAATCTTAAGACATCCAGGAATTGGATTCTAGTTCCACGGGGTTTCACTACCAAATAGTAAATAATTCTTATACACGTTTATGTGAAAAAAAATATATTGTTACATTGGATACTAGTAATTCAGAAAGTCAAATTATAAAAGTTACTAAAGTGTTCTAATTTATCCAAAAAAATGAACATATACAATGGCTGTATACCTGATGTGTAGATTCTAATGATAACGAGTTGGTCACTCTCTTGGCTGTTTTCCGTGCTACTACTCATGTGGTAGAGTTCAAACCACCAATGAAATTAAGCTTTCGAACAATAGACACTCCAAGAAACGGAAGATATAACTTAAAGAACGCTTTCCTCGCCTTACACTAACAAATCAGACACTACAACAATGTGTACGCCATAATATTAATTATTCCTTTTTCATCTCAAATGCTCGGTTCGTATTCCACTTCTGGGAAGACTGACATCTATGCATATGCGTATGTGAATATGTAGTTGCTTCCTTACCTTTGCGCCCCCTAGCCTGTAACTGAAGAACTTCTGCTGCTTACACACTGAACCTTAGACCTGGCACACAAGACAATTGATCATCACAAATGCAGGCCGCATGTTTACTGTGCTTTGTGTGTTTACAAATCCTTTTTGACATGTGGGCAATGCTAACTTTTGAAACTGGTCTTGTGAACGGCCATATTATGACAATAAATGTTAAACAAGTAAATTATCATGAACACAGTTGTATTTAATTTTTAATTGAAATATGTAATGTATACGGGACTTTATTCGAATACTTGCGTCTGCATCTCTTGCTAAATGTCGGTAGCAAATCAAGAAATAACTTTCAATTTCTAGAACAGCAAATTATTTTGCTTGTGTCGCGAACTGAAACATCTTCAACGGGAGCCAAGATTGGGTTTATGAAAAGATGTCTGCGGAAAATTTTGGGACAAGCGCAAGTGGAATGAAGAGGATCTAACTCGTATCTTGGTGATCATTGAAACCACACTGAACTCCAGGCCAATCAGTCAAGGCGACGAAAGTTCTGAAGCACTAAGTTCTGCCCATTTCCAAGTCGGGGAACGGATTCAGAGCCAGAAACGAAAAGGAAAATTAATGGAGTAACCAGACGACAGTAGAAGATCACAGATGACTTCTGGAATAAATGGCAAAAAGCCTTAGGAGTAGATGATATCCTACAGACAAAGCACGTCCACGCCTCATGTAGGAGAAATCACGCACAGAAGACTTGCGCAAGGAAAGGGACGACAGGACAGGACAGGACAGGACAGGACAGGACAGGACAGGACAGTGTAATTCTTCGAAATATAGAAGAGACTGCGATTACCCACTCAATTTAGCTGGTTTTCCCTCTGAAAGTAAACCAGGGCGAGGAGGATGTCACGAACTGAAATATATTTGAAACTATTATATTTGACTTGTGTTACACTATTGTTTGTCAAGAGTGAGAAAAATAAGGATATCTTAAACTGTTTATATTGTATTTACTTATTAATTCAGCACGCAACAGATAATATGATGTTTAAAGCCGTCGCCTATTTATGATATTTAACTGTCTTTCATGAGTTCATGTACAGATATACTTTGGGCAGGCACATGTCAAGTTTTACGTATATAAAGTAAGCGGAAGTGGTTTTAATTTATAAGGACTACTAAGTGTAAACTTTACATATGACTGTAATACTAAAAGTAGTTATTATAATTCAAGGCACTCAAAGTAGAAAATTCAATTTGTAATACCCATAGCTAAACACCCCATTATTACTAACTTTTGTTTAATACAGTAATAATTATTAATCTATTTAAACAAATAACTTGTATAATGTATTAAATATTGTTTAACTTGGACATTCCTTGCGCGATTTGAATATCAGGCAATAGTGCAATTAACGAACTGTTTATTAATTTGTTTCTAAGATTTATTTGCATAAGTAAGCGATATTGGCAACCCTGGAATCATATCAGAATGAACGGGGAAAAAAAAAAATGACAGCCCCATCATTGGGTATACCAAAGTGCAAAATACAAATTTTTTCAGTGCGATAAAATAAAATTTAAACGACAATTTAATATAATACATACAAAAACATAATATTTAAAAAAAATTAATATGTAATTTTATCTTGGCAAAATTGTATAAAACTTCCAGTTGATAATATTCAACACTAAGAAATATTTAGGTAACGTTCTTTAGTGAGAAATAAGAAATAAGAATAAAACATCCACTATTAACTACAAAGCCATAAGAAAATTCAAATAGTTACAATTACAAAATCAGATTGACCGTTATGATATTAAATATATGAAATAGTTGTCAAAGTATATGAAATGCGTTTTATTAATGTTAAGGAAAACATATTTCACTTAAGTTCTAAAAAGTTATAGGGTTTACTATATCGGTATTCTATAAAAACAGTATTTTTCTTTATTAAATATAATAGTAATTTCAGAGCGTTGAATGTTCTTATGCATTCATAATGGACTCCTTTTTGGCAACAAGATAAGTATGCAATTGGTTTGTGAACATTTTGTATCTAGTTTTAAAATTATGATTTGGCATAATTTAATAAAGTATTTTTTTATTTTTATAATAAAAATGCCCACTAAAATTATGTCTAATGATTCAACTCATGCTGGGGATTAAGAAGCTACGCCATAAATACTGTCCAACTGCTCGTTACAGACTGACCCGTTTGAGGACGTGTTTCGGTTAGCATAGTAGCACTACCGCTGGATTTACACCGTGAAATAACGGATGTCAAAATTCCAACACACGGGTTACCTTTTATGTAAGGTAATTGCAAGTACGCTACGGAAAAAAAAAGAGAAAAATTGTTTTCTCTGAAAGTATAAATATGTACTGTATATTTCAAATGAACCACAAACACAGATACCTCTTATATCAACTTTACTATAAAAATGTAAGCCTTTTTCATATGAATTATATAAATTTAATGCGAAATGATAAACTCCTAGACCTAGAGCGTTTTTAAAACTAATATAGATGAATAAAAATCTACGCATACCGGTGTATGGATTCAAACCCATTGATTCTTACTGAATAAAACTGCGTGCTAATCATTGCACTACAAAGCAAGGTGCATCCTGAAAAAGGGGTATAGAATTATCTAAATATTGAGATTTTTAGCATTTTGCACATGTCAGTTACAGCCATAATTAGAACAAACAGCTGGTGAGAAAAAGTAAAGCGGTAAATTATTAGAAATAAACTTAACTCCCCGCTGCCTAAAATTTAATAAATTAAACAAACACTCGTAGAAAAAATGAAAAAATCATACCACATAACATATTTATCTACGCTATTTGAAGTGCGCTTCATTGGATAAGGCATATCAAAATGTTTACCCATTTGAAATACCTGAAATTCCAGGAGGCACTTTGGCAATAAATAATGCTGTGTGTCTGGTAAACTTATTCTATATAAAATTCATTTTGTAAGTCCTTCCCCTCTTTTCTTTTACTGCTCCTATTTTAAAGCTTGATATGTATGGACGTATCTAAAATAAATTTCATTCTATGACAGAATGAGACGAAGAAGAAAATCGTCATTTTCGAGTCAGTTATTAAATCCGTACCCAAGTTCAGAAAAATTGGAAACGGAAGAGTGAGGATGGGGAGAGGGGAGTTTGGTTCTTTTTCAAGCTGTCAAAACTGGGAGCACAGTTCTGGGGCCATAGCACTAGTTACTTTTGCAGCAAGGAAGCTGTCATTTCCAGCGTCACATGGCTTACACCGACTGGCTTAAGGAAGAGGGGAAAATATATATTGCAAATATTAGTAGGGTGGGTTGGAGTTTGCAGCTGGTCGCTCACACAACACGTACGCTCCTTGCCCCGGAGTGTATGTATATGCTGGATCCATATCTTCCATCGGCTAGACGCTGACCTAAATAGTAAGCGTTGCACAGACGCTACTATAAGAAGCTCGTGAAGAGTTTTCATAAGCAGTCATGGATTTTTTAATGCTGAAATCTTCTTAAACATTTATAGACGATCTAATAAAGAAAATGGTTAGATTATATGTACAAATACATATTTAATTTCTTGCACCTTGAAATGAACAACCTTAAATTATATACACTAAATAAAAGTTAAAATATTATTAACAGATTGGATAAGGTCTGATCTTATTAGTAATTTGTGTTCCTGAATAACTTGTCTAAACATTAAAAAATTCAAACAGCTGTAACCCACTCTTATTGTGTAAATGAGCCCTTTCTTAATTCTTATAATGATCTTTTCTTTGTTTTGGGGCAATATGGCGTTTTCTTGAAGTCTTCCTCAAAAGTGTTCGATACAGTTTAAAAGGATTTCTCAGTCAATCTTCCCATACGCCAGAGCTTTCTCTTACCTCCAGACATAAAGTTGCACCATTTTGGATGAGGGCCATTTAGCTTGACTTGAATATGTTCTTCTGTTTTCTGTAGTATACAATTAATATAAGTCCACCAATGTTTTCCCATTCATAACAATCTGTCCAAATTTCCCACAGTTCTATGTCATAAACATCTTTAACTCAGCATGTTCAGTATAGACATTTCTTTCGAAGTTTGTCAGTTTGGATTGTCAAATTTTCTTTATCAAGTTCAAGAAGCAATATTATGGAAATTCAATATTCCTGAAGCGGATTCGGCAGTTTTGATTTGATTTGATTTATTTTATTTACAGGCGCTCTTTAAAATCTGATGTCATCAGTGTACTATTCCATTTAGAGGGTGAAACGGCCACAAATTTTGCTCAGAGGACTCTTCTTTCAGGCTTGAGGTTCTTTTTCGTGCGGTAAATGTACAACACGGGACCCACGGCTTTATTTCCCTTCCGAAGGAAGCCATAATTAGGATTTTTACGCCCGAAAAAATCCAGGTCCTGTCCGGGTATTTGGAAACAGATTTGCATTAATAATAATATAAAACTGACATTTTGGAAAGCACTTTCTTTATGTGCCAGAAAAGACCAATACATTTTTTCAGCTCTCCATTTACTTATGGAGACAATTTTCAGTTGTTTCATTTCTTTTGGCACCATTAATATTATAACTTTTTTATTTTTTTATTTTTTTTATTTATTTATTTATTTTTTATTTTAGTACCATCTACCGCCGATACCTATTCCCTGATGTCGTGCTATGGTCAGTAACAATAAATGCCCGATTGTTTTTGGTTAAGTAGTGTTGATTTTTATTGTTTTCCAATGTTTACACGAGTTATTGCATAAACAATAAAAAGGTAATATTTTATATTATGATGGTAGTTGATTCTTGTATGAAACCTGAAATCATGCTTGGGCATTCGCAATTTCGTTAATACCTAGATATATTAACTGACACGAGTAAAAAGATTCCTTATAAAGTTTTATAACTGAAGAAACATTTTGAAAGCCATCTCAATAATTATAACTGGTGGTGTGTTAAGCCTGAAGTAGTTATTTTGATTAGGAGAGGAATTTTATGCAGATTGACCAGAAAAGTATTCAATAGGAATGAATTTTTAAAAATTTAGTGCCCAAGCTACAAGAACCTTGCCCCCTATCCAGTATTTAGAAAACGCGTAATAAATAGTGTCATAGCGTATTGAGGAACTTCTATGGAAACCGGATTTATTTATTTTAAGTGTAGTAAATGAGAAAACATAATAAGTTGGTGTTCACTGCAACGTTAGTTTAAAATAACTTTCCTTAGTTTTTCAGTAAAATTTACTTTCCAAACGTTAGGGATTTTTTTTAATTATTAAGAAAAATTAACAAATGTTTGAGCTTTTCGAGGGAAAATATAAACTAATAATGTAAATTACACTTATTTGAAGACAATATGTTAGTCTCTTCTTTCATTATCGTCTGTTAAGAATTAGCAGATACGACATTCTTTTAAATTAAAAGCATAACAGTTGATGTTGAAGAAGATTGGTAAACATTACATTAACACTTTATGAATTGGTATGTTTCAATCCTTATTTCAGCTTTTCTCTAACTGTTTTCAACTGGGAACTCGATTTCAAGTTAAACGGTTTTGCTAATACCCTATTTCTATCCCGTTCGAAAGCAGTTGTATCGTGTGGTTTATTACAATTTCCTGCAATTTATATTAGCCACAAGGAAATGCATATTTATTTTTAATAACTCAAGAGTATAGATATCAAGAATATTTTAATATAATGTAGGTTTATAAGTTATTTATGCTGTATACAGTTTTTATCATCTCCATATTTCTAACTGAGAAAATAAATATTTGTTACGAGAGTTTCAAACTACAACGGCTCAACAAAAGTTTATATGAGAAAATGTTTGTGCACTTTTCTTCGTGGACCCAAACAATACAATTGGATTGAGCTTGATATTTCACCTATTTTTGGGGGGTTGATGCTCGATTTTATTAGTTGTGTTCATTCTAGATTCTAGAGGACCAGAAAGGCAGATTTCAAGGACCATAAGGTCAACATATTGAGGAGCGCTACATTGTGTAACTGTTCATGAAACTTAAAATGAAGTACAAACTGCCAATTGGTTCATTACATTTCCTGGAATCCTCTCCTCATGCATAAGAAGCGAGCTTGTTCCCACTTAGATAAATTTATTTCATTCCCCTCCTCCCCTCCCATTACAGTGCTAAAAGCCTAAGATGGGAGGGGGGGGGAAGTAGACAGATGTATGTATATTTTGTGTTGTAGGGTTGCAGCGCATTTTAAACATTTGTTGTCTGTATCGGACAGGTAGACATAGATTAAAAAACGCGGAAAGCAGAATTGTTTTTACTCCCGGCTCACCTAAATTTAATGCTTTTTCCTGTGCTAGGGATTTGCATGTCGTTCACTCAAACCTTTTTATCGAGATAATGATTTATGAAAGGTATCAACCCCAAACCTTCCGCCCATTTTTGTACGCAGGAGCTTTCTTGCCGTTCTTGTTTTTAGGCAGGGCTTTTTTCATTTACCCTCCCCGGGGTGGGTTGTTCGATGCTATCGTTACAGAAGAGAGGGGTATACCGGAGGCCCGGTATTAAGTCGCACGTTACCTGCATTTCGAGGAAAGAGAAACTATAAAGACGATCAATTCTACGAAAAAGAGCTGTTGTTTTTCGAGATATCGAACCGTAGATGGGAGTCAATTCATTTGAACCATTCCTTAGTTTAAGCATCGGCTTCTTTTAGCAGTGCAATACAAGTGTCTTTATCTTTGAACACTTTAGATATGGATTTACCATTGATGATGACTGAGGAAAACGTGGAGAAAACCTCAATCAGGGAGGGCGGTCCTGGTGAGAATCGAACCCCAGATTACCCGCTCATGAGTCTGAGCCTTAACGACCACGGCTACCCGTGGCGGTGCATCTAGTATACAACTACCACTTTTTGTGCGCCATTCACGATGTATGCAATAGTAAAACTTCTCTTTTACAATGTTTCTTATTCTCTGGATTTTTTTTTTTTTTTTTTTTTTTTTTTTTTTTATCTTCCATAGGCTAAAACCAGAGGCATACTACGTGTTAGGCATTATTCTTAACCCGTTTGTTTGATTTTATTTCAATAATTTATACCCTTGTATATTTAGCTTCGTCAGTTACATTTATTTATAAATCTTTTATCGTTATTGGAACTCATAGCGAAGTTAAATTAAGTCTTATTTTAAGTTTTAATTTGTATTAATTGTATGACATTATTCATTTCAAGAATAGCTTGCTTTCAGTTCATTTCTGTATTGTTGTGTTTTGTATGTTTCATTGTTTAAAGTATTTTTATGGTTTTTGGGAGAAAGGAAAAGGAGACAAAATATCAAAAAGAAAATAAAGTAAACAATAAAATGGCCTAAGAATTAATGACCTTTTAATGTCAATAATAATAATGATGATGAGAAGAAGAATATAAAGTTGGAGATCTGTTTAATTGTGAGAGGAAACTCGTACATTTCTTTAGTCGTTTTATTCCGTAAGCGTGCCTGTTATTTCGAGGTAGTTGTGACGTTATTCATCCAAAGTGCTTATTGACTTAACTCATTGCTTTAATTTCAATACCCCAAGATGTTTTCAGAGCTGAAAAATTTAATCCACAATGGGTCTTTAATCCATGCATATTTACAGAATGTGGGCTATACTTTGAAGATATTGTTTTTTTCCCCCCCTTGAGATTTGCTGAACGTGGTCGGAAAAAAAAGGGGGACTATTAAAGCCTGAAATGAGGAAAATTGCGCTTATTTTAATTATGCGTATACGAACGATGCCTGGTCTGGTTGTAATAAAATTAAGTTTACTTTTCTTTTCCTTCTGATGTTTTAACCACGTAGTGTATATTTTTAATTTTTTTTTTTTTTTGATGAATAAAAAGAAAAAAAATTGTCTGATAAGGAAAGAGGAAAGAATTTTAAAGTTGTTTTTACTACCAAAAACTTTTTACATTTTCTTTTCAATGTTAACGATGACAACATTTCGTTCTAGGGCGGTTGATGAGTGTCGTTATCTGACAAAACCAGGATCCGAAATAGTTAAGTATGGGCGACCAGTAGCGATGTTGATTAAAAAAAACGTAAATTAAATATAAAGAAACTTCTGTAAAACATCACCAATCACAATATCAAGGACAAAAATGAAAAAATAAATAAATAATTTGAAATCCAAGAAATTCTAAGTTCTTTAATAATAAACTTATTACATAAGAATAAGTAAAATACAATCTTGTTAAACTCTTTAGGGTCTTATCATCCTTTAATTATATTTAACGTTTTTTTTTTTTAACTTAAAACCTGATGAACAAAACTTTTAATATTTTAGAAAGACTGAAGTCCGAGAATGACTTAAGCAACATTGTCAACATAACTACTTGTTCACCTGTTTTCAAGTTAAAAGTTAATGCAAAAACCTTAACTGCCAAAAATGTATCTTTTTTTTTTCTAGAAGCATCAAGGAATTGCCCCTGTATTTCAGTAAGAGCAAGGCTGAAAGAAATAGAATGCAACAAAGCAGAAATAGCAACTTAAAACACCGGTTTCTAAGTGGGGAAAAGTATTCCTACCATGTAAACAGATTGTTAAAACTTATGATATGCATAAATATTGACAGACATCTGGCAATGTCCTCAACGAACATAACGTAAAGCGTTGTCATAATGTGTTTACTTCTGTAAAAAGAAAATTTACCTTAGACTCATCGATAAATTAATGCATGCTTATTTAATTATTCTCAAAATGCAGCTCGTAAATAGCTTCAAATATCTTGAGTTAATAGTCGCATTAGTACAATGCTAAACGAATGCATTTATTTCCATTTTGAGCAATACAGCAGATTAAGTAGTACTAAACTGCCTTGGGCATTTAATGATTCAGACGTATAAATATCCTTTTGTCATTAGCTGAGCATATTTAGAGTGAAATCTGTGGCTGATTGTTGTCCAATCTTAAAAAAAAACACTGGCAGCTACGTCCTCCATCTTCCATTCCTCCTATCGGTAATTTGTTAGCAAGTTGGCGCAAATCCATCAACATTTCTAAGCCCTTAAAACAATAATCCAAATAAAAACTAATCTCGCCATATCCGCACGTGGTACGGAGAGGTGTCATATTAAACCTTTATGAATTATAACAATACGTTACATGAAAGGCATGCTTCAGTAAGAGGTAACTTTCTTTTCGGTAGATGAATCCGTTTGTTATATTTTGTCGCTTCTTGAATTATTTAACTTTAAGAACATTCGTAATAGACTGAAAGTTTCCCTCAACAACTAACTATAGATCTCTTTCGCGAGATATGTCTACCGGTCTATATGAAGCGTTCAGTTCAGCCGAAAAGTGTAGTGGCACCAGGTTCGACCGAGGGCAATAAACATGGGAGAAGTGCACCACGACACAGTTCTCATATACAGTGTTATTTGAATTAAGGGTTGCGCACTAAGCGACTATAATGCATGTACAGGTAGCAGATTTTAGTTTATTTGAGCCATGCTTTATCAGAATACTTTTACGTTCAGTGCTTTCATTGTGTATAAATTGCATGCTATTTGTTCTTCATTAATTATACCCCTACATAAATGCAGTTTTGTAGAACAGAGTATTATGTACTACCATATGAGCAAATAGTAAAAAAAATTCTGGTAACGCGATCCTGGTAGAGAAAGTGGTTGACAGCTTGTTAAACGTTACGAGAGACAATGTCTCAATGTGCGCCACGTTCTTACGGGAGGAAAGTTAGATGGGATATCGTAGAGGAATTTCATACGCAAATGCCTGTAATGTATTGTTGCTGAGGAGAATCATTTTCAATGTACGTTATAAATAGGTTAGTGTATTATTAGTATTCGTATTATTATACTTTTTTCAATAAAATATAAATACTAAAATAAAAATGTTAACTTCAGGCGCAACGACTTCATTTTCCTTTTTCGATTGCGGCGACCGCAGCAAGTAGACGCGTTTAAACGGCTCGTCACTCAATCCCAGTGTACCATTTCGAGCTAATTCAAATGTAGGTCACTAGCAATAAAAGATAAATATATCTAAAAGAAACAATATACGCTTTCATACAAACTGTTCACAATTAGTGGCTACTCTCATGAAGAAACTAAGAATAAACATTCGAAATTCGTTCTTCATAAAAGTTTGACTTCCTCATGGGTTACGCTGAATTTGAACTCGGAGAAATTTCGAGGACATGACGGGTTAGTACTAGCAACTGATAAATATGAGCTAACCACAAGAGATTACTTTTTTCCTATCACGCTGCCGTATGCAATTTGCAAGTCCCGATAGAGCGCAGTTGAATTTTCTATGCATTTCGAACGATGCCACCTGCTTCACTCGACCTCTAATGGGAATTTCAATGTGCTACCATTCAATAAACAACGTTCCATGCAACCCCACTTACACAATTAATTCTGGATTCGGTCGTTTGTGAGTAAAATAATGAATAGAACTAGGAGTTTAGGGGCCTAAAAAGTGAAACAAATGTTTTTATTTCATTAAAACTGAAGTTTTGAAAGGAGAAGAAAATATTTATATTACCTAAACTGAAAGTACAGAAGTACCGGTACTCATTCCAAGTTTCCTATATGGTAATCATTGAGAGAACTGTTACAATAAACGTTGAACTTACATTGGGTAAGTTATTATGGAATAGTGACTTGTATTTTGAAAATGCACTTTCAATATCATATAATGTAAATCTTTCATTCTTGTAATAAGTATAATAATATAATATTTATTTTTGAGCCATTAATTTAAGTTTGGGTTCATTTAAGTAAATGTTGCATCACTGATTTGGAGGTACTCTCTTCTAGTACACATTACAGAAAAAATATTGATATCTGTTACGAAACTGTCTTTGAAATTCGTATCGATGCAAGCGAACACTATCGCCTTGTTTCACTATTCCCATTGTTACTATTATAATACAGCGACCGCAGGTAAAACAGTTTATTACAGTGCATTGCTTGCAACTGAAGATCAGTGACTAGGGAGATGAATTATCTAATCCTGGGAAGTAACACAAGGACACTTAAAACTACGTCTTTTATCAATTCTACATTTCGGGGCGAGTCAACTTCACAAATAATCAGAATGTACACTTATATAAACTTTAGATTTTAAAACAACCATTAATAATTTTACTACCGAAAGTGTTTATATGTGTAAATGCAAATGTTTCTTTTTAGGTGATATGCAACTCAGTTTTTGAAACCAAAGCTCCTAATTTGAACTTGTATTTAAATTTGGTTGTAAACTATGACAAACAAAATATTTATTTAACTAACATATGAGTTGCGCTATTATCAGAACTTTCAGACGGCAGCACGATAGGAAAAAATTGTTGTGGTTAGCTCACATGTATCTATTGTCTAACCAGCTCTGGCAGAACAAAGAATAGAGTTAAATTACATTTGTACTCGGCACAAAAATCTACAGTCAAAGTTTTGCGAAGGTAAAAATAGAAGAAGGCCAACCATTCCGACTAGAAAGAGGAATTCGACAAGGCGATCTAATCTCTTCCAAACTCTTCACCTGTGTAACGGAGCAAATATTCAGGAAAATGAAGTGGCACAAATAAATGTCATCCAACTAATAAATCTAAGATTGGCCGACGATGTGGTCCTGCTCGCCAAAACACCAAGAGCATTACAAACTATGCTCGAACAATTATTCGAGCATAGCAAAAATACAAGGCTCTCCCTGAACAAACTGATGACACAGTTAATATCAAACGCACGTGAAACCCCGATACAGGTAGTACAGTCCTCACATATGTCAACGAATATACAACGGATTTCCTTCCAAGATAAAACTTAAAAAGAAATATAGAGAAGAACATCATTGACCTGGAGAGTATTTGGACCCTCAAGTTTATACCGTTAGACCAAAAACTAGGAAAATTATTCTCCAGACGCTCAAAACTTGAGTGTATCCTGCATTACTCTACGGGTGCCAGACATGGCCACCAACATAAAAATATGCAAATATCAAAAGAAAAATTAACTCAAGGTCCTGGGAATTACTTTGAAGGATAAAATATGTACAGTAGTAATAAATCAGCTATCTCAGATAACAAACATTGCACAACTGACCACCAAAATTAAATGACAGCATGGCAGCCTCGTCGCAAGAATGCAGGACATTAGATGAATCTACAAGATCTCCACATGGGACCCCCCAGATAGGAAAAAAGAACACAAGGCCGACCCAGAATAAGGTACCTCTTCAAGGCACATGCATGTCCACAGAGGTCAAGGATAGCAAGAGGAACAGAAAAATGGAAATCGCTCGAGCGACACCTGTGAAGCGAGAAACCGTGTACAAAAATCAGATATGTGTATTAAACCGCATACGAACAAATAGCGTGGGATAGTTCACCCTGTTAGGAAAAAATGACCTCCCCTACTTGTTAGGAGGCCTTTGCCCTATAAGAGACACAATAGTGTATCTTTGTCTTTATAGTACTAACCTGTCATTCCCTCATAATTTTTCCAAGACCCATTCAAATTGTTCGAATTAAGCGTAACCTAGATTTAATCAATACCAAGCTTTTATTAACAGTGAATTTCCATAGTTTATTCTTAGTTTATTAATGAGTGAACCCGCTGAGTTGCTAACAGTATGTATATAAGCGTTCTCTATGCATTTAGACGATGGCATCTGCTTCACAAGTATAAATGAATATGCCAAATATAGTGACAATGCATGTTTTTTCTTTAGGTACACATATTTTCAAAATGGGTGGCCAAGTAGCAAAATCGTTCATCTTTGATAGAAGTGTCATAAATTTGACCCTAAGTTTAAAATATAGTCTAGAGTCGAGACAGAGTTACTCCGACTGTTTAGCTTGCCAATGAGTCCGCAAATTTTTCTATCTTATTGCTGCTCAAATAAACTGATGTGTAAAATAGATCCCCCCTCTTCCGCAACTCTTCCTTAAAATAGCGGGCTGATCGCTTAACCAATAAGTATAAAAATATAACTGGTGGACTTCCCTCAGTATTTCTAGCATTCTCTGCTGTCCGAGGAAAGAAAGAAAAGAAAAGAAAAAAAAAACCATAACATTTTCCATTTTGATAACTCCCCAAATGATTACATTTCAAATACCAGTATAATGCTACTTTTAGATTTATTGCCATGACAGTAACAAACACTATATGGACGACTATTTAACGAATGAAACGTAATTTTTATTGCAAGCATTGTAGGGGATGGAGACCATGGTGGGAACGGCAATGCCCGCAGTAACCAGCCCGCATACTAGCGGTAGTGGGGTGCAAGGGTTGTTCTGTTTGCGTAAACAGCTCAGCAAATTCTGATGCGCGACTTGAAATGGACCACACCACTGTACACTCGCCGACGACGATTGTAGGCAAAACGTACACAAGCATGAACTACCTAGTCTGGTGTATACATAACCGGCGTTTGTACTGTGCCGTCCCAGTAGAACTCCCCTTTTCTTGAATGACATTAGAAATAATCATAACACATTCTTTATCAAAGAGAAGAGGGAACTTTGGGGTTGAAACTTTTTCTATCGTTGCACGGATTTTTTTCACCCCACAGCACTACTAAGCCAGCATCACAGGCAAGACCAAGGACTTGCGTCACAAATAGAAAGAGGAAGGATGCATATATAAACCCCATTACATTGCCCACTCTATATGTTTATGGTTTCCGGGGAGGAAAAATTGGGGAAATTTATTTTCGGATTGCCTTCGTATGAGCTTTGTTGTTACAATATACGAACGCAACGCGTGAATAAAGGAAATAATAAAGCCTAGAAATTCCCATTGAGGGCAAAGGCTTCCCAAACAAGGTAAGGACCGGTTCTAGCTATCCTCGCTTGGTCAAATGTTTAATTGTTGTGAACCTAATATTCTCTGAGATTTAATGTAACATTTACATATTTAAGTTCTCAATACGTGCGGTTAAAATTATATTAAGCACTAAGTTCGACAGTAATGTAATCATACGGGAAATATATGAGCAATATTGCAAGATATCTAGTTTTAATTTCCGTTTTGGTGCCCGTTTTGCTCTACCGAGCGGTTTGGGACTTGCATTTCAGAGGTTTAAAGTTCAAATCCTGCGCCTTCTAACCTGGCTGATGCATTCCGTAGTTTTCCTCAGTCAATTTCCAGAAAAGGCAATATTTATCTGGCACGGATTCACGTTCCATTTCATCACTCGTTTCATTTGTGTGTGTGTGTGTGTGTGTGTGGGTGGGTTGCGCGTTCTGCGTTTGTGATCCCAGGAGATGTAAGTGTTAATATTGCAAGAGGGAAAGCACCTTTTAATTTTTTTCATTTATTTGTGGAAATTTTACAGTTAGGTCAGATAAACACATTTGGATAGAACTACAACATTTCGGCTTAACCGTTAGAAGTTATATCCATTTTTGTTGGCGTATATTTTGGTTCACTTTGATTTCTGATTGCTTCATGTATAGACAACAAATAACATGCACATTAAAATGATTAGGTAAATTCTAAGCAATATAGTGGCTATGCAGATTGGTTAGAAGAGCTTCTCTTAGAACATCATGCTACTCAGTTCGCATTTAAAAATAAGTTTAATTTTCTACATAACAATCTTACTCTATTTACTCATTGAAATAATTATACTATAAGCTGTATGAAATACATTAGTTTATTTACAGTATTATCGGTGGCGGCTGGTGGAGTTTGGAGTGGAAGGCTCATCAATAAAACCAAAATATACAAATAGCAAAATTTAATGAAACAGTAGTCAAATCACGTTGGTCTAAAAAGACATACGCTTACCTATTACATCAGTGTCCACCGCCTGTGGTACGTCTGTAATAACAACTGGCGTTAAACACTATTTGAACTGATTGTATGCTCACCGGCGTACAAGCGTATAAAACAAAAGATTTTTCTCTTCTTATTCACATAGACAACTTTTCTTGTAAAAGAACGTCTACTCTTACGCTGGACTTACACTTACATCACTTTGGTTGCCCACGTTTTAAATTTCTATTTTCTCCCATGAACAATAAACTGAAAATAACTCCGTGCAATTCGTACACTTTCATTGTTAAGTATGCTATACATAAAGCAACAATGCTACACCATAGCCAGTACCATTCTAGTTTTAATCTGGTGGTGGTAGGCGAGGGAGTGAAAATAAATGCTTTCACTTGCTCTTCGCAGCGGAATTTCGTGCACTTTTGCCCTTTTTCTCCAATTTTATAACTTAAAATTTACTTCAAGAATCGTATAAAAAAGAGTAGAATCTCAACTATCCGTCCCAATAAAAGAGAATGGAGGTGCAATTCATCGAAAAAGACTGATAATTCGTGTAATTAGTTTCCTATCTACAATTAGTAGATACGTCATTTTTTAAACTTTACTAGCAGTAACTTTTTCTAATGTGCATTTTATTTTGTGAAGAAGGGATGGTGGTGGTAGCCATCGTCGTTCTGGTAGTAGTAACAGTAGAATAAGATTTATTTCAATGGCACCAATGTAATATTGATATTACTGATGTACCACAGACAGTGGACAATGATGAAACATGAAATGAAATGATATATTGGGAAACGATTTTTTAAGGAAGGAAACGTTCCAGGCCTAAGTTTAGGGTATCTCCCCGGTATTTGCCATTCATGAGGACTGAGGAAAATCTGGAAAAAACCTCTGTCAGAGAGAAATGTCTAGCGGGATCGAACCCCACTCACGAATGCGCGTCTTAACGACCTCGGCCACCCGTGGAGATGGGATCGTACATGCTTTTATAATACACTAGTTCTGGTTGATTTAATGAAATATATTACATTAGCTATTTCACAATTATAAAGCAAATAAAATGAAGAATTAAAAAAAAAAAAACTTAATTTGTTTCCATCCCCCTCCTTGGCTAGCAGCCTTTTCAGATCTGAGCTGTCTTAATTTCAACAGAACTTTACTCAATTTCTCCTCGACTTTCTTGCGTTTCAGAACGCAGCATGACCATTTCCCTCTGTTCGAATCAGTAAGGGAGTGTGGTAGATACTTTCCCCTCCATTCTTCCGTACTTTTACATTCAGCCAGTTTACGAGTATGTCCATAGTTCCCCCTTCTGACAAATGGGGCAAATTCTCCGCTCAGTGAACTTAATCATCCTCCATGACCATAATCTGAATCTGAGTCATGCAAGCCCCTGTATGGTAGTTTGATTCCTGTTTTGATTACTGCTCCATCAACCGTTCAGATTTTAGCCCCGATTGTACTTTCAGCGAAATAATTTCTCTTAATGCGCAATGTCTCCAGTCTGTCCATTTTTTCAGGTGTGAAAATCCTAAGAACGACTTTCTTCGGAAAAGAAGTACAACAGTGGATCCCGTGTCGTAAATTGTAAAAGAACCTCAAGCCTGAATGAAGAGGACTCTGAGCAAAATTTATCGGCCGTTTCACGTCCTGAATTGAATGGCACGCTGAAGAACTAAGATGTTAAACACTATCCGTAAATAAATAAATGCCTTTCCATATCGCTCAAACTGTTCTTAACTTTCCTCCATACGCTCTTACTATTCCCCCAATCTGCCATCCAAATGGAGCCCAACCCTATTGACTCTAATTTACAAAGATATAGTGTCATCTTTGTATTCCAGAAATCGCATGAAAGTCTCTGATTCCACAACAAAGTTGAAATCTGGCATATATGCTTCAAGGCTGCTGTATTGTAAATGACCAAATTGTTAAAAGAGAGGGTTGTTGTACATGGTTTCCTAGTTTAGTTATGTAGTAGATCGAATTTTAGCGCAGTCTTCACACTTAGTTGGCGAAAATGTTAATAAGTTGGACGACCGCCGGATAATCAGATGATCGGTCATTCGAGAGGCAGATAATCGATGTTCTTCTGCATTTACTGCAAATAGTGATGGTCATCAGCAATTCGTCATAATTAATGTACGAGCTACTATCATCTCAAAAGCCATGAGAATATGAATGTAGATGTTAAACTCCGCTGAGTGAGTCCTAAGAATTGCCCAACAGGCAGGTAAAATGTTGAACATTTTGAACATTTCAAAATGTGCCGTTGCCATGGTGTCTCCTTCCAACCAGGTAAGAGTGGGTCTCATAGCTTAAGTCTATGTGAGAACTACAGTTATTGCTTATTTCGAGTTGGCAGCATTTCAATGTTATGACCATTTAAAATTGTTTTATTTAGAAAAGTGAAATTTAAATTAAAAAAATACAAATATACATAGATTTAAAAAATTCATTCGGTAGAGGATTTCCACTCCTTTCAGTGGTATTTTACTCAAAACAAGCGTTTTGCACGGCGATTTCTATTGTTCACCACTGCACCCCCCAGCAATTTGACTGGATTTGAATAGCCATGCTCAGTTTTCAGTGTTATTCAACGTGGCCTGACGCTGGAATCTCCGTAATCAATAGTGAGAGCTTGTTGTTCAGGTACGTTAAAATTAAGGGAAACGTGGCACCCAACGATCCTTTTGACTACCGTCAATGATTACACATTTAGCCCTTATAAGCAGTATTCTGTTTATCAAGCAGTGTTGTAGCATTTTTGACGCACTAAACATGTAATGAGGTGTTAGCCCGCTATCGAATATAGCCATTAGTTCCGTATTAGCAGCCAATTGGCGCATCGGGAGTGATAAAAACCCGGAAAGCCTTTGGATCATTGTTATGTTTCACTGGGTGTTGACCATGGAGTCGATGTATGTGAAGTGCACTGTTCCAATGCAGTACTTACAAGGGCACTCTAATTTGTTTCCTGATTACTGTGAAGCGTAATTGCGGCGAACTACATGATTGGTTCCCCTCACTGAATTGCCATTGTCTTCTTTACAAGGTCGTGGTTTTATTTTTACGCCCATTAGTCTCACTCAACAAGCTTTCGATTACTCTTAATTGTTTTTTTTTCCGGTCTGAACGAACTTCGGATGTAAAAATAAATGCTCAATAGGTAACACCCACATAACATTGAACTAATACAGAGATAAAGAACAGGAGCAGAAAACAAACATTCAGGGTATTCCGAATTTAAACCGAATTTGGAAGCAGTATTTCAAATTATAGACTTTGTCACATTTGCTGCATTTCCTTTCATTTGCTCGCTCCCGCTAATGTCACAGCAAAGTGCAATTCTCTTTGAAGGCGTACTGAAATAAGGTAACCTACAGGATACGGCGTTACAAAGCTTAGTTGTCAGCGTAATGGGAGAAGAAGCATTAAAAAATTATATTTTAAATATTTTTCAACAGTTTAACAATACAAACAAATATATAAAAAGACACTCTCATAAAATTAACGCACGAGACACCCTAGCAGCTATATAACATTTTTATATATCAAGTACTATAAATCAAAATGATGTAGACCTCCCCCTAAAAATGTACGAAAAACACATTCCTAAATTGCAATCCAAATAATATCGAAAGCCATCGAAAGTATTTTACATTTACCGGAACCCGAGGTAAAGAGGTATGTATTCTTGTTCTAGGAAGAGCCCAGATCAGGAATGGCCTGGTTTAGACTGGACGATTGGAAGATTAAAAAAATAACGGATAGTTGTGGTAGGAGATTCTGCAGATTTTGTGAAGGGAATGAGGAATTGTACATATTCTGGCAGCATGCACTCGCTAGGAACACCTGAGAAAAACGTGTTCCCAGAAAACTTTTAACTCAATTAGAAGTCGATTTGCATTGTGGGATGTGTTTGCTGATTAGAACGCAATAACTATTATAATTATAGATAACATGTTATATGTTTCATTTCATATCCTATTTGTGAATATAGCTCTTCACACTTTAAAAATGTTTTAAAAAGTATTTATTATTATTATTATTATTATTATTATTATTATTATTCTCTTTTTTACATTATTATTTGTTCCTCTTTCAAATTGTGTATGATATTTAAGCATGTACGGTCTACGACCCATGCACAAAGTATATTTGTAATATGTATATAGAATTTTATAATAATAATAAACATACATCTACTACATTTATTGGATAATTTCCTTGGAAGACCAATTACACAAAGAATTCTCAATTCAGAAAATGTAAACCTCAATAACTAGGTCACTAAATCATTGCCTTAGGTTTGTTATTTCACATTAATGTAAAGTTATTGTGATTTACTTGAAACTTACATAATTAGGATTTTTACATCACAAAATAAACGTTATTTTTCTTCGCGTGCCAGAAAACAAAACAAAAAAGGCATACTTACATGGACCGGTATGTGAATCGCGAACCTTCACCGCAAAAGTCGAGCGCGTGCATAGTATAACACGAATCCGAACGCGCATAGAGACACAAAGCAGTCTATTTTGCCGAAATCGATACGACGCAAGGGACAGTATTTACGAGGTAGTCTCTAAAACGCCAGAATTGCATTAACTTCGCACTCCGTACATATTCCTGTTAGAGTAAGCCCGTTTCAAAGTATTTCTTCCACAAGTCTTTGATCAATTTGTAATTCTAAGAATTTTGTATGCCCGATTTATTTTATAATCCGATTTTGATAACTAATTGTAGATCAGATACATTTAATATTTTTTCTGAATGAAATAAAATGTGCATATATTCAGTGCCATTATATTGGGTTAAAACCATATATTTATTTCGCAAAAAAAAAAAAAAAAAAAAAAAAGCTGTACTTATTAAAAGTTCCTGTTTTTCCCCTGGGAGAAGTACACGTTATATCTATAAATAGTAGCACTTTTGATTCATGACTTAAGTTATGTGATAAAAATGAAAAAAAAAAAAAAAAGTAGAGGGCCCAATATTAATACCAGTTGCAAACAATTTTTATAACCCCTACTATGTATTCATGGTGAATGGTTACAATCTTTCCGTATCTATCACACAAATACTTCAATAAAATTTAATGTTAAATTATGTAAGCCATAGAAATTATTTCTTAGTGTTTTATATAGTCAAACGCCCTTGATAAACAACAACATATCTCTACGGCGTATTTCTTCCCATCTAATGTTTCTAGTGAGTTCAAACGTGGCCTTGTCCGTTGACAGGCCATTCCTTAAACCAAATTGTGTTTTTATTACAATACTCGCATTGAAGTTTACGTCAGTTTAACATGGTTATACTAACTTATACAAACTTCCAATGTGCGCTCCACTCATCCAAAATTTATAAACTTACTACAATGTAAGTGTACATATTATTACAGCAAGTTTAATTTCAGGAGAATGAGTGCAGATATTATTATAGTTCGGAGTTCGTAGTTGTAAGCACCCAGTCGTAAACTTAGAGGTTTGTGTTATGAGCTTAGCCATGTCCACATTATGTTCGCGTGCTTGTTTTTCGTTTTTTCCCCACCAGGGTGGCTCTGCGAATTATTTCAGAGTTATCAATGTTTACATAAATTTTATAATAAAGTAATGTTCCGCTTTAAGTTATATTTTTCGCCACCAGGGCGAATCTGTGCCTCAGCTTCATATTCTCCTAAACAAATGCGATCCACTTGGGCGACTCCAAGTTTTTCAGAGTTCCCAAACGGATATAACTTTACGAAGTACGAACATGTTCACGTGTATTTTTCCGAACGGTAAGCGAGCGAAGGTCGTCCGGCAGTAGCGAGCCGCAGAAAAACACTGGGTCCTCTCGTTTCTAGGATTTACCCGTATTTACGTTCAGGTTAGCTTGTGTGGGTGTTTGAGTTGATTACTAATTACGTTTTTTCGATTGTTGCATTGTTAGCATGGATGTATCTGCCTTTTGTTTTCTGATGTCACTAAATTTCAACAAGGTCAAGTGGAATTTTTGTATATTAATGTCTAAGAGAGGATAATTTGTTGTATGCCGTTTACCCATTATTCTAACGCTACATTAGAAACGCGTTACTTCTATCAAGTGATAATATCTGCTCGTAATATTTAATTTCAGGTAATTTTTTTACACGTTTAATGAAATGTCCCTTATTCACCGTTATTCCTTATATCCCGTTTCCAGTGTTTCTTACTGTTGATATAACCGTGACGTAAGCACAATATGCAGCAATTTACTCCTC
The DNA here is from genome assembly GCA_030762175.1 of Metallyticus violacea. Lineage (NCBI taxonomy): Eukaryota > Metazoa > Arthropoda > Insecta > Mantodea > Metallyticidae > Metallyticus > Metallyticus violacea. Next base: position 124,284,992 of record CM060832.1, read on the forward strand.
CTTCCTTAGATTTCAGATATAAAATTAAATGTACTATTTTGGGAACGTAAGGGGCGTACTAGCTTAATACTGTTCTTCTAATACTGTTTTTATTCGCCCTCCTGTTATTGTAATTAAGTTCAAGACTTTAATTTCTGTGACATGCAAATACGGAATTTTCGCCAAATTTAATGCTTTGGTTTAGTATTAGAAAGCTAATGAGTGTTAGCTCGACATATGACCCAATATTTCAGGGTTTCACCTCGGTTTGAATTTTTTACCCTTAGTATATTCATCATTGGTTGGATTTATTAATTTAAATTTGAATATTACTGAAATATAATGAATAGAACAATAATTGAATATTTAACTGTTCTGTTGTATTTTAATTGGGTTACGAAAATGATAAACCCTATGGAAAACATAAATATGTAGGAAGAGTACAACATTCTAAATGATCAAAAATGGCAGGAGAAGAACTATCTTTGAAAGAAGTAGCACATTCTAAGAGAACCATGTGAGCTCCATTTGACCATTTTATAAAACTCAAACCCAGGTGTTTTTGCTCTATCTTAGCAGTTCATCATTCCTTGGTTATTAAATATTTGTTGGAGTAATTTAGATATTTTATAAAGGTGCTGTTAAATATATATAAATATTGTAGTAAACACTTTAATCATGCTACAAGAAGTTATTCCCCCAAAAGAAGCTTTAGCTCGTGATTGGAAATTACTTTAAGAATAGAATAGTGCATGCGTAGACGGATTAACTGGAAGTATGTGCTATGCATACTTGTGCCATGTAACATCTTTAACCTGTCTGCAATTGCTTTAGAGAATTCTATCGGTTAATTGTTTAGTTCCTATAATTAAGCTAATTGTGGCTTTCTACATCATGCATTTTTAAGAAAGACTTACATGTTCGCTGTTGATTTCTATCTGCTGACTCCCTGACGAATCGCCAATTCCTTACGGTGACTTGACCTAGCAGCTGACACGTTACACATTAAAGACGCAATAGCAACTTAATAGTCTGCCCGTCGAATACTTTAGGTAGCCCTGCGTCAAGATCTAACTGATGACGTAAGACGCTTCTTTGTTCCTATGAGAAAGAAATGGTAACATTACGAATGCGAAATAGGTACTCAAAGCTACATCATATAACATTAATGCTCTAAAATTTACAACACGGTCCCTTACGTACCATATCGTTTATACAAAACAGTTGAATGTCAGATGTTTTCACAAACAAACAGATACAGAGACGTTAGTAAGAAATGAACACCATTCAGCACTAGAACTTAACATATTTGCGGAACGTGATTTTACAAATGGAGCCAGTAATGTTATAGGATGATTAAAGTACCATGAAGTCCTATTTTTTTAACTTAAACCACGCATGAAGTATTGTTTAAGAAAACTACCTACTTGGAGAGATATTAGCCATCACCAGCCTTTCCGCACCAACTTATTCTTTTGTTTTTCACAATTGTTTTCTCTTCCTTATTAACGACTTTGCTTTTCTTTGCCGTGCCGTGTCTCACATATTCCTGGGGACTGGATTATAAACTGTTCGTATAATAAACGGTGAGGATTAATCAATTTGAACTTTCATGCTCCTATTGCTTCTAGCCATTATATACTAAATAAAAGCTTGAGGCGAATGAATTAAAGTTCTGTACCCATTCATGTTCGTACAGATATGCAATCATTTTTGTAGTTATAAATTGTTTCTTTAAAATGTTGGCATAAATTAATTCAGCTGTTTCTAATTAGTTTTATGTTTTCCATTGTACGAAATATAACATTGTATTCATTTTTACTATATATAATACACATATTTTTTCCTTTACCTTAATTTATTATTATTATTATTATTATTATTATTATTATTATTTTTATTTTCCAGACGTTTTTGAGGGTTTGGGAAATAAACAGTATTACTATATTTCGCTTACAGAAATCACCCGTATGGTTAACAAGCTATATATTACCGAAACTTTTTTTTTTTTTTTTTTTTTTTTTTTTGCTTAGAAGCTATTGGCAAAATCGTTGGAAATAAATAGAAACATACGTTTTCCTCTGTTACTTCACACTATAAAATTACAATTATTCTTTAAGCTTCTAAATACATAATTATACAAACTTATAATTGAAGCTCGATTTCTATCTTTGTGAACCACATCTAATTTAAATAATTGTTTTAAGTTTTCAATTTTTCTTAATCGCTCATTTCATTAAATTTAAATATTTTACTTAACATAAAACATCTGTGAATATGTTTAATACAGTAAATAATATTAGTAAACATGAAAATGCATTAACATATTTAAATAATTTATTATGACTCGTGAGTTCGAACCTACCTCGAGCAAGGCTGGATTGTAATATCGATAATATGTTCGAATACTGGCCACAGTGTCACAGAGTCCTGCCATTGTGTCCATGATTCATCTAATCTATAAACGATCCGAAACAAGCCCTTGACTTAAATTTCTGCGGTGATATTTATTATGCATTATTAATTATAATATTTAACATATTCATTGCGTTATTAGGGTCATATTGTTTGCGCTTTGGTAATTTTAATCATAAATTTAGTACATGTGTTACTGGATAGCTAATGGTAATAATTTAGCATTAGTAACATGTTTACAAAAGTCAATATAAAGTCTAATTTTCTGTTAACACGTCGAGCGAAATATTATGTACTTTAAAAAAACCTACCGCTGCTTTTCACTATTGTATTAGCAGAAGCCTAGCATACAATAGTGCGGTTTATAAATGGAGATGGAACAATTCCTTTGGAAACAAGCTACCAGAATAAGCCTTAGGGGTACATGGAATCAGAGAGGGGAGATTAGAGTTCGTGGCTGCAATGCAGATACCTTCTGTAGTTTACATCGGAACGCTAGGCAGAATTCAGAATCAGCTATGGTTGATATTAAGCGAACTTCGCGTCCATGATAGTAACTATTGCCAGTAAAATGACTGTGAATAACAATTCACAGATTTTCAGAGACAGCAATGGCCTATAAACCATCGCTCAAGGCCGGCCGAGTTGTAAGAGCTGGGATGGGTGAGCGGAATGTACCGAACTGCTACGTTGCCCCTCAGTGAATGATACAACACATGTTTAATCCTAGAGTAAAGTCTGCTAAGAATACTAAATCGCAATTACTAGGTCTAATTATTCTATTCCACAACGAGTGTTCATTTAAAATATGTTATGAATTCACTTGTGCTGTCAGGATATTATTTGAAGAAAAATCAACTTCCAAGTCATATTAATTCATAAATTAATGTATTAATTAATAGTATCAACGCCTGAAGATTAACATCCGTCAAGAGATCAATTTAATTTCTCAAAAGGTCAAAAGGAATGAAGAAGTCTAATGGATAATTCCGTAAGCAGTTGCCAGAAATGTGTGGAAAATGAATGCAGGCAGTTCCAGCATGGGTGACTACATAGTTTTTAAGTGTTTTAGAAGTTATTAGACTGCCGCTGTAGTGTTTCTAACATTTAGTTTTGTGTTGCTCAGTCTGTAGTGTAGCCGGCTGGCCTTGAACTTATTGACCGAAGCAGTGGTAGCATCCGCGTTGTTCATCAGATAATTGGATGGCCCGTAATGTTTAGAACTAAAGATAAAGCTCGCTCCCTAAGTTACCTTTCCACATATTCCACAGTATTTAACAGTTCGAAGAAAAAAGTAACCACAAATTAATGTATGATGATAACATTGCAACAACGGGCCTGCAACGGCTGTGCTGTATCTTTCGTTTGGCGCGTTAACAAATATTGTAAAAATTCAAAATATTTTCATACATAACTTAAACTTTCCGTTGTTAGTATTCCTGACTTTTTTTTAACTGTACGCAAGTTGCTTATTTGCATGAACCGATGGCGTCGAGGTGGGTAGGGCACCTCTGAGGCTACAGCCCAATATGGTATTGCTATGTGGAGACAATGGCGAACTTGACCCGGTTATGTACACCAGGGTTACCTAAACTAACCCATTGTCGCCATAGAAATTATGATGTTGAAAATAGTAAACCTGGAACCCCAGAAAAAGACGCCAGAAACGTTGACCATTATACCAGGGGCTGTCTCATTCTTGAAGTTAGGGAATAAATGCACGTTTACTTTACACTGCAGTTTTGGATCTCGCAGGGTATAAAAGCATACCTTCCAAATGTTGCTGTCGCTGCCCATAAAGGCTCCGTTGGAATATTATGGAATTATTTTTTCCATAATAACGATAAATCTTAATTTTTGTATCAAAGAAAATCGCTTATTAATTTTATTATATAATTTATTAATTTTCTCATTAGAATTATGTTTTGTGTATAATAATATTTTATATAATATTTTAGTTATTTATATTCACTTTGTCCTAATTGTAGCTTCCTAGTTATGATAAACAATTTACTTAAGTTTCCGGTACAAGTTACTTAATCTTTCCCGATTAAAGAAAAATTCAGCATTTTTATTTTATTGTAATGACCCTACAGTTCGTAACCATTCAAAGAGGCTTGTTTAATGATTGAAATGTTAATGCATGAACTTTAAAAGGCAATAAACTTTTTTCTAATTGCAAAATTATACTTTATGACATATTTTTTTTCTGCAACTGCAATATCTTCTCTTTAGAAAAGTTGATAATATCACGTAAAAACAGAAGAAAGCAAGCCGTTATTTAAGCAAGCTGGTAAAACCAATGCAATATCTGGTCTCTTATAGCAAGAGAAAGTTGACGTTTGGTAAATCTCGAAATTTTGTGAACTTTGCTGAGTAAAACTTTCTGAGGTAATTTTATTAAACAAGCCAGTCTCAGTGCTGAAAAACTAAGACTTTTTCATGTGTTTAACTTTTCCTATATCCCTTATTTTCACATAGAACTGTATTATTGCGAACTGTGACTGACAAAATACGTTGAAGTTCGTTGGTTATCAATTTACAATGTCTAGCTCAGAAGCAGAAATAAAGACCAACATCGGTACATCTCGCCACAGCTTCTGTAACATTCATCACCACAACATCGATCCGCACATATCGATGAAACGTGAAACGAGTACCAGCATCCATTACCTGCATTTTCCGGTTCTTTACGCTAGCTTTGCGGTCGGCCTCTTGCGGCGTACGTCACTTCCGCCTGGTTTTGCTATTTATGTGGTTGTATTCGTTATGTCGTTTGTGTAGTGAAACCATAATGACAGAATCTCCATTAATATCCACGTTCGCCCACATTAGCTTCAAACCCCGTTCTACCAGATGTAGTAAGTAATACGTTTGACATTCAAGTTTATACCGTAATGATACATGTTGTCCCGTAGTCGAAATTTGTGTTCGTTACTGCAGTTCGTTTATTTTAACGGGATGACGCAACCACCCCATATCATCGGCTTCAGTATGGTCATAAAAGTTTATATTCGTAATGTTATTAGTATTTGTAGGTACGGGTCATTTTTAAACAGTTTTCATTTATTCAAACATTCTAAATATGACGCTGTCTTTTAACGATACAGGGAGATTTCCTTCTGTTATATCTGGTGGATATATTGCCTACGTTTAGTGAATATGCATAAAACAACTTAATACTGAGTTCTCAAGTGATGCAGTTAAAATGAACTTAATAAAATATATGAAAGCGAGGAAAAGTTGAGGAATGAGAATCAAGTAAATATCTATAAAATCATAGACTAATTAGTTTTACATGGAAAATCACAGAGCACACGAGGAGAAGGTTTAAAACTATGTAAATGGGATTTTGGAGATAAAGTAGGAATTGAAAGTATTAGAGAAAGAGCGATTAAATATCATGTGTCTTTTAATATAACGCTGTGTAACTCCTCTTCCCTTATGACTCCACTTCTCTGGAATTTTCTCTAAAACATTTTTACCTCTCATTGCTTGGAGAACGTAGTGTTCTTTATTATTGATGGTTATAACACATGGCGTCGTTGATGTATTTTAATCACCTTCCCAACTGATTTCTGAGGTATTAGTGAGTTTTATCTGTGGTTCCTTGGGGTAAGGATATTTTGGCTGTTGGCTTGGCGATGGGGCGAGCCACCGCTCCGTGCTTCTGTCTTTAATTCTTCCTTCCTTCCTTCCTTCCTTCCTTCCTTCCTTCCTTCCTTCCTTCCTTCCTTCCTTTCTTTTATTAGTATTTAATGCCCATTTACCTACTGAGGCACCACCATAAGCGGTGACACTGATGATACATGAGATGAAATGATAAATTGGAAAAGGAATTTTTTTAAAGGAAGTAAGTGTTCCAGGCCTATGTTTAGGGTACCTCACCGGCATTTGCCATTTATGAGGACTGAAGAAAGTCTGGAAAAAAAAAATACATTCAGGAAGGACTTCCTAGTGGGAATCGAACCCACACCTCTCGCTCATGAGTCCACGCCTTTACAACCTCGGCCACTCATGGCGGTGCTCCGTTTTCGTGTCACTATTAATGCGCTGCTTGAGGATGTCAGCGGTCAACTCTTGTACTTAATAATGCACAGTAACCTAGGTATTGTTGATTTAGTAAATATGGAATTTTAACACGTAATATTGATCGACGCTCTAAAACCATACAGAGACGGATCAATATTTGTCGTCTTTTCACAGCCAATTCTTGTTCATGGTCCACTGATATTTCCAGCCGCAGAAGCTGATGAAAGTTATTGTAGAATATTAAACCACGACCACGGAAAGATTTGAACTGTTTTGAAGAAAGTAAGTAAGTAATCTTTTTTCCTCGTTGTAAGTAACATCGGAACAAAATTTTCCCTTTGTAATGCTACAAATTTTGCCATCACTGTTTTGGTCACCAGCAAACAGAAAATTTTGAACTCGTTCCTCGTGCTTCGTTATTTGAAGTGCAGTTTTATGTTTATGTTCTTTCTGTTTAAACTTTTTGCACACATTTTGAAAAAGAAGCGATTGCGTGATTTGTTAGAACACGAAATCGAATCCTTGATTATGAAACAATAAAAATGCTGATAATCAGTAGATTGAATTCTGGTCTATTTTATGTTATGCAGAAGCCACGGCTACAAATACAACAGAATAAAAGATGGTTCACATAAATGCAGCTAAATTGTTTGAATGCCATAAAGAAAGTAATGCACAAAGAAAAAAACATTTATTCATAAAATTTGCTGTTTTTAAGCGCATAGGCGTTTAAATGAAATAATTATTTCGGAAGATGTAAGCCTTGGCATCTTATACCGATTTTCTTTTGGCTCACTGCGTGTATGTTCCGAAGCACATTACAAGACACATATGGGAGTATTGCTACAGATCCAAATACTACCCTTGGGTTATACTATTATTTTATTGCGAATTTATGCAACATTACAGCCATTTCTCGCATCCTGTTTTTTTCAGTGTAGCCGATTTTGCCGTTCTTCCTCTTGTAGATTTCTATCTCGAATGGATTTTGTAATTTAAGTTTTCTTGGCCTGCTTTCTTTCATTGTGTAGACGTGAATGTTAATATTTTATTTGGCTATCGATTTTATTCCTGTCTTTGTATATGACCATACAGTTCGAAGCTTTGCTTCTACTATAGTAATTCAGTTTGACCTCCATTTACTTGCTCCCTAATATTTTCATTTGTTAATTATTATTATTATTATGTTAATCCACTATTTTATCCGCAAAACTACACTTTCAATTTTCTTCTTATTTATTTTACTATTTCCCATAATTATGTCTTTTATGCTTAATTTTTATTTCATGTATCTACATCTTGCAAACATTAAATCTTTGTTTTATACTTTTTGCATTTGTTACAGTTATGATTACCCGTTTCTGGAATCCTGTTCTTACAGGATTCTGATTGTATCCTGTATATAATTTTCTTCCCTATCGTCAAAATGGGGAGGAAAAAAAAAACAGAAAATTTATTTTTGGTCTGCATCCGCAGCAGAATTCAAGTCGCGCGCAGTCAATGCCACACTTTTCGCCGGTTCTCGATGAAAAATTTCCTGTATCATTTCTACTTGCTCAACTTCGATCAATAACTGAAATCAAAAAAAAAAATAATAATGAGTGGTTAGTAACTTGTATTGTAGGAGTTGTTCGATGTAGTGTCCATCTCCAGTCACACGTTACCGACATCTGTTAATGAAATTTGTATTCACTTTCAGCAGCTTTTCTTCCGTAATTTATGCCGTTTCTGCGCTGATATTTTCTTTGTATTTATATAGAACATTGGGGGGGGGGGCTAATATTTAAGAGTTTTCTTTTTTCCTCAGTTCTTTTAACATTTCAAAATATTATGATAGGATAAACTTTACTTCATGAACGCAAAGTAATTAATAACAATGACACACTGTATTGAGTTACATTGATATCAAGGTTAATTGAGCTATGACACAAAAAATGCTTGTTCTCGTAACAGCAAAGTGCGACTGAGCGGTTACTTGCTGCTGTCAGTGCGTGTGTACTACGGTGGACTGCGAACGCAGGTCAAACGCAGCTAGCGGTATAAACTGTAAATTTACTTCTCCTACTCCGTCCTCAGAAACTGCGATAAAACAATATCGCCCCACCTTACCAAAGATTGTTAGTTACAGTAACTTGTCTCTCGAACTTTATAGGATATATCATATTAATACACAAATATGTTCAATTTAAATATGCTGTATACGAGAGGAAAGAATAGAACTGCGTTCCCTCTTACAAACAACTTTCCAGTTCTGCGCATGCGTAGGTACCGTACTCCTAATCAGCAAACACCTTTAGTAGCAGTTTGCGCGTAACTTGTGAATTCAATTGTAACGTCAATAATTATTGTTAAGAAGGTTAATGAAGGTTTGCAGAGAAAAATCATGTTGATAAACCATTCCATTACAGTCGAAGAACTCAATCACCACAACTTTCCTGCCGATCGAACAAATTAGGCCATATTTCGGAGAACCAGGTGATTTCCAGACTGCACTCACCCGTTTGCTTTCCAAAACGAAATGGTGAAACAAATTTCATCAGGGAATTCATATAAGTCTCGCTATGCTCCGCTTCAGGCTCTGATGTTCTTGACACAAGTCCCCTCGCAGTCTTCAGTTCAGGCGCCAGCAATCCTGCCACCCATCTGGCAGAGACGCGTGTCATGTGTAAGCAATCGTGCAGAATGGTAAACTCAAGACCATGGGAAATGTCCGTCAGTCTATCCACTGTTATTCATCGATCTTCCCGAACAATGACGACCGCTGTGTTAATCGTGGTCTCGTTCCCAGCAATAGTTAGATCATCTGGACCGCACTGGTTTGTTGTTGAAACACAGCCGTTCTTAAAGTCTTTGTAATCCCGAAGTGTGTCTTTTTTTGGCAGAACATCATCGCCAAATGCACAATTACAAAGCAGTATGCTGTTCTTTGCGAAGCGATTCCATTTTGCGCAGCTGCCGTTTTTACTGACGTCCTGCATTAAGATGCTTCCAATTACCTGAGCTCTGTTCTATGTATGTGTATATATATATATATATATATATATATATGTGTGTGTGTGTGTGTGTGTGTGTGTGTGTGTGAGTGAGTGTGTTTATTTCCACCATCTTACTTATATGTTTTTAAATAATTATCTTAGTACAAAAATATTATCTATGCTTTAGTTTACCAACCTGTAAAATAAAGAATATTTTAGACGTGATTTCAACATGTTTTTCATGTTATTAAAACTGGAAATTACAGTCGATTACACGAGTTTAGCGTCCCGTCAACTGCAAAGAGACTGTCTGTGATGCCTCAGCAGTAAAAATGGGGTGAAATATGGAACAGAAGATTTCCATCCCACACGGAGAAAGGTAATCACAGCGTTTATAATGGAATTAAACTGTTATCACAATTATAGGGATAAGAAGATAAGTGTCGTTCTAAAATCACATTGTTATGAGTATGGCATTGTTCAATCTATTGTTACAAGAGCCGAACGAAAATGTTGTGTAGGGAGCGATCCTAAGTAATAAAACTCTCTGATCCTCTCTTGCTATGACCAATGTAAACATAAGATACCGTTAAGTCTTTCGTGTAAGGAAACCTTGACTGTTTGCACCCCTGGGAAACATAACACGCAACTTCTTAAAAGCGAAAGAAAACAATTTACGGTATATCTTCTTGCTCAAGGAGGGAGAGACATATTTCTAGGTCAAAGTCTAGATTGTGACACCCGCTCTCAAGTCAGGAGAGGCGCGAAAGTGCAGAAAGTTCTGTAATATAATTGCAATGAACGGAAAAGGAAAGTAATTAAAATATAAAGATGACTAGAATTAAGACGCAACAAGCGTCATATGGACCGACGGACCGTCCCCCAGTAAAACCATCAGATAGCGGCGAGATGAGGCAGTTAGCAGTTGGCAGTCAGGAGTCAACTGTTGTTATCGGAGTAGGAATCGCAGTCGAAGTCGAAATCACAGTCGAGGTCTGAACCCGTAGCAACAGTAACAGAAGTCTGAGTTGTTGAATAGAGTGAAGAACTCTTACTTAATTTTCTCACTGTGAGCGAGTTTTGGACTGTGAAAAACCTCTAATTGAAATCTTTACCAGATCGCGCCATCATACAGTCATACGGTTCCTAGTAGACGATTCTAATGTACAAACATTTTCTCTGAGTGTATATTTACAACTAATAAAACTTTTTTTGGACTTGACAAATTCAGTCTCATATAAAGTTTTTCAGTTCCTCTACCCGTGAAGTGTTTACACTCCAAAAATCCGCTAGTTCTGAGCCGAAATTGCCGAAGGAGAAGACAGAGACACCGCGTCACAGTCTCACCTGAGAGCCAGCACAAAAGAGGAGTGAGGAACCATAGGGATCAGGCCGTCCCAAAATTACAGATATAAACCCCGTTTTGAGCACAGAGACTTCCTCGTCATTTGTACTCACCTAAAATTAACCAATCCAATATCCCCCGGATGGGCTTAAGAATTTGGCAAGCCAGGTAGTAATTTCTTCCCTATGAACAAATCTTTAATTACCCCTCCACAAAAATATCACTCCAAACACTGTTAAAAATGCAAAGTTTTTTCAGAATGACGAATGGTAGGGATGGAATGTTGGAAGACCACGCTATAAATGAAATCGGAATAGATCACAGGGTCTAATCCTTAAAGGACAAGGAGAACGAGTTTTTATTTTGGTGCCCTATTGTCCTATTTGAGGAATTTATAAAAAATCCTACTAATTTTATTTGTTTTTATTGCCTGCAACAGTTACTTTTATACATAAGCGTTCCCATTTTCCTTTCTAATCAATTGGAAGCGAGCACCCAGCTAAGAGAGATGTCACGTCAATCATCGTTGTAAATGAACAGTTTTCATTCCATTTAATGTACAGAAACTCTGAAAGAGTACCATTGGTGGTAATCTCTATAACAGGCTATTGATTTAATTCCACCTCTTCCAATTGTCTGGCGTGGTTACAATGATTTGTTGATAATGGCTAGGGACGTTTTGAATAAAGTATTTTATTGGTGTTTTAGGTGTAGTATTTATCACGTAGGAAAAACCACTACAAGCGCTTTTAGTAAATAGTTTGTTTGAAGTGGATATTAAATTTAGGTTAAACCTTTAATGTATTTTTCTTTTTTAATATCAAGTAAAACAAGGGAGTAGTTGAGATTAATGAATCAAGACTGCATTTAGTTTTAAATGGAGTAATGGAAGCAAATGTTTTTCTTTCATTCCATAAGCTTGTTCAAATTCAGTCGTTGCGAATTTGCGGTATATGCGCATTTCATAGCGTTACATTATACTCCAAATGCCCATTACCTGCAAAAGCCACACATTTCCCTATAGATCCCTGCCTGCTTCCATTAACGAACTAATTAAGTATCTAGAGCGCAGTACAGGCTAATTGATGGCATGATGACTTCCACAGGCTAATTCTCCTGCAAATCCCTTAAACATTTTTCTATTTGCATCAGTACGCCGAGACCACCCTGGGGCAACGAAAGTGAACAGCTACTAAAAACGAAACGAAAGAGTATAGCTAAAGGGGTGACGCAGTTGTTTGTGCGCCGTCATCGCGTGGTTTGATACGATATTCTCAAGTAAAGGTGCTTTGAAACTGATAACATGGGTTGTGCACTTGGGCTTTTTTTCCGCTGAGAGTGTAATTTCTCTTCTGGGTTTCTAACTAGTTCAAAGTTAGCCTTCTCATTTCTAGTCTGAATGAGTTTGCAATGTATACAATAACGCTAGAAAAACCCCAAAGCAAAACCACATCGCCGTTCTTTTCTTAACAACATTTTATGATGAAACGTGGATATTCGTCATATTAGCAAAGAAGTCACAGTGAGGTTGTATGAGTTACGGGCCAGCAGAGAATGGCCTACATACTGGGAGTAGCCATTTCTCAATGTATAATGTATAAGCAGGTAGCAGCATGTAGTTAGTGCGAGGGATGCTTCGTTAGCAATGGTTGTGCCTTTTACCGGATGCTTTCATTATGTATAAATTGTTTATTAATTGTTTTTCGTTAGTTTTACCACTTTATAAATACAATCTTGAAGAACAGTTTTTACGTACGATACACGTGTGGAAAAAAGTTCTTGCAGAGATGTAGAAAATATTCTGGCAATCATGTTCCAAGTATAGAAACTGTTCGCCAACTTGTTAAACAGTTGGAGGATCTCTCAGTAACAAAAATTCGTGCTTTGTACTTCCGGTATTTTTACACAGAAAAGATTTGATGGAACACAAGAATTTTAGTACGCAGATGGGGCAAGGACATCATTTTTAATATCTCTTACAACGCAGGTTAGTGATAACTATTATCAGCGTAATGTACCATTTTATTAGAGCATTCATTAAAATACAAATACTAATACAAATATATTAACTTTACATGCGGCGACTCTATCTCTCTTCTGGTTGCGGCGCTGCTCTTCCCCAAAAAATAGCCTTGCTCAGGCGGCCTGAACTCAAATAACCGCACTGTACGTTAATCTAGGCAGAAGTTGATATTATATTATTTTTTCTATAAATGCTGCCGTGTTGAAAAATATATATTAAAAATAAGTAAATAAATTATTCAATTGGAGCCTACGCATAGCATGAAAGAATTTAAATTATGATTTTAAGTTTAGTCTATCCATTTGCATCATAAGGGATATTTGTGACCTAATGCACTTGATTCAATATTAGGAAACATCCAAGGTGCGGCAACAGCGCCTCCATTTTGAACGAGGTCAAGGATATACAATTGCGTCACTCAGAATGGCAACCTCTTGTATCTCCCCTCATTGCTTGTTCTCCTGTCAGCATGCTTCCCTGTGCAAAGAAGTTAATTACTGGTTTGTTAGTTTATTTTTAGTTTTTAAAACAAAAGTAGAAGCTATTTAAAGTTTCAATTATTCCACATATTAGGCTGAAGTAAATAGAAAGTTCGGAAAGATTAACGTTGATCTTTTAATTACATCAAATAAGTAATAAAACAAACGTAAAAAAATAGTGTTCTGACTCTATTAAACTCTTTTCAAAGTGTTCTAGCTTACAGATAATGGTACAGTAAAGGAAAGGAAATTAGGGATATATATAAAGAAACACAAAGGAATATGGCTGAATAAAACTGCCAAATGTTAGCTTTCGCAGATAACCAAATTTTTGTGCCTGTTTAAATAATGTTGCTAAAGAACAGTAATGATAATATCGGCCAACAACATAAAATCGACTACTTTTCAAAGAATATGTGCAATAAAATCTAAAATAATACTGGATAAAATGTAAAATGTAACGTTTAAAATAGTTGGACATAATGTCTCAACCCAGATCTGTAAGAAAAAATAGTTAAACAATAGAAACATAAACCACACTCAAATATAATTCCCGAAAAGATTCTCTAATAAAAATATATGTAAATTCGTGTAATATTAATTCACATATGGATCAGAAATTTGTACAAAAAGTAAACGACTGCTTTCAGAGTACAGTGAATACAAACAGAAATTCTTGGATATACGAAATGCCGAAGTTCCACAAGTACAATAAAATAATATATGGTAGAAAAATTAGAAGCAACATTTAGACAGAATAAATCATAAATACGTACAAAGATTTTACAGTAAGTGTGAGAAGCCAAGGTAGGTAATTAAATAAAAAGAATACAAACAGATAAGAGACCCATGCCATGAAGAGGAAGAAAAAAATAACAAGCAAACTTCATATAATACACTGTTATATAAACAGCATATTCATTGAAAACATGGGACTCTTTTGCAGTTAATTAAACAGCTAAATGTAAATATTAGTTAGTTAGTTACCAATCAGTGGAAATATGTTTGATTATTTATCTTTTAATATGTTGTTTAAAGACGCATACACTAACAATATTTTTGAGGTTCTATTATGACAATTGAAGGTCATTGACTAAGAGAAATAGTTTACTTCAAGGAACTGGATAACTATGAAGAGAGATTTATGTGCAGATGTTGATGTTGCCACTAGTCCGAGGGTCCCACTTCATAGGGTCGTTCAGGGACCCAAAGATGCTTCTCGTGTCTTATTGGTCACGGGAGGAGGGGGATGGAAAGAGGCGGTTCAAATCACACGACCATTGAACGCATTAAAAGGATTAATTACACTACACTTAGCTATCGGCCACCTTGTTCGTTATCTTTGATGATGCGTGCTAGATATGCTGCATTTGTGGGCCTCTCGTCTACTGCCCTTGATAAAACGATATTGATCATCAGGGAACGAACGAAACGTATGAACGAATGTATGTACATAAACATATGTATGAATGAGCGAAGGTATGACTGAAAAACGTGCTTTTGCTAAGTTGTTACTCCTTACATATGAAATCCAAAACATCGCCACGTGGTTACAAAAGTTCACAGGATTCGAAGCATACCAACCACGGCTTTCTGAGCCTTTGAAATATTTAAATACTATTGGTGAACTCTTGAGCTCCCAAACGCGCTTATTTTAAACTCATCGCCTCTTTGGCACCTTATTGGAGAGCTGATCATATGCTGTAACAACTTCATCGCCGACACCGCTTCCCCTTCCACCTTTAACGAATTTTGAAGCATGTTCAGCAACTAAGATACAAAAGGATCTATTGTTCGGCCACCTGCATGCACTTAAATTTGTTACAACAGAGAAAACCATCGCTCTAGCCATTACCAGCAGAGGAAGGCACAAAAGACGACAAAAGGCAACCTTTTTCCTATTGTGTTAGAGTTATACTTTCAGGTAACCATAAGTATATTTTTGTAATACATAAAATGTTCCTGTAGGTTCTTGCAAGCTATATATTTAATAATAATTACTATTTATATTATCTAAAAGCATTTACCCTTGGGAATGCATGGGTATGAGGACATGTCACAACTTGGTTGGCTTATTGTACTGTAAGCCTGTGCATCTGCAACTAACAGAATACCTTATAAATTGTAAACATACAACTCGTTTGTTTCCATTATACACATAGTATGTTCTGTGGCATGCTGTAGTAGACGTTATATGAAAGCCAATATGACTTTAAGAGATCGTAGCTAAGAAGTAAGAGCAGCAGAGGGATTGTATTCTGAAAGATATACATCGTGTCACACTTTCACGATCTGGCTGTGATAAGTTTAGATGTTCAGCGTGCAGTACTGTCCGCACACAATTATTTTACAGCTCAGGGTTACCGTTTTGAACACATGCTATAATATGTATTATACCGAAAAGTTTAATCTGTTTGAAATATAGTATGTTTCGCTACCGACCATCACTGATTTCAAAACGCGTCTGCAGATACAATATTAAAACGTAAATAATACAACATATCAATCCATTTAAAACAAGTTAATCAACTTTATCATCTCTTCGAAACCTCCGCTTATGAAGAAATTAACATCACGTTATGCCCATCTTCAAGTCAATAGGAATTTTTCACTGTCACTAAAAATGACCGTGTTATTAAAGTCGTCCGTTTTAAGTTTCTCCCCATATATATGATAATATAGTTAATGAAATAGAGGATTAAACACCTTAATGCTCCGATTTTTGGAGTAATCATTCTTCAATAATATCCATAGCCATTTCAATATTTTAATTCCTCTGAAAAGTTCTGTTTTCAGCTCCAGTAACTATAAGAGAGAATGAGAGCTTTTAAGTGCAGACATTTCTGCAGTATTTTTTCAATACTTTAAATCTGCGGAAATTTCGCATGATTTCATATAAAAAATCGTGTTCCATTTGTAGTTTCTATCACACTTGGCAATTCGCCGAACTTCTTCCATCTAATAAGAGGGAAAGTCGGGGAAAAAACCTTGAGGAGAATAAAGTGAAGGAAGTCGCGAGGAAATATGACCTGTAGGGCGGTAAAGTGGTTTCGTTTGGAGAAAGAAGGCATTGGGATTTATTCTTGCGCCATGTTCCATACAAGTGAAACGTGCCCAAAAGTCTTGGCTTGCCATGGTAACAAAGAATGAAGGTCAGTGGGAATTTAAATCGCGACATCATGCATATGTGTATGCATGCACAAGTCTTGTCGTTCACTTCAGTTGCAGAAGAAGGAATTCCTCTCCAAGCCATTTAACCATTAACTCGAACCACTTGGTCCGGAAAATATTGCCCATTCCGGCAACTTTGGAGGCGAGCAAACATGTTGTTCCAGTTTCCGTTCTTTGTTAGCACAGTGACAGACCAAGGCCTGTAACATCCATAGTGGCGTAGTTCCTTTACATTGGTTTCCGAGTTTCATTTGGAATGTGCAATAATTGAATAAAAGGGATCAGATAAGAAGAATAGTCTCTATCTCCCACCCATTCTTTAAAGCTGTTATTTATGTTACAGAGTTTTGTATAGTGCAGCATTTTTGGGAAGGAAAACAGCTACTTTCCTAAGCTTTCCGTGTTTCATGCTCTGAAACTTTTGTTGAAGTTTTCTTCATTGAACATTCACATACTGGGTTTCACAATAGAACCTCGCGAAGTTATCTAGACTCATAAAGTTTGGATACGAAAAGGGGCACAAGATGTTATGAATCGCTGCAATAGCATACGCATTGACAAATATATGTATAAAATTGATAGAACTAGCGATAAAACACTATAAAATGTTTAATGAAACGATAGAAAATGAGGTTACTGTAAGCACATACCCGTTATCTGTATCCCTGGATATTGTTAAAGCACAACTGTACATGCGTTTGGAATAGACCTTTCGAAATCTCCTTTGTTAAAGCATACTAGAGAATTGGAAATATGCAGTCGAATGGTGTTTGTTAAGTAGGTACGATTCCATATTTCCTCTTTAGGAGTAATACTTTATAAGATGTGAAGAAGTACTCATCCAGAGATTGGAACATGCCAGGCACTTCGCACTTTAAATATACTCATACTCTGTATAATTAAAGTTTTAGGGAACTACATACTTGGAACAGTAGATTCGGAATAATCTACAATACTCTTAACAGATCGAACTCTTAATATCTCCCTCCCTCCCTCTCTCTCTCTCTCTCTTTGGCCCGGGCACTCAAATGTGGCAGAAAGCAACAACCTTTCATTCTAGCCCAGGCTTCAAACTTCGCATTTACAGCAATGTAATAAAGAAAATCGATCAGAAAATAAATGCTGCTTTGCTTCAAAGGTCGGTTGGCAATAGTTTGTTGAAGCTATGAATAAAACCATAAGCTCAGAGGCGTTTGAAAGATTATATTAACTGTATTAGTACAGAAAAATAACCCCAAGAAACGCAAATGAACGTGTTGGTTCTCACCAGCATATGTAATTATAGTGCAATCTTTATATATATATATTTTCGTATTTTGTAAACCAATAAATTTATTGACAAAGGGATCTTCTTGCATTGTTAAAGGGGGAATGAAATAAAATCGCATTAAGAGGAGTATAAAATGTGAAGAAGATATTTCTAAAATAACACCAATTGGGAAAAATGTGTCTTTTTAGACAAAATAATGTTGTGTGCTGGGAAACTAGAGTTAGGAGAGAATATTATAAGGTTTATTCTAACTTTTTTATAAAAGGAAAATATCCTATAAGTATAATAAATTATTATTAACACAAAATTTATAAGTAAAACACAAATTTTCTCTAATAGGAAATTATACATACAAGAAACTGATAGCATTTTTCAACGATCGTAGCCTAAGATCTCGTTTAGTATCTTATGAAGGCATACTACAAGAGATTCGAATATTGTAGGCCATTCCTGGTTTCTTCAAACACTCCTCTTCTTGCTCCTGAAATCCGGTTATCCAAAAACCGGACAATCTTAGATTTAATGACTGCAATAGCGATTTCAGGAGTACAACGACCGCAGTCCCACATTCTCAAAACTTTCTTTCGCTATGTTCGATTAGTAAGGCATAATGGTTACAGTCTGTGTGGCGCCCTAAGCAATGCTGACTAAGCGCGGCAGCTGCATGCCCTCGGGAACATGTTTTAAATCAATCTTACATTGTGAACGTCAGAGGGAGTTAAATGTGTAATGTTATACTGGTTTATGGTTTATAAGACCGGAATTCTTTTTTTTTTTTTCTAAGTCACTTTCCTTCAGCATCAGTCAACCCTCCGAAAAGCATAGGCAGAATCAACTGACCACTTCAAGAAGTTACCTTGTCACTACAGTAAACACCAAACAATTAATTAATGAAAAGCATACTGCTAAAAATGTCTTTCTTTCTGCTGCTTGGTATAGCGTTGTTAAATGAACCAACGTATTTTGTCTTTTTATCAACAAATCCGGAAATGACATAACTACGAATCATATCCAATAATTGTATAAATTGCTCTTGAATTCGTGCTCTTGGCTTGGAAAAGTATACTTTTTTATGAATCAGTGCCGGCTAATCTCCCACATTCAAAGTATTTCATTCTACCTAATAGTTATGAGCAACTTTGGTAATTCTTTTATGGAAATAATTTCTGGCACAACAAAAAGTACCCGTAAAACAAAAAGTATATAAAAATACTATCTTTTCAAATGTTTTATTGCTCATTGAAATTCATTCATTCACATAGAGCATTTGTTTGATGGGGTGCAGCTGTGATAACTAACGAAAAAAAAAAACACTTCATTGAGTTAACCCCTTGCTTATCTGGCCATTGGGAAAATACACACAGGGCACTATGACGTCACGGTTTTTCACAGACCTTTACACAAGCTGTAACGTGAAAACGAATTTATATATTGAAATGTGTTAATTACCCGCATTATCTATAGCTCAAAATATCCTATGTATAAGAGTTTGTTTGTTCATTTCTGTTTATAAAAATGGAAGTACTTATCGGCACAGATAATGCTGTATGTAGCATTTCTGCGTAGATTCACTTTAAGTAATTCCTAAAGGATAACTTAAGATATAGGACTGAGATAACTGTGCGTGGACTTCAAGATGGTTTATCGCATTTTACATGTAGTACTACATTTATATTATCAGGATTGTTAATAGATAATGTGGTGCTAAAAACGCTTACCCATTCCGGCAGAGATATTGTACGGATGCTATTGATGAGTTAAAAAATAAAGAAAATAAAATAAATCCAAAATTAAGACAAAGAACGGTTATGTATAGTATGCGTGAACGGAAATACACAGGTGAGTTGGGGACACAGCTACAAATACGGGGGAGAGATAGATATCACAATGAGGAACATTTCTGTTTAACGTCTTACGAGTATATTTTCTAACTCGTTTAGGAGACATATAACATCGAAGAAAACACAGGTTTTAAGAAAGTTTAACAATTGGCATTATATTATTAATTTATTCTGCAAGTATCATATATAGAGATCACAGATGCTCAAAGTGTCGGCCGGAAATTCAGTAATTGTAGCAATGCCTCTCGGACTATAGCCAACATTTTAGGCTTGTGTCGCATTTGATCAAAAGAAGCAGAAATTCGCGCAATCATTCGGGTCTTGCGTCAGCTAGGGTCTTGTCAAAATATGTCTCAAAAATCTAGGGGCTTTAAGTTGAGTGGCCATTTCCTGTAGCCTCCTTGTAAGACATTATGTCGATGCACTCAAAGAAAGCATAGACATTCATTCTCAATAGGTGCTGCACAGGTATCGACTACACACAGAGGTACATGGCGAGGACAAAGCAGCGTCACATAGTTACACTTTGGAACCATTACACAGAAACATGAACTAATAAAGGTGCACAATTCCTAACGACACATAAGATATTATGTATATATATGTATATATACATAACAAAAATGTTCCTAAATACAGACCACTCTGGATCAGAAACAAGAAAAATACATATTTAGGTAACATGATGTAAACAAAGAAACCTAGGTAGGGTAAAATGGTCAAATGCGTCCCAATGCCAGATTTTTATTTTAGAGTTCGCCAAGAATAATCAGCACAAGCCAAGCAGAGTCAA
Source organism: Metallyticus violacea (assembly GCA_030762175.1). NCBI lineage: Eukaryota > Metazoa > Arthropoda > Insecta > Mantodea > Metallyticidae > Metallyticus > Metallyticus violacea. The sequence continues at coordinate 124,305,315 of CM060832.1, forward strand.
GATTATTCAGCTACGAGTCCCAGACTGAAATTCTTCGTACTTCTCGCTCTGAAGAAATGACAAAGGTAAATAGACATTTCATGCTCAAATTATATTCAAGAACTTTGTATGTAAAACGTTTTATTACATAAGCCGCTACACACTACACACACAGAAGACGCTCCCACAAACGTGTGACTGCGGTGACCCCCTAGGTGTTTGGTACTATCACATCAATGTACACTATGTAGGGTATAATTTCATTTATAATTATTTTCTTAAGTAACTATACCTTATTTAATTCCTAATCAAAGGAACTAAGACACTTCTTTATTTAAATATGCTCACAAGAATCAGTAACATCAACCTTAACGCACATTATTGCACTATTATTACAATTGTTTCTGATGGGAAAGAAATGTATAAAAATATTTTGCCAAGATAAAATGGAAAAACGTCTTTAACGACGATTGCTGATTTGGTTTATTTACGGACGCTCTTTAACATCTCAGGTCATCAGCGTCCCATTCAATTCAGGGCGTGAAACGGCCGGTAAATTTGGCTCAGAGGCCTCTTCCTTCAGGCTTGAGGTTTTTTAGATGCCGTAAATCTAAAACATGGGTCCCACGGCTTTACTTCCCTTCCGAGGGAAGCCATACTTAGGATTTTACGCCCGAAAAAATACATTGGTCCTGGCCGGGATTGAACTCCCGATCTTGGGTTTAAGAGACAAGTATGGCTACCACTACACCACCAGGGCCGACTTTAACGATGATTGTAGCTGATATTCGTGATAAGGAGCTAGTCGTTTAACAATTAAGCAGTAGTACGAGGGTAACAATTGTAACAGAAATTATGCTAGTTGCAAAGAGGCAACGATTTTTATTACCTCATGCAAAAAAAGAAATTGAGTAAATAAAATGTTTAATGTGTACAGAGTAGCTTCATAAGGTCTGTGTCTTTTAAATTTTTGTCTTTTTTGTACGTGCAACATTACGCACAAAAAGAACGAAGAAGTGAATGGTTAATTTTTATGCAAAATATAGTGACTTGTTTTATAAGTTAACCAGTTCAATGTAAAGCTTGGTTTATTTTGTTTTTAAGAGAAGTTACAAGAAATCAAGGATGGACATCTTTGCATCAGTTACACAAAGATGGCAAATTGCTGTCATTCAATATTATTTTCTGTTCATTTTTTTGAAATTTACAATGTGAATGTTATAAGAAATATCTTTTTCAAATATTAAAACCAATTTGAAAATTAAACGTTTTCTTTATGCACAAATATATATTTTAAACCAACAAAAATTAAGGCTTCGTTTCCCAAATTATCCTATTTAACTGAAATAAATAATAAAAGAAGAAAGGAAGCTTAAGAACGTAAACTACAAAATGTTATAGATGCAATGTAAACAAAGAAAAGGTAAGTACAACCTGAATAAGCCAACAAACTCGGGCATAAACACAAATTATTCAAACAGAATAAATAATAGATGGTGACTGAAAACTAGTTCAGCACGGATAGAAAAAGAAAGATGAAGATAAGTGAAACATGCATTTATGAATGATAGTCACATGCAAGCGCAGCTTTAATAATGAGTGATGCCATTGCAACTGCTACTGCTAATAATAAATAATAATATTAATAATTGATCACAACAGCCCGTGGAAGGCCTGGGCTTACCACATGACTGCTGCGTTTTCTATCTCCGCCTTGCGATATAATTGGAAAGGTGTAGTATTGGAATAGCGAACTTTTAAAAATATAAGTTGGGCTCAGGAAAGCTAACTGAATGCATAACTTTTAAATTACCAAGAAAAAAGTATAAAACAAACACATCCTGTTTAGTAAATAAATATGCTCGTATATTCACTTATAAATACCTAGTTTAATTCGCAAAATGGATAACTGTCTAACATCAAAACATTTCAGCGATTTGTGATAGCAGGAAGTTTGCTGTCAGATAATATGCTTCTCTAATTAAGACAAATGTTCAAAAACTAAAGCATAATCCTATTTTTATAAATGTAGATATTGAAACTATATAATTCACCGTTAAAGAGCAGCCCGTGTAGCAAATGTGTTCCTTCTAGCTGCGCTTCTTCCTATAAATTTATCAAAAACCTATTCCAGGTCCAAAAATTTCAATATGATCCTTTACTACATTCAAAACGGCCTATGGTTGATCTTTTCTGCTCATCGTTGACCCTCTTTCAAAGCAGAAACAATCTTTCGCTGTAACATTGTAAAGGCATTGTCAAAAACAAACCAGATTCACTAATTCAGGAAATATTTAATTTGTTTTAAAAATTCTACCACGTTTTCAAAAGTCTTTATCTTTATGTTCTATAATGCATCACCTTCATACACCATGTTTCTCTACAACTGCAAATTGTCAGAAACATTGCTACCGAAAGCATTTTTTTTTCCTTGATCATTTTCCTTATATTTCAAATCACACGAGCTATCAGAAGCAAAGGACTTGCAACTATTCACTTTTTCCTGAATTAGCATAAGTTGGAAGTTCCCGGACACTGGACGAGGTTATTATTGATTCATAATCGTTTACTAAAATTTGTTTCCAGCTTCATAGATGGTCCAAAGTGCCGTCTGTATGTTCCTCGGCCTGCCAAGCGAAATAGACTTGTCATTTACCAATGTTAAGAAGCAAAGCAAGTTTAGCAGAATGAAGCTCATAGTATTAATTAAAAATAAACAGGTTTAGAGAATGGTTCAACCATCGATTGCCTCCTTACTCGCGTATATATTTTTTTTTTTGAATAGTGTTTGACGTCAGTTTTTACTACTGAGGAACCACAAGCGGTGGACACTGATAATACACGAGATGAAATGATATATTGGGAAAGGATATTTTTTTAAGGAAGGAAATGTTCCAGGCCTAAGTTAAGCTATCTCCCCGGCATTTGTCATTTATTCAGTCAGGGAGGACATCCTGGTGGGATTCGAACCTCAGACCTCCCGCTCACGAGTCCAAACCTTAACGACCCCGGCCACGGTTTGCTTGAGTCTGCAATGTACTCTCTGTTATACATGACATTGTCATTCCGTCTCGGTATCCGCTAAGCTAAGCTAAGAGCTGAGAGTGCTTCTCTGCTGCTATGATCTGATTTCTTGCTAATGATGACAAAATGTTCGTCTCTGAAAATTAGGACAAAAACTATAAAAAACTTTAATAAACATATTATTGGTGGGGCCGAGCTCCTGAGAGTCATACAAGTTGACGCGACTAGGGCACATGTGATCAGCACACCATACCTCTTCACCGGTATCTGACGGCTTTCACGATCCATGGACGCTACCTTTCCATCAGGTGGAGAACTACCTGATGCCCATCTGCATTCCTAGTTTACAAACCTTCTAAACAGGTACAGGAGAACGAACCTAACATCTTCCGGCCAACAGTCAGAAATGCTTATCACTATACCAAGGAGGCGGTCAATAAAAAAGCATAGGTAAACTTGTCGCAAAAAATGTTTAACTTCAAAAACACAGTTTAAATAACAAACGTTAAAGCAAACGTTCTTTCAAAATTGATTTTCCTCCACAATGGGAAAGAGCTCTGAAAATACGGCAAAATAAATGAAAAATTCTCTTCATGTATGTATTTTTGATAGATTAATACCATGTAGAGTTAATGGGAGACATGAAAGATAAGGAATGAAGTAAATGAAACCAAACTCTCGAACCACTCTGTTCTCTTGTTGCTGCCAAAGTTGTTGCAATTCAACTCAGCAGCCTCAGGTAACAAGAGCCGTTAACTACTCCACAGTGATTTTTTTTTTTGTTCTAATCTTTCATACCATATGCGTTATTTTTATAAACGTGTTTTGATAGCAAACAGCAGACCTATACATTACACCTGTACTTAAAATGCTGCGGTTTCCCTACACTTTTCAGCTTTTCCTCTTCACAGCGGTTTCAATGTTCAGGCTGTGATTTTTACCGCAGTAAATACTTGAGGAAAAAACACTTGGAGAATAGCTCCCAGCTTTGCTGGTAAACTAAGCGGCAATACCAATTTCTGCCGAATTTCAGCGAAAAACAATGGAAGAGAGAAATGAAAGCTAAAAGGCTAAGTGTTAGAGTTGGAGGAAAAACAAGCTCTCGCAAACATGGAACTCGGAAGAAAAAAAAAAAAAAAAAAAAAAGTGGCCCAATCTCTTGTGCTGCAAATTTCATAATGCAAAGTGTTGAAATATTCAGCCCGCAAAAAGCACTGCGGTACGGCAAACTGTCACAAACGAATTTATATTTTCTTACGCGCGCACACACTTTGAAAATAAAACGTTACTTAAGATAAAACCCTGGAAACTTTAGTGGCATTACTGGGAGTGCTTTTCAGTAGGGAGAACGGATTTTAAGCGGCATAGAAACGTATAGCCTCGGAATCTCGGAAACGCAGAACAAAGGCAAGATCCTTTATGCAATGTACTGGTTACTTTGCTGAAACTACGTACATATAATTACTGATAAATCAAGGTTAATGATGTGAAAGCAGAAAGTTTCCATTTGTTTTCCTCTTAAATGTTTTATATAATTAGCTTATTTTACCTGGTTTTGGGACCTGCAACTTATTTACATCATCTTCATGTGGTTTTGGTGTTATGTACTTTTTTGAATGTTTAAGGATACCAATCCCCTAAATAGTTTATATGTCTAACTTTGTAAGCAGGAAGAGAATTCTCAAAAAATATACATGTTAAATACTTCTCGACCCATCTCTAAGATCATATATATGTATCATGTTTCCTATATCGGGATGTGTATTGAAAAGGCTTACACTTTATTTCTAAATTACAAAATTACATATATTATAATTTTTCAGATAATAATTATACCTAGGCTACAATTAGAAATTTATTAAAATAATACAAAAAACAAAATTGATGGTTAACAAAATTATTGCTCCCCTCAACTACTTCCTAATTACTGAAAACCAGCATTATTCAAGTAACTGGAAACCTCCTACTACTTCCACTTAATCTTTAACTCTAAATTGATAAACAACTATTCACCGGTATCCGGTAGAAATTGTACTGGTGGCAAGTACATTTCTTACATCTTTTACTTTTACTTTACTACTGTCAATATTTACATAAAACTGTATTATATATCTATAAACCTTGTATGTGTTTCTTTGTTTTCCATATTATCATATCATCTTTATAAACATATTTGTGTAAATTTCACATTTTGTCTTATATTAATATTTTACAACTCTGATTTATCTTCTCTGTTTGCCAATACAATTGACATTTATCACTGCAGCATTTACCCTACCAGTTCATTGTTTTAACATAGTTAAAAATACCAATAATATTATCAAAAATAATATTAGTTACAATTATAATAATTATTATAACAAATTTATTATATTTTATTTTATTTTATTTTCTCTTTGTCTTCTTTTTCTTCTTCACTCTTTCACTATACCTCTTTTCCACAATCAATTTACTCTCTCATTCTTTATACACAATACTGTATTAAGTCCTATTAAAAATTTCCTTTCGCTAATCCACTACACTTTACACTTCTCTGTTGCATTTGTTTATTGTCCTTTATCCTCACATTATTACAAGTTTAAAACTATTCTTACAATTTTCACTACTAACTTCACTTCACCTCACTTCACTCCACATCTCCCATATCTACTACACCAATATATTTATACTCCTCTCAATCTTTATTATACTTCTCCATTCTTCCCAAACAAGCTCTTCTAACTCCTATCCTTTGCATCTTCACTAAGATCCCCAACAACTCCTACAGCTCCTGCTTTTCCTGCTGCCTCGTCATATTCTTTCCCTCTTCCTTTTCTTCTCACCGTGCCTTCTTTCTTCTAACTGTAGATTTGTGTATTATATAACTTCTTCTACCTCTTCTTCTCCATCTACATCATCTCTCTTTTCTTCTTCCCCTCTTCTTCTAACATGATTCAAAAAGTTTTCATTGTGAATTTGGGTGATAAATCATTTTTCTAATTATTCATATTTAATATTCTTAACCTATCCGATCTTCAACCTTCCACTTCTTCTTATTCCCTTGCTGCTGAAATCTCTTCTTGCTCTATCATTTCTTGCTCCATGCTTTTTTATTTATTTTATGGGCTAGAGTTTTAAGATATTTATATAATTCTTTGTTCCTTAAAATATAGGCTACATGATGAAAGTACTTCTTTCTTCTGAAGTTTGGTTCCTATAACGTGGACCCTTCGGAAGCGAAGTAAGGCCGTGGGTACCTTGTCGTAGATTTACGGCAAGTAAAAGAACCTCAAGCCTGAAAGAAGAGCCTCCAAGGAAATTTATCGGCCCTTTCACGCCCTGAATTGAATGAGACGTTGATGACCCGAGACGTTAAAGAACGTTCGTAAATAAAACAAAACAAAAAATCCCTTTAAATAATACCAGGAATGGAATGACTGTAATGAGGATGTGGTAAAGGATGATTAGGGCAATCAAATATTTCTTTCGGATCGACATCCGGGCCACAGGTAATCGGGGAAATATAGGTTAGTAAAAATGTGTATGAAGTTTTACAATATAAATTAAAAGCGCACTAATGAAGTTTCATGACAAAGCAAGAATCTGTGAAGTTTTTCCTTTTAATTTATTATATAATGTATATTTGGAACTTCGTTAGAAGCGTTGTCGCTCAGATGTTAATTTCCTCTTGTAGAGACAACTAGCATTTTTAAACTGTGCATACCATACACGCACGAATCGATTTATCTGCCGGTGGTTCCTTCCCTCATTATAATCGATAGCGACGTTGAACTGTAATTATGAACACCTCGTTTCTTCGCTTGCAGCAGATCAGTGTTCAGAAAATACTGATTTTTATTAAAATTTCAAAGATAATTTGTGTAGTGAAAAATATCGAGTTTTAGTTTCAGTAAATCAATATATCAATTCTTTGTTCTATTAACAACTAATATTTCATACAAATTCATAACCATAGTAATTTTAATTGATATTTCTGTAGAAAGTTCAAACTTCCACAGGTGCTTTACAAACTTTAATTTATTTTCTTAAGCTCAACTTTACATTAGACTATTATTTCCAGGTTTGTTGACGGTAAATATCAACATAACGTGCTCTATCTCAATCACGAGGCAGTATTTCGGTAGGTGTAAGGCTTCCTAGCTGTGCCTTTAATGTTATGAACAGATGCATCGAACGATTGAAAGTTTTTCCACTTAATACTGAGTGAATCATTTAAAACTTACATCGCAAATATTTCTGAAATGAGAGGTGCTATTGATATGCTGCTTTCACAGAATTGAAGTTTACACAAGGGCTCATAGCCAATGCATAGATATTAATAATTATTAGAATATGAATATATTGAATAAAGCTACATTTTTCCCCAATTGAACAATGTATATTGACATCAAGAAAATAAAACTAGAGGAAATTAGAATTTCAATGATGTTTTTTGCACGATTATACTGCGGTAGTTTATAAGCTACAGTAATATGAACATTTTAAATATCTATAGTTGTCTGCCCTATTTAACTGCTTAGTTACTAGGCTACGATGTTCGTATGTTTCCTTTACACTGACTTTATTGGAACTTCCTTGCCAGTACTTTATGATAGTTCTTGAAATAGGACGTGATGAAAGATTTACTAATGCTGGAAAAGTCGAATGTAGAAATAATGGTTTCTTTCTTTTAATGTGTGCGCTGAAAGATATCCCAATAGACGTACTACACTTGTCTTCACCGATTGTTTCAAAAACGTTGAATAACATGAGGAGAAACTGAACGTTGGCCTGCTCGTTCACCAGATTTGACCCCTTTAGACGTTTCTCTGTTGGAAAGCTAAAAGACACCGTCTACAAGGACATACAGATTACACCAGAAGATATGAAACGACGTATTACATTTTAAAACTTCTGCTGAAATGTACAACATGTACAGTGATGACAGACTGTAGCTGGCGGCCATCATTTCGAACACAACCTGTGAAGGCCAGTTATCGTATTTTTGAAGAGAGTGCTGACACATAAGTACAAAATGTAACATATTTTCTTGGAAATTCAGAAAGAAGAAGAAAAAAATATATACACATTAAATAAGAAAAGTAAATATTCAAACATCATAGTAGTAACTAAACAGTTAAACGGAGGGGATAACTGTAGACATTTAAAATGTTCATGTTACAATAGCTCGTAAACTATTTGCATTAGAATAGTGCAAAAAGCACCATTGGCGTTCTAATTTCCAATAGTTTTATTTTATTGATGTGTATAGGCATTGTTCCATTTGAAAAAATCAACTTTTTTCAAGAAATTCACATTGTAATAATTATTTATATCTGTGTATGGGCTACAATTATGAGTCCTTGTCTAAACTTTAGGTGATATATCAATAGCACCTTCCATTTCAGAATATTTGCGGTGTTTACTTAATACAGAGTGATTAAGCGTATTAAATGAAGCATTTGACATAGTAAAGCCATCATAAATACAGATTACTTTTAACGCTCATTATTACTGTTCTCTTCATAGCTACTAGATTTATTACTTTTTAGTTTTGTTTTTTAATTATTAAAATATTGTAGTGTTTTTATTTATTTGATAGGATAGTAAGGAATGGAAGAGGTTTTCGGCAGCGGGGATTTTTGTACCTATGTTTCACAAGGGTTGCATCTCACCTGAGGGAAGTAGAAATGAGATAAGAGATACACCATCAGCCAGAGTCCGAGGCGGTGATGTTTCCTCACATCTCAGCAGGTCTGAGAGATCCAAGGTATCATTTGAAGAGGCCTCTCCAGATGGAATTCGCAGACACTAGGACAGAACTTCATCCTCCGCAACGCCACACCGCACCATTCTGCCTCGCCTGAAGCTTTCGACCCTGCAACCGGTAAAGAAATAGGAAAGCGGAAAATAAATATCCACCCCTCCATTCGCCTAAGTGACCAGGAAAACCACGATGAAACTCAAGAGCCACCCAAGGTAGTTAAACCCGGGACATTCCGAATGCGAGCCCTGAGTCACTCCGTCTATGTAATAATTGTATTGATTGATTCAAAGTGCGCACATTTATAGCAAAATTATAGAGGGACAAATATTCTGATTACCCATAAATTATGAAACAACTCTATGGGTTATCTCTAATGCTAAGGTTCTTGTTCTTCTTGTTCTTCTTGTTCTTGTTCTTCTTCCTCTTCTTGTTCTTCTTGTTCTTGTTCTTCTTCTTTTAGGAAACATCCAGTGGCATCAGCCCCTGCTTAAATCCATAAAATCCTTGTAAAAACGACACGTAATGGCGGATGACTCGCTGTTAACAGCAAGATGTGAAAAATTCTAGCAATGGTGAAAAACAATAATAATTACATGCGCGGAAATTTGCAAAAATGATTTACTCGGGATATAATTCTAGAACAGTAAAAATGAATTTCTACCCCCAAAGAACAAGAAACAAAGAAGACCTGGTAAGCTGCAGCAATGAAGTCTTGCGGAATCTTCATAAATATAAAAGCCACATTTGCAGAATCAATGCCTGCGTAAATAAAGACAGAAAGTTAACAGCTCTCGTACGTGTCTGTCGAAAACAGAGCCTGAGGGAAAATAAGTACTGCAGCGAAAGCAAACATGACACTCTTTCGGACGTTGCTGCAAACATACGGTGTAGCAGCTCTTGTTATAAAAGCCACTATGCCGCAGGCCAGGCTTTTCCGCTGGAATTTACTAGAGGCCACATCCATCATGTATCCCGTCACTCGCATACACGCTAAAACTGCGGTAACCATTTGCGCCAATCTCGTTCCAGGTAGTCTTTGCAAAGCTAACAACCTGAAACGATAACGCGTCATCCATCCATCCGGGTTTTATTGTTTACATTAATTTACCAAGGGAGCCTACATACATGCAGCAAGGTTAAAATACGAGCCCGCTGGAAGCACGGGCGGCCTTGGCGCACTTACCCTGGTCACTAATGTAACAGGGTTATTGTCGGTGGAATTTCAGTGTTGACACAGTCTAATAATAACCATTCCAACACTGGAACTAACCGCCACACAGGAATAAATCACACTCCATCCGGCCCAGTGCCCTCGTTCCGCATTTGGAAAGATACTGAAATAGCCAAAACACTGCAGCGGTTTTGCAAACTTTTCTATTGGCAAGCATTAGCATTCCCGGTCATTTTTGTCCAAACACACAGTTTCAGCTTAATTTAAAGTTGCATTTTAGTCATATACTTTCATTTGTCACGCAGAAGAATATTAATACACGTGCTTTAAATTAAAATCGTATTAGAAGTATTTCCGTTTCCATACCAAATTATGGCCGATAATTGTATAAATAACACTAAATAAATAAACAGTGCGTCAGGTAAAATTACTACCAATAAGAAATGTGAATATCCTCTCTCTCAGTTAAGTTCGAAATGTGATTTTCGTCTTGTGTAGAAACTGTCCAAGTTTTGTAACAATGAAAATTATGACGCCAGCGCGCCTACGCGTGGTGTGAAAGCACATAGAGTATTGTGAAATAGCGTAATCAGCAAGTTCTGTGTTAAGAAAGAAGGGAAAGTGGGAGAAAAAAATTGCTTGCCAATAAGAAATGTCAATGTCTTCTACACTGATAGTGACAGAATAACCGCACTTAGATTTCATGTTAGAAAAACTCAGTTTCAATATTTCATCACACAATGCATTCCACACGTTAACTTTAGGGCTGTCATGTTCGTACTCCATTAGAACTTGGCTTTCTTCTCCCCATATTCTGCTTATGCCGATGCACTTTACCAGACGTGTGTGAATGGTGGCTTCATCTGAGAATGCGACATGATTGAGGAATGAGATTACATCGATTTGGCGAGCTCGGCCTGTTTGGGTTTCCCATTTGGCTGCAACTTCTGCACAATTTGGATTTTTTGAATGCTCATCTTTTATGGACAATATCGCGAACATTGGACTTCGGAATACCCAGATCTGAACTGGCCACCGAGTTGATGTCCGTCCGTCCGTCCTTCCTTCCTTCCTTCCTTCCTTCCCTTCTTTTTTAATACAAAACCTGTTCAGTTTATGCCATTTCATGATGGTACGGCTCTCTGGAGCATTTGCACATATACCTTCCTGAATATTCTTTGTACTACAATTGGGAACTTTAATTCCGCCTAACCAATAACAACATTTCACTTTCTGCTGAACTGTGAAATCCACTATTTTAACGCTGTCTGTTTACATATCACGCGCAGGCGCACTAGCGTCATAATTTTCATCGTTACAAACTGGGAGAGTTTCTTTGCAAGATAAAATTTCTAACTTAACTAAGTGAAGAAATTCTACTGGATATACGGTAGTACTTACTGACGGTCAATTCTTTACTTTGTACATTAGAGAAAACAAGAAATAACGCATCCTAGAAACAACTGCTACAAAATATAAAATATTGTTCTACCTAATGAAGAATTAAAGAAAAAAAGATTAATATGTTGAATTTTTATGAATATGATTTGTTTAATAATCTGTTAAAGTAATAGATCAAGATGTTTTTAAAATGAACACATCACCGTAAAGGAACTTTACGAATCCAATGTAAAGTATTGCAAATACTTTATTTACTCTATCATAGTAACCCTTTAATCAGGCATCAGGCATCTTACTGAATTTTTTGTATTTAAACTAATTTTTTTTTAATTGGACTGATTATTTGGATATAATTGTAAAGTTATCTTATCTTGACTTAATGAACGTAAATACGATATATAAAGGCAACTTTTAAGTAAATAGCTGTATTTACAGTAAAGCAATATTATAATTGCACAAAGGAGAAAATATTAAAAAGCGTAAATTTAATTTAATTTGGCGCTGGATGGAATATTTCGCTTAATAAATACGAAGCGAAAGAAAGAAAAATATCAGCTTTTATAAATAGCTCAGTAAGGTTTGAAAACTAATCCATTTAACATATTTATTAAAATTTAGTAAGACAGAAACAGTAATGCAGAGTGTTGAAAAAAATATGCACAAATAATTTACGAGTAGAAAGGAAATCCAAAATAGGCATCACGGGTATAAGAACAAATGGTTTATGGGAAATTAGTGGTTAACACCAAAAGTTACAAATGTATTTATGAATGTTCAAGAGGACTGAAAACACATCAGTTTACTTTATAAAATAATTTATTCTGTCAAATATATGTGGCAATATTAGTTATTTGATGTTCAGGCATTGTAATTGTTTATAAAACTTAGCTATTCTTCTCTCCAAACTTCCATGAAATGACATGTGGTTATATTACGCCTGTATCTCGACAAATAATATTAGTTTACATTTGAAAGGCTACGAACACGTCACATCGCAACGCCCCTATGACGTTGATTTATGTAACTTTAATATAAAGTGTCTGAGACCATTCGTTCGCACTGTTAAAATATTTATGTGAAATCTTCTTTCTACTCTAAATTATTTGTACATATATTTTTCGCAACCTGTATATTTATGATTGGTTGCTACCTGAATGGGAAATGCTATTGAATTTAGCTCAGCTTATTATACCATTCAATCGTTAGAAACCTTTTGGACCTTGATAATATTGAAGTTTGTTTGTTTAAATTTATCTTTTGAGGGATTTCGAGGGAAGTAAGTGCTTCTTCAATTTTCAGAGAAGAAAAATAAATAATATATTGTATTTTTAATTTACATGTTTGCAGAAATTTATTTCTTATTACACATTCTGCCTTTTCTATGTGAATATATATTTTATCCTTTGACGTTTTACGCACATAATCATGGAAAATTAATTAAAATACGCAGCTATACTAATACTACAGAAAAGAAGACTTTTTAATAAATCAGTTTCAATAGTAACTTCCTATTGAAAAGTTCATTGTTATCATTGCATTAAAATTTATGACATTCTTCCCAATAAACACATAACATATCCAGTATAGTAAAGTTTTTAAGAACATTTGTATAAAAGCTCTGTTTTCCTTTAATGAAATATGAGGTTATTCATGTTGATGTTTAAAATAATGTTTAATATATAATGTGCCCTAACGGCTTTGTATTCTATTATATTTTAATTTACCTAACACTATAGAACATTATGAAATAACTCATGGAATGCCAATATAATTAATCTAATCTTACCTAATCTACAGAACCTGCGCAGTTATACAGGGTGTTAATGAACAACACTGTCTAGTTTAGGAGATTGTAGAGAGGTAATAGACAAACGATTTGAGGTAGGGTATATATGGTCGCCTATTCGTATTTCAAAGTAACGCATTAAATTTCTAAAGACCACTGTGTAATGAATTTTCCATTCTAAATGACAACATGCAGTAACGGACAGAAGACATGGGACAGTTGGTATGATACTTGGCTTGAAGTAAACGCGGAACTGTTTTCGAGTTTTAGTGTCGATTACCTTTCTATACTTACATCTTAATGAGTCTATTTCTCATACATATGTTCGAAACCACAGTCTGCGTGGCCTTTCCCATTATGCCACACGATCAGGTATTAGCTTTCTCTAAAATAGTTTTTTTTTCATTGCTGTATTGTCATTTGATTAGTTCGAGATTTAAGAGATTTGTATAGCACAAACTTGAAAACACTTATAATGAGCTTTTTATTGTTGGTATTTACTCGCTCGCGAAGCTGGTTTGAAGACATTCTAAAGCAAATGTTTACGTCAAATCGTTTTAAGTTATCATCATTTAATTTCAACTTCTTTATCACTATATAGTCCCCTTCTTTTTTTTCTGGGGACCATGAACTCCCAGATTTAAATTGCTTGTCTACAAACTGTCTGCAATTTCTGAAGTTATTATGGTGTAGTTCATTAACGTCCATAGCCTACAGTTGGTCCCAAGCAATATTCAGCTTCGGGACCATAAGAGGCAGGCCAAAGAAAACGTGTAAAGGAATGAAAGTAAACAGCCGAAGCCATAACATAGTCTGTTCTGTAATGATGGCTTTCAACTAGTTTATAGTTGGAAGAGGTCTATGGTGAGGGGCGACTTCTTTATAAAAAATTAAATATGACAAATAAAACAAACATGGTCCCCCCCTTATTTAAATACCCTATATTACTTTCCGTTCAGCTTTGGTACATGCATAAATCCATACAAATTGCCCTGTGGCGAAATAAATAACCATGAATAAGGAAGTGAGCGAGACGGTCATTAGGGGAGGCGGGGTTTGTGCTGAAAACGATCTGCACTTATGCACTATACTTTTAGAATTCGCATTCTCCTTTCCCGTAAGAATGAGTTTACAAACTACTATTTTATTTAGAAGAGCTTAGTTCAAAACGGAACAGTTAAAGTTATTAATCTAAGCAATACAACTGTTAATAAATTGTACAGATGAAATTAGGTAATATAACGTTTCATTAAAACGCATTATACATTTTTAGATTTGCGCTCCTATATAATACAGAAAATTTCCCTTAAAACACGAATAAAAATGGCTATAACATAAAATATACATGCCGTATAGAAATAAACGTACCTAGGTTTGTAGTCCAGATCTTGCAACTGATGTAACAATTGTTGCCATAAAGATTGAGACTGAGAAATTAATAAATATAAACAGAATGTTAATTCTGTGAAACTATCTGGAGAACTGAACAAAAACATCTCGGTGTTCTTTCGTTAATAAGAGCAAAGTCTATGAAGCATGTATAGCTCAGATTCGTCGATAAAGGTACAATACTTTTTCAGATCATAAGAAAATAATGAATGGTCTGGGATACAAAGTTCAAGCAAACAGTAGCCTAGTGCCAAAAACTGATAAGCATTCTAAGAAAAAACTTTCTATAGGTAACATTGAACACATTCGAGCCTGTTCTACAAGAAGCACAAGAAAAGCAATCCAAAAAGCTGATTTGCAACTTCAGTCCCCTCGCAGTGACTCATAAAGTTGTGCATACAAAATTTAAACAAAGCGTATTAAGCCTGACGATAAAGACTAGATATGTTGCTGGTGTCTTGGATAAATTTGACGAAGACAATTCTTACTTATATCATGTGTGTTTCTTTGACGAATCAACTGGCCACATATAAGAAAAAAGCAATAGACCAAAATGCAGGCTCTGCGGAAGCGTGTTGTGTTTGAACACTGACCTGATTCGCCCAAAATGCTGCTGAATGAAAGAGCATGTGGTAGAGGTCCCTTCTATTTTGCTGAACCTGCCTCAACCAACCGGACATGCTTGAATACTATGTTGTGACGTAGCTGAACCACTTATGCATTCAAGTACGCAACCTTTTTAATGATAAGACTTCCCAGGCAATTGATTTGACAGAGGATCTGGGACCGTACTCGGCCGCTAAGGTCACTTGAATATTTTCGGTGTTCGTAAACGATCATAGAACATCAATGGCTGACTGCAGTAGTTTGAACCAAAGAGTTCGCTTGCGATTGAAAATATCATTATTGATACGCTGAAGAATATCTGAATAAAGGTTTACAATAGGCTTGACATCTGGCGTGCTAAAATGTTTGTCATGTTGAACTCTATCGAAGATTGTATCAGGAAATTTAAAGTTTCAGTTGAATAAGTTTTTTGTTTAACAGTTATACCTTTTGTTGGTTTTTAAACGGGACACCCTGTATTTTTATGGGAATATATGAAATAACATTTTAAATAAATAGAATACAGCGTGTTTCCTCCGCCCGTATTCTTTATGTCATGCTGGAAGCACACTTCAGTTCGTATAATTACCGCGAGCAATTATTGTCTTCCATGTGTACGCCAAGCTTCTAAAACTAATTAGAGAGGAAACTTCCAAAGTTTCTCGCGGGAATCACACCAAAGTTTATAATGCCAATGCTCTGACCATTAATTTGCGAAATCTTTATTACACACGAAGCGAATTCTACCGATTTAATTCACCCGCCATTTCCAACTCTTGCATGCAGGAAAGTTATTGTGAAAGAATAGTTTTCCTAAGCATTGCCGTTTGTACGGCAAAAATTCCGTTCATCGTAATGATGGGGGCAGTTTGTATCGTCTCTCGAGTGGGTGTACTAATCTGTGGTTTGATTCCTGGGTATTAGCAAATTAGATTTAGTGCAGCGAATTGCTATTAGCAATGTGGTGTTGTTAAAATGAACGTAAAAAGTATTCTTGTATAGAATTTTGTTACTTATGGCTCATAATGAGATTAAGGCTAAAGTAAAAATGACTCTGAATTGCGATGTAGTTGACAATGGAGATTTTCCAATGAATAGAAGCTATGAACACTCGAACACTTTGTCATATCTATTCTAAATTTATCTTTTAGAGGTTTGTAAACGTTTGGGAACCATTAAGCGAGAGCTGAAAAGCAATACAAGAACCATTTGAATTTGTGATTAAAGGTGGGTGGTTGTAATGTGTTCCTTGGATCTCAGGTCACGTTTGGAATCTCGACCCCCCACTCTCCCATAACATACAAGAACTCAAAGGTAATATCTGTCAGGAAATCGTTCGGATTTCTCAACATGATCTATAGCGAGTGACGAATAACTTCTTAAAGAGATGTCAAAAATGAGTAGAAAATCAAGGCGGGCAATTTCAACACCTCATTGATAATTTGGTAAGTATAATGAGTCTCTTAAATTGGTTTGTATATTGTATGGTTAGTTTGTTTTATTGTTTTACCCTCCCGCTAATCAGAGAGACCCGGCTGACAGGCTAACGAGAGGCAGCTCACCCATAGGCAAAACACTCCGGGGGAAAACAAAACTGATCGCATAGATCAAAGAAGTCTCTCAAGTGATACTGAGTAATGGGCTAATTTTCAAGGATTGGAAAATGGGCAAACTTAAATGGACAAGTTCAAACTTAAAATTTCTAAGAAAGGAGTTCCTGCAGAGAAGAAGAATGATATATAATTGATGTTACAGCTAATGAATGTAAATTATCGTAAATGCTATGAAAATATTTTCTAATTATTTTATTGTATATGCATTTTTGTGCAATAATGAAAAACATGTGTTGGTTTTAGGCCTTATATGCGGCAAAAATACTCTTTAAATACACTTAATAGTGTTGTATAATATTACTTGTAAGATACTGCGTTTAAATAATCTTGTAGTTCATGCAACTTCTGGTACTAATATATTTTCTGAAGAAGTACTGCATGACATTTATATCTTTTCCAAGCATAAAGGTTACCCTTCATGTTATGTTTTGGTTATGAATAAATTCCCATATCTTCACATCACGATACATACACATGACAATTCTAAATAACATGAAAGCTTTAAAACATGTAAAATGATTAACAATGGAAGTGCAACAACATTTTTCTTTTTTGCATGATAATTACAATTCAACCTTTTGGACTTTTCCCCACGAACAGTTTACAGTTATTGGCCATTTACGCCATTAACATGGCTAAGAAAAGCATTAAATTATTTTACACTTTTATAATCGTTTCGATATCATACACATGGAGTATAATGAGATTTATATTTTTTTCAGTTGTTTAAGGTATGCATTGTGTGTATACTGTTTATAAAAAATATAGTAATTTTGATGAATTTGAGAATGGCAACATTTTTTAAATTTTGTGAAGAAGTTATTTGCAAGTCCCTCAGAAATATGAGATCTTTTTCACCTATTAACAGTATTTGTCCATGTAAAACTTTTTCTGGTATTAATGAAAAGACTGGTATATAACGAGACATTTCTGCAGCCTTAAAACGAGAAGTCATCTGGCTGTGCAGCCGTGAAAACGCAATTAAGTTTACCGATTCGTTGTTCGGACCCTGCTCTTTAAACTCCAAGAACGTAACTTTGAGAATTCATCTTCCCTTTCGTTTGAGAGCAGCAGAGGAACTGTGGGACATCACGTGAGGGCGGGGGTCACAAAGGGAAGGGTGGGGGGCGAGATTCCAAACGTGACCTGAGATCCAAGGAACACATTACAACCAATTTTACTCAGACCATGCCAGCGCGGGGTAGATGAAGGTACAAAAACCCTCTCTACCACCCGGATGTAAAGTAACATGCAAGAATCCTCAAGGGAGAGAAGGCAGGAGATTCCCACCTCCAGCATCCCCTCAGAGTTTTCTTTTTCCTTCCACTATTTGAAAAAGGGAGTGGAAAAAATGTGTCTTAAAAACTTTTGGACTAGTTCCAGAAATGAACAAGTACTGTTAGAGTTGAAAAGAAAAGAGAGTGCAGTAAAGCAGGAGGAAGAGGCGTGGAATAATTTATAAACGCCTCACGCGCGCTCCTGCGCATGAAGAGATATTCAGGGGCAAAGGTTAAGTCACAGGGACTTTTATTCATTGTTACTCCCATGGCGACACTGAAGCGCGGGAGGAAACATTTACACTTTTCCTCTGTCGTCCCAGTTGAAGGATGAGACTTGAGGCGAGGGTTAGACTAGCTTTCCCTCCAGCAAAGTTTACGACTCTCTCTTGTGCTTATCCTGTTTTGTTTCCCTAGAAATATGTGATGGGGTAGCGTAGGTGTCTACCGTACCCATGAGCAGCGCGACTCATTAACAGTTTTTCATTTCCTAGAACTACACCCAAGTAGGAACTAGAAAAACACTCGAAACTTTCTGATACGAGAATGATGCTGATCACCAGTGTTTCATCTATTACAACTTAGACCAGGCGGAGAGTGAAAAACATTTGAAAGTCTCAGGTATGAAGAAAATGACCAACATTTTTTCATTTGTCGAAACGCGTAACCAGTAGGAAGTTAAAAATAGTTGAAGTACATCGTCTTTCATTTGTTAAAACATATTACGAGGCAGAAGCAGAAAAACATTTGAAAGTTTCGAATATTATAAAGTTGATCGTCAAGTCTTGCTTTGTGAGAGTAAGTGACTAATGAGAGATGAAAAACAATTTGAAAGTGCGGGATATGGTCAAGTTTAATTACCTGTTTCATTTCCTAAAACAAGTAACTAGTTAGAAGCAGGAAGCATCTGAAAGTTTCGAAGGTTATTAATGGTTCCTCGTCTTTGAAATACACAGATGAAAATTTTTGGAATTTTGGATATGCAAATAAATTTTAGAAATATATATAAATAGAAATATTAAAATCAATGAAAAATGTTTGGATATGAAAATGACTGATGAAATAAAGTTGTAAAAATGTCAATCTGCCTAAGTAAATAATAAAATATGAGAATAAAACGGTTATTTCATTGTTGAAATACAAATCACGTAGGAGCATAAAATACAACCGAAAGCTTGAATATAACGCAGACGTTGAAAAGCTGTAGGTATATTGTTTCATAAATGCAGATAAAAGTGTGAAAAACTATGCCGTTTCAAACATGTGTTTGGAATTTTTCAACAATCTAATTAATTGAAACGTAATTAAATGCATTTTAACGTTTCGACTGTGAGACGGGTTAATCAACGGCCTTTTATCCAATAATCCTAAATCTATACGAATCACATTTACATTTCTATTCTCGAAATGGGGTTTCACAGGGAAATGGTGTGTGCAGATGAAGAGAAGAAATAAAAATGAGTTATAACCTATTAAGTATATACTTTAAAAATGGCACACAATAAAAATCTTGAATGGAAAGGAAATGGAAACACATCACACTATTTATGATGGTGCTTCTAATAATACATGGTATTTAAAACATTTTTAGACATTGTTGAGATATACAGGAGCCATCAGAATAAATGACTTCTGTTATTGAGAATTACGAAAAGAAGAAGAAGAATAAGTTTGTACCTAAAACCAAAGAAATTTTGTTTTTGTATGACGTAATTACAAAAATCTTGCACTGCTGGAAGTGATGGCTAGTGACGTATATGGAGAGAGGGTTTTATCTGCCAAGTAGAACATTACGCACTACATATGTATCATCATCTATTGAAATACTTAGGAGTCTGTACATCTCTTTAACAAAAACAGAATATTAATAGTGAACAGTTGGACGTTATCAACACATTCCTCTTACTATCCATCTCTCCAGCTCCCAGCAGTTTTTACTCCCTCTCTTTCCCGTTTTGCCTTTCCTTCTTGGTTCTGCTTTCCATACCTTAAGCCCCTAAATAAAGTATCAGCCAATTCCTTGAACCCAAAGAGGTATCCATTTCAAGGACTTCATTTTTTGAAAACTTCCTCCATAGGACAAAATCAGACCTATGTATTGGATATGGTAAAATTTCTTGCACTTAATTTCTTAAACATTTCCTGGTGATTTGAAGAGCGCTGTTTTCGTGCAAGCTAATTATATTTGTATTAACTAGAACCGATAAATGTGAATCAAAATTACATGCATCTGTTCAGAACAAAGCTGAGCAAAGGCCCGTTATGAATTATCAGAAAATGAATTACCCCTTCGTAGTTTCATTATACAGAAACTGTTCCACAGCCAAACCAATTCATTTAATAACCACAGTAGACTGACAGGGATTGAAGCACTATTTGTAAGTGTTACGGTTGCAGTGATATATCCGTTTTTCATCACATTTGATAATGTTTAATCATCGTGGTGTTAAGTGATAAAGTGATGAGAGATATCCACTACACTGTGAGTGTATTTTGATTTCATGTGACACAATGTTATGGCTTCTGCAGGATTTCCAAACGGCGTTTCTCTAGCATTATGCTGACTTTTTATATTCACCAAGTGTAATTGATAGCCAAGAGTCTTTTTAGTGGGCTATCTTTCCGTATGTTGCCTATTACATTGATACGCTGGAACTATTTTGTGTTAAAGGCTGGCTATCAACTTCTTTGCCGTACATAGCAGCTTAAAATTTTGTTTCCAACAGTTCTTAAGAAGCAATTGAATGTAAAATGTTATTATCTTGATTTTGCCCTTTACATTAACATTAAACGAATGTGTTTTGCTGTCCTTATAGAATAATAGCCTGGCCCCTCTAAATCAGAATTAACGCCTGACAAAAAAGCCGTACAGAGTTACAAAATTTTAAGCATAAAATACAGACGTTATGTTAGTAAGAATTAAATAAACTTAACCATTAAATATAGAATTTTAATTTTTAGCATATATTGTGAAAATTATAATAGTTTCCAGGTAGATCTTGAAACTAATTCAGTAATACATTTATTTAAACATTTGCTCCTTTTTAAAAAACTATATAATTCTGTAAATAAAGCGCAATTCTTTCTCAAAAACATTTTTTTTAAAACCAAATTTATAAGTCGTGTTTCCAACTCTGTGGTGATTAAAAGTTAATATATTTTTCAATCTATCTATGAGTTGTTTTTAAAAATAAATTAGTACTGGGCAGAATAAAAGTTGAAAAGTTGAAAAAAAAAATTGATAGATGTATGTGATGTCTGAAATAATATCATACAAATTTTATGTGTGATGCATAATGCAATTGGAGGTCAATTTTCATTCACAATAGGTCAATATTTACAGGGCAAGTACAGTTTTAAATGCAAACAAATAATTCCAGGATAATATGTACTTGAAAATATGCTACAGTTAAAAATATGTATATCCATATTTCTTCAGAATTGTTCAGCAATGTAAGAGCAACTCTCTTTCGGTTTTCCTAATTTCCTTTTATTTTTGTTTACGTATAACAATTTATACAAAGCAAAATATGGGATGTCCAGGTAATTACACGAAAAAGAAGAAACTATATCTCAAGCTAATGCGTTTATAATCTTGCTGTGTTCACACAGAAAAATCGAAACGTTTGAATATATTGGCAGCGAGCAACGCTTATATGTCGTATCTTTTATTTCTCCCGCCTTGCCATTGTTAACAAAGTATGTCCTAATAGCTAATATGTTTTTTGTTTCGCGATTTGCCTTAAAAAAATAAACCAAAAGATTCTTGTTGAATGTACTGCCAGAGAGCTATGCTAATATATATATATATATATATATGTCTTTGTTTCTCCTGCATTACAATTGTTTTTACCGCCACGGGTGGCCGAGGTCGTTAAGTCACGGACTCGTGAACATGAGATCTGGGGTTTGAATCCCGTACCGTCCTCCCTGACTGAGGTTTTTCTCAGTCCTCATAAATGGCAAATGCCGGGGAGGTATGCTAAACGTATGCTTGCAACGTTTCCTTCCTTAAAAAAAAAAAAAAAAGATCCTTTCCCAATTTATCATTTCATCTTATGTATGTAGTAAAAACGGTTTTCCTCAGTCCTCATAAATGGCAAATGCCGGGGAGGTATGCTAAACTTATACCTGCAACGTTTACTTCCTTTAAAAAAATGATCCTTTCCCAATTTATTATTTCATCTTATGTATCATCAGTGCCCACCGCTTGTGGTGCCTCTGTAGTAAAAACGGGAGTTAAATATTATTAAAAAAATTAATACAATTGTTGACATTGTGATATTGGCATTCTGTAAGCCAGTCGCTATGTGTCTCGTTTTCTTTCCAATTTAATTTTGTTTCCATCGCAATTGGAAGATTTGGATTAATGGGGAGGCCCAAAAGCTTTGTGGTTGGCTGAAATGCGTTCAGTCATAGTGCAACGTCGAAAGGTATAAACCCGCGACAGCAACCTACACTGAGAGGGTCTCAGATAAGAGACAAGAAATTAGTTTCGTCTAAATGTAGTCTGCCACAAATGATGATTATATCGAGATGTAATCGAGCGTAAACAAACTTTCTGAGTTTCTCTTTCTGATGACAAGAACCTGTATCATAACTGAATTACTTTTTTTTTAAAGATAGTATTACGTTTGTTTTTTCACCAGATTATCCCGAACTCCTTGTACATAAATTTTTATATATTATAAATTTTACTGTGGTTATGCAAGTCCCTACAGAAAACCAGAAATAGATTCACACTAAAACATAATAGAAACACTATATGAAATTCTTCCTTGAAACACGTTAATTTTAAAACACAAATATATTTTAGTTTTTAAGCACCTAAAACTGCACTAGTCTCACATTCTCTAAAACTGATGCTTTAAACAGTCCAAAAATTAGAAAACTTTAGGGGACTTTAAAACAAAATGTCATTTTATAACAACAAACATACTATAACATCAACAACCCCTACTGCCTTATTCTATACCATTCTTTGAATGCTGGTACTATTATCAAGATTTTGCTGATAGCAATTTTGTGCCAAATTGTCCGACATTAGACGAACTTTCCTCAGGAATAACTTCAACATCCTAGATACTCAATCTGGTTCACATAGAAGCAATGACTATTTTACGTCAACGCAGTAACAAATTAGTATGCAATGCATGCACAAAGAATTAGATTTTATACACTTAATTTATTATGAAAGATGCATTAAAATTTATTTACATTACAAAGTTATGCTATTATAATTTACCTATAATCAGCATTGTTGCAATATTTTTGAAAATAAATATGCAAAATAACTTAATTATCTAAAAAGTCTGTTCTAAGCTATAGTGCCATTTATCACGTCTTATTTTTGCATCCATTTCTCTCTTCAGCTTCTATGTAAATAATACAATTTCTTGAGATGAATGGCTTGTACAGTAAAAGAAGCATATAACCCAGAATTATTGGACTAAAACTAATATGGATTGTAAAGATGATATTAAAATAAACAGTTTAATCTTCAAAAGCCTGTTGTCTCAGCTAATTGGAACGTGCAGTCGCAGAGACGTTGCATTGATGGAAGGGTAACACAGGCTATAGAGGCTGGGTTATAACATGCTAACATAGAATCGATATAAGGAGAACAGAAGGAATGGATGGTGGGAAACGCTTCTTGCACAACAACCAAGGGTGGTAAGGATTCTCAAGAGGTGCCCTTAATATTGCTGCAACCGCAAACACTTTGCACACGAGAGTGTTCCCGTTGCGGTCCCGCCCCTTCCCCTCGAAGCTTCCCCAAGAGCGTGGGACAAGCACATTACACTTCAAATATACCGTAGTTAGGAGTCGTATATGCTGAATCTCCGCTAGTTTGCGCCGATTTTAATTTTTTGAATGTCTGTATTGGTATTAGTTGATTTTTATGAGATGTAACCATTGATCACTTTTATTTAAGAAAAATATAATTAACTATCAGTGCTTCATATATAAGCATACAGTGTTTACGCACGAGGCATTAAGTGTGTAATTACCTACATTATTATTTGATATTGTTGTATATGCATTGTTTGGATTGTTATAAATTCATTTATCCTTTAAGTAGAGTGACCATTGGTGCCGGTTATTTTTTAGAAATTTCTAGAAGCATATCTTGAACCTTAATTTGATTGGTGGTTGGAATTTAAAATCAGATGTTTGTTAACACTCTTTCATAACCTGAAAGAATGAAAGTATAAGGTGAAACTTCATAAGGCTAGGTTTTCATGATGTCACAAACTTTAGACAAAAAACAGGTACGTGACAATGCAGGCTGCAATAATTGCGTTTTGTATGTGCTACTATTGTGTTGGGAATGAATTATTTCTGATTACAATAAGGCTTAAGTAAGAGCAATAGATAACATGCTTCTTTCTCAATGACGCATTTCATAAATAGAAGCTTTTTTTGATTTAGATAGCCTTAAAGGTTTACGTTGTCTTTATTTATTATCGTAAAATTCCCTGAATAACGAAAGGGTTTCTGACAACATGCATATAAGCAAAGTAGATTTAAACACAGAGTACGTGAGATAGTTACAACGAATGTTTTGATAATGTTTAGTGATAAAAGCGAGTTTTCGCAACTCTCTACGAAATACGGAATTATTTAAATGTTTGTTTCATTACTATATGTTTTTATTATATTGTTATTTTTTGTGGTTACTAAGTTCCTATCCAGTCTGTGGCCTAGCCTTATACAAACCACTGCTGCATTTTCTAATCTCATCAATGTGACTGTTCTATCAAAGCTAAATTCAAGACCCCATATTGCTGAACAAGTAAACAGAATCAATATTAAATCACCCGTGAAGAAATCTCTTCGGTTTATGAAAAGCAAAGATATTGAAGATATGGTGGTTTAATTTGATTTGTCAGTCAGGACCGAAAACTATAAGGAAGGTAAGTAGGTAAAATGACACTTCAATCGGGATCACAAATATGTTTTGAGAAATATGTTGATATTACTGGAATTACAAACCAATGGAACATGTATTTAATTTTAATTTTTTTAAAAAGGACATTTCAGTCGAAATTATATATGGGGAACCGTGGACTTACAGTCCATGCCACTTTTTCAAACCCGATTAACATCTGATTAACTTAAAAACTGCGGGGACAGATTTATGAACTAAAATTTATTTTGAGCAAAACAGTTAAAGACATAAAATACACTTTTTAAAAATGTTTTTGTCCCCCCCCCCCAATTGAAAGTCCCTTTATGGTAAATAGGAAGAATATATTACACTCTGCAATATCGTATTACAGAAATTTACTCGAATATCAGGATCACTTGCTTTCAATTCGTGAACCTTGTATATTTCTTAATTTTATTTGATTCAAATTTAGAAAATGAACTGATGGTCGTGAATGACATTTTTGTAAAAATATGCCAGAAAGGCGTGAAAGTAGTAGGACAACATTTTCAACGCCTCCTGTCATTAGATACGTGCTTATTTTCATTGTAGTTACAATTGCGAACTGGAATCAGTTGCTGAGATACTGTACACGTTTTGTCGGGAGTTACTGCTCTAACTCCGACCTGCCAGTTGGCGTGAGAGGACGACTAAAGCATTTATATGGGCTCAACATTTCTAATATAATGTGACTGTAAGATTGCAGAACATTCCTAATTGATAATGTAATGTTTGATAATGCTTTTATTGCTGTCGCTATTTAAATTATGCAGAAGAACTAGAAGAAAATGAGGACCAAAGTCAATGTTTTCAGAAAACATGGGCAAGGCTTCAATTCCCCTATGGAAGTTGGAATAAAAAGTGTCCGCATACATATACAAACATAACTGTTAAAAATACAATTTCACTGTGAAATTTAAACACCTTCCCTCGTAAACTAGTTTTTCATTGCAGCACACTACCTTGTTCTGGTGCAAGCAAGCATGGTAAAGAGTTATTTATCCGCAAAACAGCGGTGAGTTGGCAGTAAACTAAGTGCATATATATTAAAATGCTAATTGTTTTGCATATAGCAGTGGCAGTATAATTGTGCTTTGTGCACCCAGTAACACAATTTCTAAAAGTTCCCCCTTTTGTCAGCTTCACACTTTAAACAGTATGCTAAACAGAACAAAATACTTTTAATTGAGTGTAGCAGAGAGCGGTATTGTAATCTCGTTAAAAGTACTGCTCGTAGTCATTGTAAAAGTTAAGTTTGTTAGAAACGGAAACATTGGTACAGGAAAATGTTTCATTGTAAATAGCAGGTCTAGGTTTAGCTCATGCAGTGCTTCAAATTGTTCTTGGTTAACAATATAGAACCTTGCAAACAGTCCTCGTTTTTTACTTTGTGTTTCGCTTTTATAACTCATTAGTAAATGCAACATCCATTTTCACTTTGAATTCAAAATGGAATATCAACTCACTAAAAATTGTGTTTCTGAAGTTTAGCACTCCATTGAATTTGTGAGGTTTTTGTGTTTACACGGTACACAGTTTCTGAACTCAACATGCCCTTTTTTAAGAAACTCAATGAAAGACAGGTCGATTCTATTGTTTTATATATATATAAGCGAACACTTAGTAATGGAACAGAGAGCCTGTGGTTCCTCAGTAATAAAAATGGGCTTTAAACACAATTCAAAAAAGAAACAGAAATTAAAAGGGTTTTACTAGCAGCGAAAGGGGGGGGGGGAGGCATGAAATAAAACGAAAACCTTTAAACAATAATTATTTGAAAGCTGCAGTAAACATCTGGAAAAAATAAATCAAAATGGGTTCCCAAATACTCTAATCACGAAGGAAAAAGACATGATAGCGACCAAGAGTGGAAGGTTACATCGAATAGAAAACGGCAACTACCAGAAACCAAAATGTGGTTTGCATAATATTCTGTTTTCACACCAGCGCGTAACGCGGTTTTGATATGGAAGTCACAAGGAAAAAAACTGGAAGTCAGAACCATGGATCTTCAGTTTACCATGTCATATCTTAACTGTAAGGTTCTTCTTGTAGAGGATAACAATTATTAAAGCAGTGGAGTTAAGTCTCCTAAACAGAGAACTAGAAGATGCCTGGCGATTACGAGAAATAAAATTGAAAGGAAACAAATGAGCAGAGTTTTATAGCGTGAAGATGTAGAAAGTTACAGATGTTGACGATACTCTTCCTGAATGGAGAGTAGCAAACAGCCCCAATAGAATGACAAATGATTTACTGGTTGATACCTCTTTTATATTTATATTAATAATACTGCAAAGAGTAAACAGGTCTGTTGTAGTGTAGTCAGTGTCGCGTGAATCAGAATCACCTACACAGCCAGCATTTTGCTATTTTAAAACGGAAGGTCGCAAGTTCCGGACATTTACATCGGGTGACTCACCTAAAACTAATCTGAAATCGCAGGTGCTATTGTAATGCTGCTTTTACAAGAATGACATTTAGACAAAGGGCTCATAATTGCATCCCATACATAGATACAATTATCACAATATGTATTTCTTGAAAAAAGTTACATTTTTTTTTTCAAATGGAACAATGCCCATTGACATCAAGGGGAAAAAACGGAGTTAATTGAATGTCATTGGGGTTTCTGCAGATTCTAAAGGAAATCGTAATGTGAAAAATTTAAATATCTACAGTAATCCGCTCCATTTAATTCCTTAGTTACCAGGCTACAATGTTCGTGTGTTTACTGTTCGTAATTAAAATGTGTGTGGTTATTTTTTCTTTCCAAATTCCGAGAAAGCACATGTTATACTTTGTAATGTTTTTTTATTGTATCATGTGCTAGCACTGTCTTAAGAAATTGAAAAATGAATAAACAAATTCTGTAAATTTTGAAGAAAAAACAGAATATCGGTCTTCACAGATTGTGTTCAAAGTGATGACCATCAGCTACAATGCAAGGCTTCCAGTCAGTCATGTAAAGTTTGCTGCACTTGTAGCATATCAGCAGAAGTTTCAGAACAGGCAGCTGCAATGATTTCATATCTTCTTGTGTAGTCTGTATGTCCTTGTATGCGGTGCCTTTTAGCTTTCCTCACAGAGAAGGGGTTAAATCTGGTGAACGGGCACGCTAAATTACAGCTCCCCTTTGTCCAGTTCAACGATTTTGACACAATCGTCGAAGACAAGCGTACTTCTTTCAGCAAGAACATTCTTCTTACATTCTCCGTACACCACAATCATGCACACTTGTTTAGTATTAGTTAATACCATCTTCAGCACGTCCTACTTCAAGAAACTACCATAAAGTCCTAGCAAGGGAAGTCCCAATGCAACCAGTGTAAAACAAACAAAATGTAAACAAACATACGAACACCATAGTCTAGTAACTAAGCAGATAAATGGACCAACAACTGTAGATATTTAAAACTTTCATATTACTATAGCTGGTAAACTATCTACAATAAAATGGTTCAAAAACACCATAGTCATTCTAATTTCGTCTAGTTGTATTTTCTTAATGTTAATAGGAATTGTTCCATTTGAAAAAACGAACTTTATTCAAGAAACACACATTCTAATATTTATTAACATCTGTGCATGAGCTGCAATTATAAGCCCGTGGATAAACTTCAATTCTGTGAAAGCAGCACATCAAGAGCACCTCCCATTTCAGAAATATTTACGGTGCAAGTTTAAGACATTTCGCCTGGCACAATGTGGATATTGCTTTGTTTATCATACAGCTTTACATAGAGTCTACTTCGATTATATTTCTAAGTACATACACAATGCATTTGTATGCAACATGGATCATCCAATTATCTGATCACCAATACAGCGGAGGGGGATTGCATTGGCCGATAAGCCATCGCCTAAAGCCAGCAAGGGCGGGTGGCAGGATATATCAATCTGCTAATTTGGTCTTGAGTTTTATGCCACTCAATCCGTGTCATTTGAACAGTGAAAGAAACAACACTGTGAATATCTACTGTAAATAAGTTTTATTTTGAAATTAAAGGATGCTATTTTATGTATATAGGTTTTCATTGGCATCTCCCCTGAAATACATAGTCGGAGTAGAAAGAACTCAGTCCGCCTTATCGCACCAGCCCAATCTGCTCTCATCTCGTGTGAGTTCTCGATTCTTTCTTTGCCTAGATTCCTGGGTCCTGCAACACTTGAAGGCTCCTTATTCTTGTGCAGCATAGGGGAGATGTGTTTGGTTTATAATGGTGTTTGTGGGACAAGGGTGGCCTTGGGAAAACCACTATCATAATGATGCTTTATTGGCGAGTCGAGGGGACAAAACATCTGTCAAAACAGGTGACAGTTGAACGCGCACACAATACCATAGAATATTCACTGCTAACCCGAGGACTTGCTATGGGTTGAATAATAGCTATTGTGGTTTAAATAAAGCTACACCTGATTACCATGAATGGTAATAAAATAATGACAAAAATCATTGAAATAAGAATTTAACGAAATAATATGCAACATTCTATATACGTTTAAGAACGTAACTGTACATTTTTTTAATAGTTCGGAGAAATTCTAATTTTCGTTCAAGATAAATGTACCCTTGTGAACATAAGAACATACTGAACACAGTGTTTTATTTACTGTGCATTTTTTAAGGATTGCGGTTTACAGCCGTTGATGAAAAGTGTTTTAAAAAATCTGCAACATTACCACAAGTAAATTATTTGATAAATTTCAATTTAAACTGCATGGAAAAATGGAACCACTAAAATATTGTAATAATTATTTACTTTCTAGCATTTATTTATTAAAAATAACTTTTATAATCTTCTTCCTCAACGACCATAACTTAAGTATTTTAGAGCACTAAATGCATGTTCAACACAAAAGTCTAATGATTAAACATATTATATTTATTTTCACTCAAAATACCTCAAAACATTTATACTTCCTTTGTTTGCCTAAGGGACAAGATATATGTTCAATAAAATTAATTAAATGAAAGGAAAAATTCACAAATACCTAAGGGCAAGCCTTCCCTTACACCTCTTATTTGGTGAACTATTCCAATTTCATTTTTTCCAGGATTATGCAGCCATTTCCATTTTCCATTTAACACTTATTTATATATTAACATTTCAGTGTACAAGTAACTCCATTTGCAAAAACGCAGTACGGTTTCGAAATACAGTATGGAGAGAAATACAATAAGTGAAATTATTGTGCATGCATGGCTAAGTTGATCGGCAATGACTATGAACATGCTGTGGCTGCATCAAACTACAATCTTAAATGGAGCTCATTAAGGACAGAAATCAAGTGGCTACCTGCAGTGATGTTCTAGTAGAAGCCCAGCAACGATGAACTTAAATAAGGTGAGAACAGAAAATCAAACCATGCATCATGACAGATGAATCTTGTAATGTCATAATTACAGCTGCAGTTCAGAAAATGTCTAAGAGGAGTATAAAAGTTGCTTTACTTAATTTTCAGTAAAAACCCTGAACTATTTGCAGGTTTTAGCAGCAGCGAGATTAAGGGATATGCTGAGTTTATTTTGCAAAAGAAAACAAAATTGATCACAGTCGCAGTAGAACAGAATAAATTCATTGATATTGTTTGCTAACAATTCCGTTATTATTGTTATTATTATTATTATTATTATTATTATTATTATTATTATTATTATTATATCATTGATGATAATCAGGTGTAGTTTTATTTACCCCACAATGGCTTGTGATTGGGACGCGGTCAATTTTATTTCATACCGTGAAATGTGTAGTAATTCTGTTCATATATAGAACCCATTAAGTTACTTGTTTTCTATACCAAATTTAGAATATGTTGCTTTTCTGTAGCATATTATGAAACAACATAAATGAGAAGTTTCTATTTCATATTTTGGAAAGAGGGGAATTGTACATTTTGAAAGCAGAGGAAGAAGAAAGAATAATAACAGATATGTATAGAAATATTATTTCGCAAGGATGTAGTGGAAATTACCAAAAGACTCTGTATCAACAACCTGAGGTATAAAGAGCTTAGAAAACGGAGTGTTCAATGCGTCATTATAAGAATATTGAAAACAAAGTAGTAACTTTTTGTGTGTTTTCTTTCTCTTTTTCCCCTGTAAACTTCAAAAATTACTTTTAATCTATTACCCATATCGTTTTTGTGAATTGGATTACATGTATATTATGCGTTTAATAAATAAATGAATATGGTATACATGGACATTTACAGCCCTTAAGTTACAATTGCTGAAAAGAACAACAAGAAAGAAAGAAAGAAGGAAGGAAGGAAGGAATAAGGGTGGGTGGGTGGGTGGGTGGGTGGGTGAGTGGGTGGATGGATTACAAGTTAATGAGATTTGTCTCAAATTTTATCTCTAAACGTATAGTTTGTACAAGAGGAGATATGATTGTTACAGAAAGTGCAGCATTGCCTGTAATATCTGTTTGCAGCAACTAATATAAAAACATTTGGTATCTGCAAAAACATTTCAAAGTTTATGCTGCTCTGTACCAATATGTTACATAATCATTGTTTTAGGAACTTAAACAATTAAAAATGTTTACCATAACAGAAAGGTAAAATTCGATACCCTGCTTTTATGTTAAGAATACACATTTAGCACTCTTTACAAACACCATTATGTGAAAATTTCCACAAACTTTCACAAATTTGCATAGGAAGCCTTAAAAGATTAATTACTTCATTCAGAATTGCTTGCTTGTTTGTTCATAAATTACTTGCCTTTACCTATTTAGCTACTGTATTCATATTTACGAACCTTGACGAGAATCGAAAGCGTACAATAAAAGCGCACGTTATATACAATGCGCACCACTCAAGTGTTTGCGCGTTCTCCCAATTTCATCATACCCTCCTGAGTCGAAAGGCTGGCGTTGTCAATAATAGCAAACCATAGTAGATGTGAACTTATGTCAGTTGAAAGTACGTTATTATGGAATGCGCTGGGGGGTAATTATTGCAACAACTAAATTATAATCAATGTTAGTTACAATGTTGAGCAAAGTCTACCTCCTAAGTCAAAACCATGTTGACAAGTTTAAAAATTTTCACTAACGTTTAGCAGAAATTGAGTTGCAGAGACATCAAAAACTTTCTACGGTGATGTCAGGCGTACCGAAAGAAAATGACGCTACTTTTAAATTTTACTTTGAAATTTAGGCGAGAGACACGAATTATTAAGTCTTCTTTAAAAAATATTTCGACACTGATTTCCCCGTTCCGTAGTATTGGCCTATTCATCTCTTTCTAGGTCTTCTTGGTTTGTATTGAATTATCACAAGTAATATCACAAGAGGGTCTGGGATTGCCGATAAGTTCACGAACATAGTGAGTGAATTTATTTAGAAAGCTGAACCCTCGAATGATATTTATTAGGACTATTTCACGAATAAAATGAGAATTAAAATATAATTACCATAAACTGGGCTTGTACTATTGTAATAATTGTACATTCGTATTACGAATAATTAACCTTTTCAAGCCATATAGCAACAGACAAATGTCGATTGCCAGTAATGCCAATAGAGAAGAGTCAAATATGGGGTTGGGACTATTTCATGAATAGAATGAGGAATTAAATGATATGTGTTTGAAATTCGCGCACGAATTATTAACAATTGTATAAATGTTTTACTAATGAATACCTTTCTATTCAAATACCGTGAGAATGAAATAGACGAAAGTCGACTATTACATTCGCTACCGTTAAATGTACTAATACCAACTGAGAAAACCAAAACAGAGATAACATTTTATTATTCAGAACAACATGTTTATTAAGATTTATGTTTGCTTAGACAGATAATGTTAAAGTTATATAATCTATAAAATGATTTCAGACTGAATGAATACGCAAAAACAATTGCTTGAGTTAATACACATTAAGTTATTTAAATTTACAAATATTGAAAACACAGAAAAGTGGTCAGTAATGCGTGCTCAAGAATTATATAGTGAAGGTAGAGAGTTGGCTACACTGACTACAAGACAAACGCACGTCGCGTGATTAAATGGATTTGATAATAATTTTCGATGATTTCACTACGGTATCCGGGCTGTGATTGCTCAAAATTCAAAATCTTGTTTCGTTTCGTTGGTCGAAATAAAGGTGACATGACATAAATGGAATAGTTATCTTAAGTAGTCTATCACTTATCACCCTGTTTATGTGATGTTTTCATTTCCTTCTGAAAGATTGTAGCACGATTTTATATTCCGTATTGCTGATGAATACCATCGCTTCTGATGAAGTCACTGCTACATGCGGTCTTAAAATCTTATTTGAGCTGCTGCAATCCTGTTATTTAAGACCTAAGATTCACTACGGGCTTACTTCTGTTATTATAAAATCTTAACAATATTTGACTCATCATTTTTTTTTCTAAAATTACTTTTTAAAGCTCCATTAACATAATTCTATTTTTTGAATAGTTATATATTGCCTCTCTCTTTACATGTGGACATAGGGCACATCCATATACCTTAATCCCAAATTCGCTTTTATTTTATTTCTTTCTTAGTAGTTTATTGGTTTTAAGTCATATACATATATCTTTACATACTGCTTTGATTGCCTCGATTATCGCCATATATTCTATTTATCGGTTTCTAAATTTTCTATCAATTTGTTTCTGTTCACTCTATCATAATACACAATGTACAGGTGATATGTACAGGTAAATTAAACGATATCCTTTTCTCAATTTTATTTTACAGTATAGATTGTATAAGATGTAAACCTTCTTTTAATAAACTCATATTTTTCTTTTTCAAGGAGTGATTTCACATATGTATTTACAAAGTCTGTTTCATATGATGTTTACTGTACATAATAAAGTCTGTCATTTTGTATAGTTATGTCCTCTGTAATTTATTTCCATCTTATTTTATAGTGGATATTTTCTACAATTCCGGTATATTTCCATTTATATTTTTATTGAATTGGAATATTCTTATATTTAATGCAATGATTCCCAAACCTTTTACGTTATGTTTGTGGTATCCATGGGACTGGGATTAGAAATTCTGAGCACCCCTGTTAATATTTTTTTAAAATTATGTTAAATTATAAAATTTTAATTTCCTTTGTGATACATATGTAAATAATATAAAAGAAAAATAATGTAACATTATTAACAATGTAACTAAATTAACAATAATAAGAAAATCACAAAAGGATAAAACAATAAGGAAAAGTCACAAAGGTGTAATCTGTATATCACATTATAAAAACCGCCACGAGTAGCCGAGGTCGTTAAGGCGCGGACTCGTGAGCGGGAGGACTGGGGTTCGAATCCCGCCAGGACCGTCCTCCCTGACTGAGGTTTTTTCAGGTTTTCCTCAGTCCTCATAAATGGAAAATGCCGGGGAGGTACCCCAAACTTAGCCTGGAACGTTTCCTTCCTTTAAAAAGAATATCCTTTCCCAATTTATCATTTCATTTATCATCAGTGTCACCGCCTGTGGTAACACTAATCAAAAAATATATAAATATAAATATATAAGGTCATTGCAAAATAGCTGCCTAGACTTATTCCTCAGTTCAAAAGCAGTAACGAGTTGTCAGGCATTTTTGGAGCTGTACCGTAGCAATGAAAGAGAAGATCTTGAACCAGTTATAGGAGGTGAAACTATGTTTCTCCACTATGATCCCTTGACAAAAGAGATTCAATGGAGTGGCGTACGCCTCTAAAGGCGAAGGTAGCTCAGTCAACCAAGAAGATCATGGCCGTAATCTTTTGGGACTGTGAAGGAATATTCATTGACTTCAAGGAGAGGAACACCACAGTAAATGGGGAGTACTATGCTGGCCTACTGCACAGATTACGTGCTTCCATCAAAGAGAAAAGGGGAGGAAAGCTGAATGGTGGTGTGCGCCTTGTTCACGACAACACGCCTGTGCACACAGTTCTTGTTGCTTTTTTTTTTTTTTTTTTTTTTTTGAATGATTTATTTATGGACGCTCTTTAACAGCTCTGGTCATCAGCGTCCCATTCAACTCAGGGCGTGAAACGGCGGACAAATTTTGCTCAAAGGCCTCTCTTTCAGGCTTGAGGTTCTTTTTCGTGCCGTAAATGTACGACACGGGACCCACGGCTTTACTTCCCTTCCGAAGGAAGCCATACTTAGGATTTTTACGCCCCGAAAAAATCCATCGGTCCTGGCCGGGTTCGAACCTGCGATCTTGAGTTTGGGAGGCAAGTATGGTAACCACTACACCACCAGGACCGACAGTTCTTGTTGCAAAGGAAGATGTGAAGAAATATGGCTCCAAGGAGATCGACTATCCAACCTACAGCCCAGATCTAGCTCCCAGTGACAATTTTCTCTTAAATCTCCAGAAGGACCTTCGAGGAAGGAAATCAAAGTGTGACCAAAAAATGATGGATGCTGCTTTTGCACATTTTGCAGAAAAGACTTCTGACTATTTTTGGGGGGGATTGAAATGTTAATCCAAAGATGTGAAAAGTGTATTGCAATAAAGTGTAACTATATTGAAAAGCGAAATATAGTGTTTGTTTATATCATACCTAGAAAATGGTTAGGCCGGAAACTTATGGGCCTACTCTCGTTTCTGTTATAACAATAACATTCTTTTTCTGCTCTTGTTTTCGGGATTTCAAATTCTAATTACGTTTTTAATAACAGCCAATGTTGCTTTTAGCCTGAAATAATATTTTTAATTTATGAGCAATATGAGCATATATGTGTCTGTATTCAAATATGTTAGCTATAATTTTAATAAATACGCAAGGGTAGATGCTATAAATAACTTTCAGCACTACGAAATACAAATAAATCATAATCATCATCTATAGAGGTTAGCCCTAAGGCTGTTCCGGATCCTGTATGAATAATGTAATCAATGCCAATGCTAATACAGTGGCACAACTCCATGGCAATGTATCACTATTACACATGAACAACGCCTATTAGATAACAGAAAAAAATAAAGCTGCACTGACATGGACAACATTAAAATTCATCATAGCCGGAAGCGGAAGTGGAATCTGATAGTGTTGTATTATCACATGGGTGCCACGGCTGGCTAATGCAAATACTGGTAATAAACATTCAACGTTTTTTCTCGTATTTAGCTTTTAGACTTCCTTTGTGTTCATCTTTACCAGATGGAGTGAAATAAAAAATCGAGGAAACTGTGTCATTTTTAGTGTCTTATCAAATGACTTATTTTATGTACAAAACGCCAAAATATGGGCATAAATACTTATAATTAATAAAGTAAATGACATCTATGTTGAAATTAAACAATATTTAACAATAAATTCACTTTTATTATAACAACTACAGTTGCGGAGATCTACGAGTAACTTCTTTATAAAGTTTAGAAATGGAAACTAACTTTTATTTTAAGTTTTTTAGATTGTGATTTAATTAAATATTGACATAAAGTAGAGAAATATATTTCTCTATATATTTAGAGAATTTTATTTTATTTCTCTAAATTTTATTTTATTTTATTTTATTTTATTTCTCTAAATTTCTCTAACAAATTTTCGATACAACTCGAAATTTTGACACTTATATTGCATAATTTAAGTTTTTAAAATTATTTCCCGAAAGTTTCTATCGACGTGGGAGAGTATATTTTTTTATTTACAGAAAGATCACTTGGCTTGTCACTGGAACATAAGTGGAAAGAAAATGCACATGCAATAATATTCTGAGGAGTTTCACAGCTTCCTTAGTAAATATGAGGCTTAATAAGAAAGTTGGATGTTTTGCGCTCCTATTCACTGCGGTGTATAATTGAATGCAAATTGTACCATCCACTTTACCGTGGTTCATTATCTAACTCTTACTATGACTTATTCTTTCTAGTTTTCCTATTTATTTGTGAAAATGTATTTCAAATATATTTGTCACAGAAATCATTTGTTTGTTCTCATTAAAATACCCTTTACGAACGGCAGTGTATTTAGAGGGCAAGAAAGAGATCAAACTTTAAAGTCTAGGCATAAATTTTAAAATTTACATTCCGGTGATATTAAAAATGTAAAAATAATATGAATAGATAAAAATTATAAAATACACAATTAATATTAATATACATAGAAATATGTAATGAATGTTTGTAATAATATGCAATGTAAATTTGTATTTCAAAGCCAAATTCTAATTCACAAGGTCTTCGTTTAAAAAAAAAGTGAAAGGAATATGCAATTATAAAAATTTGGGCTCTATAGATAAATAATCACTACCATTAAAGTATAGAAAAAAGTGTTCAACTATGCAAAATCCGTAGTTTGAATTGTCAACCTTACAGTAATCATTACTGATAAAAAATGTTATTCTTTACTTAGAAGCTCGGAGTTTTGTTATGGATAGCTAAAAAGGAAGTGCACGATTACACCTGTAAAGTACACTATTATATTAATGTAACTGAATATAATACGTTAAATTTACTTAGATGTATGCTCTATGATACATCATAATTTAGCGTATTATTCTTCAATATGAATAAAACACTATACAGAGACATTATAAAACACAAGTTATTGATTAAATGAACGCATAACTACTGCTATGTCTTTTTGTTTAAAATAAAATTGTTAAATCAAGCCATAGCGTGTGTTAAATATTGCTCTCCTTTCCATGGTGCTGTGCGAACTAGTTTTATTGTTTTCTACACACCAGCGCCGCTTGCAAATGTTGGGATATTTAATCCATTCTCTCTCTGCGGCTATACCAATCGGTGGAAAGAAACTACCAATATCGATACTTTTTATGTTGTTTTTAAAGTGAGTATATCCGTGACATTGTTTATGTCAAGGAAAGAGGTAATTTCTGCTAAGCTTTTATAGCTTTTAAATTTTCTTTAGAAATAAAAATGGTTGGAAATTCTTAGTGCAATTGGGATTTATTTTGAGGTGACATTTAAAACACATTCTGAATTGAAACTTTTCGCAAATCTAAAGATGAACTCCAACTGCATTATTCCCTTTTTAAAAAGCTTAAAGAACAATGATATGATAATAACAAGAAAGGAATGATAAATGGCTATAAGATAAGCTTTTGGTGTAAATGGGTTTAGTATCTTGTCTGTTAGAAAGTTTACTTTCTCGACGTTACCTTAAACACACTATCAGAGAACCGCACTACTATATTACTACCACCGCTATGGAGAGGACGGGAGGAGAGTCTGGGTTAGAGATTTATTAAGACCCTGACTGCGCCTGGCGTGCCACTCGAAACACTCCGGGGCTCCCGGTGGATGAGGGTTCCTACAAGTGCCCCGGGGGCCCACAGACTATACATAACTCGACAACTGTAGTGTTTGGTGCTACTTGCTACACTCCTACCACCAAAGATGGAGGCGTCTTTCGCATACCTTCTCTGGAATTTTTACTTGGTACCTTAAACTGGATGAATTTCATATGGAGGACATTGTCACATTATAGGACATTTTTAAATTTTGTAGGCGGTCCTAAAGACTAAGGAACTCGATGCAACTTTACTCTTTGGGCCTCGAGTATTTGAAATAAATAGTTAATCTGAATAACTGCGAACTAAGATGCCATATTTCTTAATGAGTAGTAAATAGGGTCTCTATAAATGTGTACA
This sequence comes from Metallyticus violacea, assembly GCA_030762175.1. NCBI lineage: Eukaryota > Metazoa > Arthropoda > Insecta > Mantodea > Metallyticidae > Metallyticus > Metallyticus violacea. Next base: position 124,343,834 of record CM060832.1, read on the forward strand.
CCATAAGGCTTTACAAAATGCTCTTTTGAAAATTGCTATGTAGTTACTCAAGACAATAGTTTATAAATTATAAGCTATGAAAATAAACAAACACAACGTGCAAAAACGTGCACGTGAATAGTATTAAAAGATGCAACAATTTTTTTTTCATTGTTAGTAATCGATACGATTCGGAATCAGTAATAATATAAATTGTATCTTAAGGATTTTTTTCGGGCTGAGTTCTTTCCTTGTTTCTTTCAGTACTGTCAACATTTTATGTTCCCATTTTGTTCAATTGATAAATGCACATGTTCCAGAAACGTTGTATAGTTTTTTTTTAAATAAGCAACCCCATATAAGCGAAAGAACTGGATAAAAATAGCAGCTTAACAACCGCCAAGACCTGATTACTGAAAAAAAATGTTAGTACTGTTTAACGCCCGTTTTTACTACTGAGGCACCACAGGTGATGGACGCTGATGATACATGAGATGAAGTGATATATTAGGAAAGGATTTTTTATAGAACGGAAACGTTTAGGGTACCTCTCCGACGTTTGCCATATATGAGGGCTGAGGAAAACCTGGAAAAACCTGTCAGGGAGCCGATACTAGTGGGATTCGAACCTCAGACCTCCCGCTCACGAGTCCGCTTCTTATCGACCTTGGTCACCCATGACGGTAAAATTAATACTTTGTCTAGTACTGATAATATAGTACAAACACACAGAACTGAAATAACACAGCACGAAGAAATGCTTTTTTGCTAATTATACACTCCACATGTTACTTTATATTTGCCTTAAAATTGGTATTTCTTTTAATTACGGATTTGTGTTGTGCTGCATATTAAGCATGCAAGCCTTGATGGCACCGCATGCGCACTGTAAGCGACCTCTTTCTCTGTTGTGGAGAGTGACAAATATTAATACATATACATTATCTCTATAGTTTTCTTGGCAGAATTTTCACATCACACACAGGACTTTGAAATGTTTTGGGGAGCTAAGATTGTCATTGTCAGTATTTTCATGATGAGAAACATTAGTATTAGTATTAGTACCGAGACTATCAAACGACTGTTCTTTAGTTGTGGAGAACCAGGCAGTGTGCCGGGTATAATTCCTTGACTATCATCAGAACTGAAAGTATCATTCTCATTATCGGATACCAAATCATCACTACTAACATCGCACTCTTCAAGTTACGCAATTATCTTATCATCTAGGCCTGTCCTTAAAACATCACAGTAACAATTTGCCGTTTTCAACCCTGAGAACAAACACTATGAGACAAGAACTGACAGGGTTACTCAAAACACAGAAGAATGCCGGAAATCCTTCATTACATTACCTAATGAACTTCAGAGCTATTACTTTTCAAGCCCTTGCATTCCCTCACCAAAGGCTGGCACAAAAATGAGTTCATCATAAGATTTTAAACTGACCGACGAAATCGGCGCTGGCAGTCTCTGACCAGATTTAAAGAAGCCGACCAGATCGGCTCTGGCATTATAATGGTGAGCGACCGCGCTTGCGCATGGCACCAATAGTGTTAATGTAAATTTACGCTGACTACAGCCATTGTTAACAAAGTTACATCTTCTAAATTTAGGATGCAAACAAAATGATCTTTCAAGAAGGTTATAAACATTTTAATTCCATAGAAATATTAGGAAATAACTAATTTAAGTTAATTAGTGCCCATTGTTCTATTCTGAAACATGGGCGTCTCCTGTAGAAGGTTTCGTTTATCAAGCAAAATTCCAGTTATACTTATTTTTCGACAGAGGCAGAGGTACGGGTGATACCCGCGTCGCCTCTACCTCCATCTGATGGAGTTCTTTAACGTGCCGTAAATTTACGACACAGGCCGTTCTTCCCCGAGGACTTGTGCTATCGACTCGGGTCGAGTTTCACTCCGGAAATATTGGGTCTAGAGGAGATAGCGCTACCTTTTATTTTTCCAGTCTTATTAGCTCTTATTGATTAAATGATTTTTTTTTCTTTCGCAATTTTAATGCGTTTTCCTTTATAAATCACTTTATTATATTGTCATGCTTCAGTGCAACGTCGCATGTTTCACATGCATTCATACTGCTTGTAAACATGGAGAAATAATTCACCTTTGCTTTTTAGCATTATTCAGCACCTTTCTGTTCACACTACTCGCTGGTAAATTTTCAGCTAATGCGATAAGTAGAAGCTGCTACTGACAGTAGTAGTCAGTATTCCAAGTCTACTTACCACTTTCCCCATAGCTAGGCAGTTTACGAGCTATGCTGTTTACATTGGATAAGTGCACGTTCCGCAAAGCTAGCGATTTGCAAACTAGCTCGCTACAGCACTCCTTAATCGATATTGTACGTGGTAAATAGTGATGTGGGCAAGAACAACGGAAGATAAGCAAGAAAACGAAGGTGAGAATGTTATTTTATCAGTACGAATCTGTCAAAAGAATGTATAAGTATAAAACCTATCAGCAGTTTTTACTAACTTATAAGGTAATACTTTTAAGTACACGCTTTCAAACTCGTGCCCTATTCATTGTAAGAAGTTATATAAGCAGCCAAAAAGTTTAAATAGATCCGTAAAGAGCCAACGGGTTCGGTAAAATATATATTCTGTAATTATTGTCCAGTCATATTTATGTCAGCAGGTTAACGTGTAACTTATAAAATATTATGAAATTTTGGACGAAAGGTAATGTACAAGATGCAAAATAATGAACAAAAAACTAAACATTTCAATTTTTTCAATGAACTCTGCAGCATATTCTAGACACCGTTATATCCACTGGGACCAACGTTGGAAGCAACTATGCTACTTATTTTTCGACTTCGTACTTAATTATTTTATAGACTGTAAGACATCTTCAGGCTGGAGAATCTGTGTTTACGTAATTCGTTCTTCACATTCAGGAATACGAAGCCTCAAGATGCTAAGTCAGGACTGCATACAGTTTTACAGATATTCTCTTCAGAAACAAGATAGTTGAATTTGCATTGTGAACGTAGCTATCTATGACCATCATCGTTTCTTTCCAAGCTTCTTGGTCACTTCTCTGTTGGAGGTTTTTTATTTACCAAGAACCAAACCGATGACTACTGTTAAATTATGAAATGCAGGTCTTATCACCTGTTACGATGTCAGAACCTCTTCAAAAGTCAACACTGCTAAACCTTTCGGCTTCATTCCATTTGATCTGATTTTGCCCTTCTGTTAAGTGTGCGGCAACTGTTGCGATGAAAATTCCCTCTGTGTTAATACAGCCTGGAAGAAACACTTGCCGAAACATCTTAATTGTAAGATAATAATAATAATAATAATAATAATAATAATAATAAATACTTTTCCATTAAACATTGCACATCACAATCGCATGGATCTCTACACCGTTCATGTTCTTGTAAAAGATTTAATATCCTAATTTACTGTTTAACTATATAAGAGACCAACAAAATTAACAAGAACGCGCACACATACATAAACATATATACAATAATTCTAATATTATTTAAATGTTATTTATATACAATGTTTATAGAAATTTCTCGTCCCAAAAATTACGTATTTCATTAAGAAAATGCGCAGGCTTAGCCAGTTTGGTCTATTTCAATTAAGTTCCAAAGTGCGAGACTACCCATATTGGAAGTCAAAAATAAATCTGGGAGAAAATTTATCCTGACATCTTCTTTCTGCGTACACTTAGACAAATGTGCACCATGTCTTCCGGTTCCGCATATAAACGACAAATCCACCTGCCATCTTGCGGTAAAACCTTACGTGTCTTCCAGCCTCCCAGTCAGGCTAATTCCGATCTCTGTTTAATGCCTAGCTCCATAATATAGGCTTTTGATAGCACCCACTTTTGATTTCGCTTGCTCTGCAGGTACAGAAATAATATATGTATGCATAATGCTTCTATTTCCTGCCGGTTTATGTCAAACAGGCACCTGTTGACTTTTTCACTACGCTAGATCTATTTTCATTACACCTCTTCCAAATATTATAATCTGATTTTTGACTTACCCGCTGTACAACCGCTGCCCACCATTTTGAATACTGAATTTTGTTTAATTGGTGCCGGTAGCATATTAGCTTCAGGGTTGCCTGTTGCCCTTTAATTGTCCTTATCCAGTATTTAATAGCATTTCTTTTGCTGTAGATTGCGTCTTCCGAGCAGCCCACCTCTCGTAGCACACCAAAATTCAATTCCTTCCCCTAGAATTCGCTTCCAAAAATCAAGTTGTAATTTATTTATGTTTATTTTATCATATCCTCAAATCTCGCTTCAATATAACAGGAGGACCTAACCATTGCCTCATGTATAGGTTTTTTTTAATATGTTGACTGACATATCCGGTATCCAAGCCATAAGTCCCAGTACCTGAGAGAGTTCACGGCTCCAGTTGTGCTTGGAAAACCCGTGTGTTTATTCCATTTTACATTCATGTTAAATATAATTACAAGATAGTCAAACTGTTTAACCGTCTGGATTACTCCTCCCCAAATGTTCACTTTTACAGGTAACTTGAATATTCTTATAGATTGTCCTTGTACCTTCTTATAATACTCCCGACCAGAGAAGTTTGTTTCTCTGTCACCATTAGTAATTTGTGATATGGAACTTTTCCCTTCTTTAAGGGATGTTTTCATCCTCTTTAATTCGGCAAACAAATTGTGAATGTGATAAATGAAGGAAAATGATCTTTAAATTTACACGTTGGACAATCAAGTGAGTAACTCATTTAACCACCATTCACCCCCCCCCAAATAAAAAATAAAATGAAAATAAAAAAAATAAAAAACTGTATCAAAATATCTCGCAAGCTGCAGACAAGAGAGCTTCCATAGCCTTTGAGATTGCTTAAAACTATTTTTGAGTCGTGTAAGTAGAAACCTTTAATCGTTATATCCGTGTGTGACATGTCTATTGTTCACTTGAGGTGAGTAGTTACACATCTCAATCTTTCGTTTCTTTCCAGAAATACAAACACGTTCTTCAACTAAGCGTACTAGTATTGAACGTTGTGTTCACTGTACGTGAATGAAGCATGCTGTATACGTATAACAAGTGTCTTATCGCTAGATCGAAATGAGGAACAATTGTCACATACACTTTGTCAGTCTTCCTCCACTAGTCCGTCCGCTCTTGGCACGCGAAGAGGACGAAGCGTGATTAAAACACTTTCCAGTATGTAGGTGCGTGTAGTTATCAGCTTTTTGCAAGTTGAGGGAGTGAATTAATCTCTTGTTTCTCCGCCTTACCCGTATTGTAAACAAACCAAGCTATACCCTCCCTCATTCTCTTGCCCTGATCGAGCTGTTCGCGCCCTTGAATGAAGGAAACCATAACATACAACAGGAACATGAAAAACATACGAATGAAACTTTGAAAATATGTAAACTTACAATAATGATATAACCTGGAATAACAAATTATGTTAAATAAAGTGGAATTTTATGTGGGGGTTAATTAAAGATTTGTTTGTTAATGGGGAACAAATTATTATCTGACTTGCCAAATTCTTTAACCCGTACGGGAATTTTTAATAGGTTGATTTTAGGTGCGTACAAATGACGACGAAGTCTCTGTGCTCAAAACGGGGTTTATATCTGTAATTTTGGAGCGGCTTAATCCCTATGGCTCCTCATTCCTCTTTTCCTGTGCTGGCTCTCAGGTGAGACTGGTGCGGTGTCCCCGTCTTCTCCTTCGGTTATTTAGACTCAAAACTAGCGAATTCTTGGGGTGTAAACACTTCACGGGTAGAAGAACTGTAAAGATTTCGTCACTTTAAATGAGACTGAATTTGTCAAGTCCACTAAAAACTTTTATTAGTTGTGAATATATTTCCGGCAAAATGCTCGTACATTACAGTCGTCTGCTAGGAATCTTGACTGTATGACGCCACGATCTGCTAAGGATTTCAGTTAGAGGTTTACGACAACCAAAACTTGCTCACCCTGGGAAAATTAAGTGACACTTTTTTGCTCTATTCAGCTACAGTCCGCACTTATCAACGATTTTATTGATAGAGACATTTTCAAATATTTAAGTCATCAAATGTTTTATTAATTTTTGGATAATTTTATTTATATTTTTGGGTAATTTTATTGATCATTTTTCAGATATTTTAGGTCGTCAAAGTCCCTATGTTCCAGAACAGAGGCAGAACAAGGACATTGCACACTGATGATAATTGTATTATTGTTGAAGGTTTACTAGAAGGTCGCAGAATCCGTGAAATCCTTGAATTGACTCATTGCAAACCATTTTATGCATTCTTGATCATTCCTGAGTATTTTGATTAGGATAATTGCTTGAAATATTTACATTCTATTTGGAACATGGTATATTTCAGATTTTGTGGAATAAATGTGTTAATATAATAATCTGCGCCACATTTACCCAACCGACCTCGTATATGATTCAAAGTAAAATGTATCACTCTAGGCTCTGTAGAGAAAATACTTAACAGCATATGAAATTTACATCAAGATCACTTAAGGTGTGTTATTTTAGCTTATTTGACAAAAGGGGCAGGAATAAAATTATGAAGTCCGAGTCGCAGAAATTGATACTTTCAGTCGAAAACTACATTTTGCCTATTCTCTTTTGAACCAGTTGAAGGTGTTGCTGCCGATATTCCTCATAATAAATAAACAAATAATATGTTTCTACACACCAATGCATTTAAACCGCAATGAAGTCAAACTAAGCAACTATATAAACAATATAAAATAGCATGCATTTTGCTGCAAACATTTTTCATTGTAAATGCCATTATTTTGTTGAAGCGTTGCTTTGGTATCGTTAGTTCGTACGAACTTACATTTCGGTTTCACAATGGCGTGCGTTTTAATTTATAGATACGAGCGTCAGAATCGAGACCATTCAATTACAGGTAACGTAAATAAAGGAAAACGAAATTTTACGTCATTATTAAGAGGGGATGGGGCGAAGTGGATAGTGTGAAACTGATACTGGTGTGCGTGCATGTGTAATTTCGTTTGGGTTCGTTTGCCACGTAGGCGCTATTGTGCATGAATGTGTGTTCATTGTGGTTAGCAAGTACAGTTATACGCTACACTGATTTAGAATTCCAACAATTTAATACACTGTTTCTGAATCAGCATTTTAAAAATGTTTTATATACATTCCTGTATCATAAAGCAGGGACAAAAATGTTTGTGCTATGAACCCAATTAAAGCGCATTTTTTCTGTCCATTTCCGTTTGTATTTACAAACATAACACGACTTAAAGGGGAAGATCTCTACGAAACCAGTTTCTAATTTCAACGAAACTTTTAAACCTCTCTCTTTAAAGATTTTGATTTGGCTTAGCCCGAAAAAATCCATCGATTCTGGCCGGGATTGAACCCCACGATCTTGGGTTTAGGAGGCAAATATATTACCACTGCACCACCAGAACCGACATTCATATATCAACACAACTTTGGCTTTAGATTTATGTAGCAACTCAAGAAAAATATTTCTAGAATACTGAATAAAAGAATCGCTGAGCTCATTACTAGAGGTTCCGGATATTTCAATTCTGAATTAAGTATTTTTAAATAGAATGAGTGAGTTATAATGGCAACTCACTTTCCGGCAACACATTGGAGTTTCGCATACGGATAGCAGAGGACCGTACCGCGCACCGAGAATCGACGGACTACATTACGTCGAATGATGAAGGTGAAAATGGGAATGAGAGGATGGTGAAGCAACGACTGAATGAGTGACGGGAAAAATCTGCCCAACCACTGCTTCGAGGAAGGTGAGCAGTCTTATAATAGACCACGGCGCTGCCATATATTTAAAGTATTCATAGAGATAGGTAAGAACATTTGTGCCTCATTAAATTATTCACCTCATCGATGCGAAGATTAACGTGCAATGCTCACAAAAACAAATACTCTGGAACTATGCAAGCGAGCTTTCCTACTCTACGTAAATATTTGACTAAAAGAAAAAGACTAGCCAACGAATGTTTTAATAGAATTACATCTTTTCATCAATGTGTTTTATATATTTGGTTTATTTATGGACACTGTTTAACACTAGAGCTTCCCATTGAATTTAGGGCGAGAAACGCTCGTAAACCCAAGCTCGTGGGTTCAAACGCGGCCAGGGTGTTAAATCCTAAGTATGGCTTCTTTCGGAAGGGAGATAAATCTGTGTCATAGATTGAAGGCACGTATAAGAACCTCAAGCTGAAAGAACAGGCTTCTGAACATAATTTATTGGTCTTTCCACGCCTTAAATTGAATGTGACGCTAAAAATGACCAAAGGTGTAAAAGAGTGTCCTTAAATAAATTAATTTAATGTAATAATATAAACTTTAGATCTATGCTTTAGATGTTTGGCTTTTTGAACAAATGATTGCGTACTTAATCTCCTTCTACGATGAAAAGAAATTTACGATAATTTCAATGAATAGAGGAAAAGGTATCCTGTCTGTATACTTCCTGTTTGTGGAAACAAGATGCATAATTCAAAGATGACGTCACAAACTCAAAGGTATTCCTGAACTATGGAACAAATTTAATACATTGCAGTCATTTAACGAGGGGGACAAACACACCAGAACACCAAGCAGTGTGCTGAATAAACACATGACTATTTTGAAAATGAGCCAGTCCTGTCGAAACACTGGGCATCTAGAAATTCTTATTTGAAATAAGGCATTTAAGAAAGGCCGCAGACTCTGGAAAATGAGGTCTCTAAGTTTAATAGTAATTTTGTATGGGGAATTTGTCACATCGCAAGTAAATTGCCATAGAATTAGAATCTCAACATTCTATTAAAATAACTGAGAGCGGAGTGGCTCAGGCGGTAGCGCTTGAAAATCGCATTCAGGAAGACCGGGTTCAAATCCTTTGTATCGGTCATCCTGGTCAGAGGGTTTTTCGTGGTTTCCTCAGGTGTCTTAGGAAAATGCTGGCATTAATCCTTCCTTTGTCACATCATCTCATTTCATTGGTATATTCTGTTACAGGTAGAAAGTGCCAGGCTAGGTAAGTGGGCGCGGTGTATGATGTGTTACGGTGACTAGCGCATTGGTAAAGTTTTTTCTTCGGGGCTGTATGGACGCGACCCTTCTTAGGTGCTCGAATTCCTTGGAGTGGGGATTCCATTAGCATCGAGGTGCTTTATCTGCAAACATTGTTAGTACTATGTGCCTGACTACCTCTAGATTTGGTCACCCGGTGTCTCCCTCAATTCATCCTTTCCGTTCAGAAGTGTACTCATTGGGAGCATAAGCACAAACGGCCAGCTTATGAGCAAGGCTGAAGTATCAAAATATTGTACGTCCCTACTAATTCAATTCAAATTTATGGTCGGTGAAACGAAGCAATGAAGCCGATCATAGAAGAATTTAAATGTAAATGTTATTTACATTTCTTTTCTTATTTCTGGTGAGATGAATGAATTACACTGGTCAAAAAAAAAATCCATCTACATATATGTAATAAGATTGCCCTTAATTCAAATCTGTTTTTAGTTTTATTTCATCGAGTTAGGTTTTTAAACAAAATCACATTACATATTATAATGTATTTATATTTTTGATGAAATAATATGTTTTAAGACATATAGCTAACACAGAACTGTTTTTGTAGGTTTCATTTTAATTGAAATATTAATGAATATATAGAAAAAGAGAGCTATGTATCGATAATTATGAATTTCCAAACTTTTTTCACCATCAGGGAGAAGAAAACTTAATCTTTTTTTGAAGTTCTGGTATGTCCTTCACTAGTGTCCCTTTTCTACCACCAACATTAATTAGCCATTATTTCACATCGCAAAAGCCTTGATAGTGGTTTCCAGTGTTTTAATATCTTTATGAAAGCGCTTCCTTGTGCTTCATTCACTACACCAAGATTTGCAGGGGAAATGCACTTTAACACTCATTCTACACCCTAGATTTCTAAAATGATGTAACATTTCCTCCACAATTTGTAGATTTCTTGTTGCCAAGAAAGTTTTCTATCACCTTTCTGTATGCCAACCATGCCTATATTTTCTAACTCGGACATCGATTAAGGAAAGGTCTCATCCTGCATAAGATCACGAATCTGGGGTCCATCTGGGTGCTGCTTAACTTCAGTTTTCTGTGGGAACTTTATAACAGAAAGTTGAAACAATCACTGTCTTTATTCAGAGCAGTAACCAATTGCTTCATCAGGCCTAATTTAATATGGAGTGGTGGAAAATTATGTATCTGCTCAATGAACAAATAATAAAAATTGTTATTTTCTATAATACCGATTTCTGAAAAACTGTAGCCCAATGAGACAATTCTAAGGCTGGTTTGAGAGATTCCATGTGGAAAGGAATCAGAAAATATGAACAATTTTCATTCAACAAAAAGTGTGTAATATTCAGCTCATTTAGTTACTTAGTCCTTATAAGTACAGTGTCACAGAATATTGCATTTAAATAGAGTGATACAGAAGGAAACAACCTTAAATAATCATCAATGGAGGTAGGAAGTAGATTGATAACAATGTTACAAGGTTGGGGGATGTTATGCAAACACTACCAGAAGGTGACTTATTAATATCACAAGATAAGCTAGTTTGTGGATTGCAGCTGCGTGCAGTAATGTAGATATAGTGACATTAGCGTTAGTATAGCGTGAAATGGGTAAATATCGGACAGTAGCGCGCTTATAACATTCATATCATTACACCCTCATGGGCATCGATTCCGTAACCCTTGGCGCACTTCCATGGGGAATGTAAAGCAACTCCCAGATGATTGGTTTGCTCAGTGCAGTATCCACAAATTAAAGTCAAAGCGTCTCATTAACAGTCAGGGACTGCTGCGTCAAAAGGCGCTAAATTCCGAGCTATCTACAGTGTCCTGGATTAAAAGACAGATCCGTTTGCCTGATTAAGCTCCGTAGGGGTCTGGTTAATTTTGATTTAGTCCTAATGCATAGCTGCTCTACTCTAATACAGGTTACACTCTCGTCTTTAAAGCTTTAGGCAAGTATGCAGTATTTTATGTATGGTGAAATTATTTCAACTTAGGCCGCATGAAACTTAATGATAGTATTATCATTCGACGTTTTGAGGATTCTGTAGGGAGGGGGCGGGAATGTCAATCTTCTCTCTTCAAAGCAAACTTTACAAACAAGTGGAAGGTACAGGCTATGGGCTCTCCTTGTAACCTTTTCTTGCTGATATTTTCATGACAGCTTTTGAACAAGAATTCTGACATCCATTGATTTAAAACTTAAATATTGACTGTGGTGTGATGATTAGGGGCAGGAATTTAATACAAATGCATATTTTTTTCTCTTCTGTCAAAAAATATGCTCATTTGGAATATGAGTTAAGTACTAAATTTCAAAAAAATTAAACAATATTTTATGTTGCATTCAAGCATATTTGGCCTATTTCTTTAATAAGCACAGCATTTCAGCAGTTTGCAAATTATACTGCATATTTGCTTGTTTTACATGTACATTTCATAAACATATTTTTATTTTATTTACTTTATCTTCATATTTGATTTACAAATACAGAATTTCCCAATAATATGTGCTATCGAGTCAGTATTGAAACTTGGCAGCACTAATGGCAGCTCACATGCGACACAATCAATATGTTACTCATATCAGTGAAACCAGTGAAGCCTTATCTGGTCCTAGCCATTTCCTCATGGTATGAAGATGGCTGTTAAGGAGTTCTCGAAATTGAATTCAAGTGTGGTTGTTTAATTTAGTTCAAAGTTTATTCTTTAGTATATCTTAATGTTTATAAAAATGTAATCTACTAATTTACACAAATGAAAGCCTTTCAAAAATTCAACCATTAATAGTCTTACAAATTAAAAAATTTAATGCGCTGAAGAACATGGTAATGTGCAGCTCTATATTACACCAAACGTTTAGAAACAGGAATGTAGTGAATATATTTGATCCAATTTATTCTTCATTGCTCAAGATATACGAGTTAAGGAACATATAAGGAGAAACTAATATTTTCTTACATATCTGCTCATTTATCCCATCTTCCTTCAGCTATTACTTCTTTGGAAACCGACAGTATTATTATGCCAATCGTTAATGTACTTCAAAACCATTGTCTCCAAATTAAAATCGGTAACTGTAAATGTTGGCAATGTAATGAAGGAAAAGTACATAGCATTCTTTCAACACCCCAGGGTATTATTAAATGTGTGAGATTGAAGAAATCTTAGCAGGTTCCGAACTGCCTAGGGAAATAACAGTAAAAGCAGATCAAATTGCATCTTTTGTATACGCACCCCTAAGTTCCTATGAGATTACATAAAACTGCATTAATTTTTTATTTTATATCAATATATCTTAATACTTTTTATATGACAATATAAAAGATGCAATTTGATCTGCTTTTACTGTTATTTCCCTAGGCAGTTCGGAACCTGCTAAGATTTCTTCAATCTCACACATTTAATAATGCCCTGGGGTGTTGAAAGAATGCTATGTACTTTTCCTTCATTACATTGCCAACATTTACAGTTACCGATTTTAATTTGGAGACAATGGTTTTGAAGTACATTGAATATGTACTTGTACATATGTACTTGTACATATATATATGCACCTGATGAAAGCTTTCAATGCATATATGTATACATATTAAAGGGATTATTAGGACGTAAAATTCCTGTCCCTAATGATATATTTGTATACAGCCAAATGGCGTGAATAAATTACAATTCTTTCTTCGTGTTAATAACCGTCACAAAAACATGCAGCTTGGGATGGAGATTGAAATGGAAATTAATAACATTTTGCCATTCCTTGAGGATGGTTCACTTGACCGTACGATATTCAGAAAAACAATCGTACTGACAGATACCTCAAAGCATACTCCTGCGAATAAAATATCGGTCATCTGTGCACTTACTGACCATGTATACACCATATGCCATACCTCTAAGATCCTACAAGCCAACAGATCCAGGAAGCACGAATATTAAAATAAATATTAGAAGAAAACAATCTTCAAAGAAAACAGAGAATGTCAATCCTACTGGGAAGGCATTTCCTAATCAAGTAACTTGTTCTGTCTTACATACATAACACGGCCGATACAATTCCACGCCTGATAAACGTAAGATCTCTACTGATTTCCGGACAATTAACTGTGGTAAATGATTCAAAATGTGAAAGATCCACCACATCCATTAGCTCCTCCTGTCGTCTATATCGGCCAAACAAAACGTAGTGTTAACTGAAGAGTTAGGGAATTTAAACGAGAAAAAAAGTACACCATTTTCAACAGCTATAGCGGAACATGCTATTACACCATAGCATATTTGATCATATGACCAGAGTAATAAAGTTGCTTCATTACACAAATACATGTCGAGATTATTTAGAGAAGCTTTAGAAATATTCAAACATGCCAAATACCTAAACTGAGGTGACAATAGAAGTTGGTTCATAGGACAGTCTCAAGGACAACTTTTCAGCAATCCATCTGGTAACGTACCAAGGCCTGTTGACCTTATGTCATGACACTCCAGCCCCGTCCCCAACTCACACCTTGTGACACATTTCAATTTTCAATTCAGGAAAAGGACTGCAAGGTCCTCGAAACGTTGGGTGGTTTATAATCAATAAGTTTCACGTTGTATAAGCCGAAAAACTTTCACTATAACAAACTTCGGCAGCGAAAGCGTACGTCATAAATATTCATAATATTCATAAATATTTTATGTACTTTATATATATCTTTATGTGAAATTTAGATAGTATATATGAAATAGTTTGAAATAGTATGAAATAGTTAAATATTTAAATAATACAGTAATTGCTGTTCTTTCCATATTTCTCATGAAAACAAAAATAAATTACAAAAATGAACTTATGATTATTATCTGAATATCTTAAATAAATATTATAAGTTTATGGCTTTTGGAGAAAAATTAGAATAAATTGGACATTTTAATAATTTGGGTTGTAAGATAACTTAAATAATAACGAAACAATAGGAAATAAACGAATTTCTATATATATATATATATATATATATATATATATGTGGAGGAATTAAAACACGGTAAAAAGAAAAACTAAATTGCTACGAGATCTGTTCCACTTTCATTGTACTGTTGTGAAACATAGACGGTAGGAAAGGATTGCATTAATATACCACTAATAGCAAAATTAAATACCTTAGTTCAATAAAAGTAGGGGAAAATTGACTAAATTGGAACAGTTTTATATGTACTTAAATTAAGCCTTTATTAAGTATACAATTAACTTAAAATTTCTGTAAAAGATTCCTCATTGTAAACACTTCAATTAGGTAATAGTATATATTAAAATATACTGCTCTTTATATCTCAAAAATAAATAAAGTAAAACTAGGTAAATGGTCCAAGCTAGGAAATCAGTCGCCTAATGTGAACTTCCGGTTGTCCATATGGACCTTATTAAAAATTGTGTATAATATTAAAAATATCATAAGTTATATCACAAGAGGGTTTGAGATTGTTGATAAATTCACGAACGTAGTGAAAACCTCGGACCCCCAGGTGATATTTATTAGACTATTTCACAAATTAAATTAGAATTTAAATAAAATTTCCGTAAACTTGGCTTACAATGTTGTAATAATTGTAGATTTGTATTATGCATAACTTAATCTTTTCAAATCATCTAGCAACAGATGAATGCCAATAGGGAAGAAGCAAATATTGGTTTGGACTATTTCATGAATAGAATAAGAATTAAAGTAACACATGTTTGAAATTGGGGCACCGATTATTATCAATTGTGTAAAATGTTATACTTATGAATATCTACCTATTCCGAAACCGTGATAATGAAATAGACAAAATTCGACTATTACAATCGCTACCGTTAGACTTAGTAATACCAACTGAGAAAAACAAAACAGAGATCATATTTTACCATTCTGAACAACGTGTTTATTAAGATTTATGATTGCTTAGGCAGATATTGTTACATAATTTACAAAATAATTTCAGACTTTGCCTAAATAAGCAAAAATAAGCGCTTGAATGAATACACATTAAGTTAAATTTACAATTACTGTAAACACGAAAATATAGAAAAGTGGTCAGTGATGCCTTGCTCCGGTTGTGATTGGTCAAATGCAAAAATGTGTTTCATTTTATTAGTAGATTTAAACATGGCGGCACATGAGTGAAACAGTCAAAATAATAAAGTACACTTCCAGTTTGTACAGAAATCTTTCTTTACGCTGGGCTTCACTTTGGCACCGGGTGTAATGTCTACATTGCATACACTGAATTCCCTTGCGTGCCCACATATAATACAGAATATTTGAGTTACCTTCGTTCTGATCTCGACCACCTCTTTGGAAAATAAGTTTAACATTTCTGGTTTTTCTTTTTTCGGTTGACTTTTCGACTGTTCTAATTTTAGTACGTGTGGGCTGCTTATAGGTGCAGCTAACGCTAGAGCTCCATTCCCACCCTTCTCCCCGAGCAGAAAATACTATGAATGCTTTTGGAGGCGGTGATAATTTCACAATATTACATTTACTGACTTAATCATCATTTGATTCTTCTGAAGAAGGCTCTTCCTTGCTATTACTGCTAGTGGACTTGTCTACACATTTTTTCTCAGCAGTTACGCCGAAGCCATCAGCTGGCACAAAACCGTGATCAGAAAACAGGTTTCTGTTTACAGGTGAAATTCCTGCTTTTCGGGAGGCACTCTCCGCTGTCTCAACCATTGCTGCTCGTGCGTAAACTTCATTTAACAATACAGATATATAGATTAATATTATTTTAATTATTATAATAAAATAATATAATATTGTTAATCGATTTTAAGAAAATTTCCCAAAATGGACTGTCCTAACTTAGTTGAACTTTGGTGGTCCAAATTAGGCAACCAATTAATTAAAAGATGGCCCTACATGTACCCACGAAATTGATAACTGGTTGCAGAATTATGTACTCAGTAGCTGTAAATACGCTTCAAAAACATTCTGTACAATAGTTTATTACTTACTCTTTTTTCATACAGTAACTTAGGATATGTTGCACCAGAGTTATAATTCAAACAATTGAAACACGGTAACACGATCCTACTTTCTCAAACGCAGAACCCACAACGAGCTATAAGCACACCACAGTGTTGCCAACATATATAGTACCAACTGAACTCTTTACAATGTTCCTTTATAGTGAAAGCAACAGTACAATTTTGGATACTTTCCTCTATATACAAGATTAGACAAATAAAAATGATTGACTTGTATTTTTTATTTACATTTAACATTTCAGGTCATCAGCGTCCCATTCAATTCAGGGCGTGAAACGGTCTAAAAATTTTGCTCAGAGGCCTCTCTTTCAAGCTTAATTTTTCGTGTCGTAAATGTACGACATGGGACCCACGGCGTTATACTTGGGATTTTTACGCCCGAAAAAATTTACCGATACTGGCCAGGTTTGAACTCGCGATCTTGGGTTTAGAAGACAAGTATGGTTACCACTACACCATCAGGACCGATGAAATGAAAATTAAGATATACGAAACTATTTTGGTATACTTTCATTAACTGAAAAAAGACTAGCATATTAAAAAAACTGTAAAATTGAATAATACTCGCATTCTATTGTAAACATATACTATAAACGCAACCCATGCCTATTAAGATTAAGGGTTTAATTATTTAATTTATGTAGTAATGATTTAATTATAAATTATTTACTCTTAATTATAATAGAATTTTTGATTAGGAAAGACACACAAGAAGATGACACGAAACATGGGACCGGAACAGAAAAATTGATGATGAGTTTTTATTTATTGTGTAGCAGCGAGACAGAAAAAGGTGAATACGGGTTTAATTAACATAAACATTATTTGATTTATTGTTCATTATTTAGTACTGTGATAAAATTTCAAGGAAAACTTTTCACTTAGTTACTTTTTTCCGTTTAAAACAGTTTTTTGGATAAGGTGAATTAAAGAGCATTTACTCCGCATTGAGAGCGGGAGACATTCCCACACGAAAGCAAGAGTGTTTTCTCCTCATTAGTTGTGATCCTTAAAGCCGCCGATAAGACGGATACACAATCGTGTATTTTTATAACATAGCAGATTTTTAAATGTTCTATCACGAGAAAATTTTGCGTTAAAATTTGCTACTCTTTGAGCTGTAGTTACTGTTGCATTGTAATTTTATTTCGTATAACAAATATTAGTTTTGGTAGTTTATGAAAGAAGTTTATTCCATCTCAATAAGTCTTGAATAACTACAATTCATATTTAAAGCGCTTAATATTACTTTACCATAATGCTGGACTACATTTGATAAAGTTTCATCACTTTATTATTCTTTTAATACTCTGTTATTATTTAAATAGAAGCCATAGAATGCAAATATTCAGATTCTATTACACTATTTATCAAAAGATACTCTTAATTGTTATATAATTCTACTAAAAAGTACGCAAATTGTTGTACAATTTTCTAGTTTAAAAGTGCAGAAGATGATTTTATTGATAAGCAGAATTCTACAAATATGAACGTATGAATAAAAATATTTTTTTATTAAGTTGCAAAAAGGTTCAACATTTTTACCTGTGATGACGTATAAAATTTATTTTTAAATTTTGAAAGTCATTTAGAAAACATTACTACCTCTTAAGGAATGTAACTCTGCGATTTTCTTCAAGAAACAGTACTGAAGACAAGAAGTGAAATAAAAGCGCACAAGAGAATGGCAGAGAGGAATTAAGAAAGAGAAAGAAGGTGAGAAAAGAAGAGCAATGCAATAGTAAGACACATTTTGATTTTATGGAAAACAAAATATAAATAATGAGAAATAGAAAGCCGTACCTCATCATAGAAAGATACGTTTTTATTTATTTCACCCATGCTTATTCCCGATTTTTTCGAGACTAAAAAGGGAATGAACAAATAAATGAGCTGTAGTTGGTGCTGACTTAATGCTAGCTGACATTCGGGTTTTCCTAGTGAGCAAAAAATTCCGGAAAAGTAATCCAGGATGTAAAATTTGCGACCTTCGATAGAGGGAAAGAGACAGAGAAGGAGGTAGGAAATAAACAAGAGCTTTCTTTCTTCATTTTCTTACCTTTTTCCTTTTTTTTTATTAAAATAGAGGAAACGAAAAGAGGAATGGAGAGAAAGGAAGGACTGGGGAAAGAGATGGAGAGAGAGAGAGAGAGAGAGAGAGAATTTCAGAAGAAAAAAAAAAGAAACAAGCTAGCAAAGTATTTTGGACAATACCTACCAAAATTTTGCGCAATTTTACTGTTGATAGAGAAAATTCAGCAAGGGGAGACATTTGTCTACTTCCAATGAAACAAAAGAGCGACCTAGTGGACAAAAGTTTGAGCCACGGCGCACTGTGGATCAAGAAGGGATTTGCCACAGGCCACTGCTGGCACCCTTTGGATTACAGCTGGAGAAGTGACCACAAAGCGCGGAGGATTATCCCATGCCATGTTGGCAATATCCAATGTCACCTACCTCGATGAAAGCTTGTTTTTGCTTGCGGCGCACACCAACTGAGTACCAAAGAAAAACATAGTAACCGTAAGAAATTTAGAAGGTCTCTTTTTTGTATAAATGGCTTGGATGGAACACATTGAAATTAATACGATGGCCGTGCTACCCTGAAATGATAAGGGACGTGCAAACGCCCTGTAACTGTACCCTTTACCTTTTGAAATAAAAGTATAAACCATTTTTCTGTTTACCAAACAGTAACTACCTTTCTAAGCTAATATACCTTTGAGGAAAAACATTTTAATACTTTTTTGATGAAAGGCCAAAATATTCTTTATTTCAGTGTGCACAGTTTCATTTTTACTTTTTTAAACGATGCTGGTTTTAAAAAAAAATAACGTTTTTAAACATTGTGAAACAATATGGCATTTGTATGTGATTTCTCTAGGGGTAAAGTCTCAAAATAGTATAATTTTTTTTTAAGCTTTTGGGTTTAGACCTGCCTTCGAACTATTAATATTTAGAGTATTATCACCTTTATATAAATACAATTATCTGCACTATGTACAAAATGTTCAGTTTGAGAAGTAAAGGGTCCGCTGTCTTTGACACCATCATTGTTTCGTTTCTCTTATGTACTTTTATTTTACTTTGATTACTTACACTTACTGTTCCTTAAACAAAAGAAAGTTTCTTGGAGCAGTTTTCTTATAATCATTCAACCTATCATTTCCAACACAACACTGATTAAAATAAAAAAATACGTTATAACCACAATGTAAATATGTAAGCTGCATGAAATTAAAGCAAGGAAGGAACCATCTTGTATGTTTATATCATTATACTACATACCTCATAGTAAAATAGTTTTATACATCCGATGCTCTCGTAGCATGAACATTAACAACCAAGTGACACATTCATGACATTTTCGTAAATTCGAAGTATTTCTTTTCTCGTCTGGCTTAGATACTCATATGTTCATAAACAGAATGGCTAACTTCTAATGCTTATACACCTTCAAAACGGCACAAAAGGAATTTGCATTATAAATTATAATATACTTAAAATGGAGAGTGGAAGCGGCGTTGAGGGTATTTAAATGACTGCCAGGGTGTGTAAAATGCCGGACCGTCTAAAGCTATCGGCCAACAAAGAATATATAAATATTTGAATGCTACAAAATTGCAGAGATGATTTATTTTAATATTATTTTAAACCATATATGCGGTATTATTAACATTCCTGCTCCGGCGCCATACGCTGAGTTGTATTATGTAACTCTGTTATTAGTACAGATAGCCTAAGTTAAATAGATGGCAGGTGCTTTTAATGTACTAGCTCACTAAATCTTGGCCATGAGAAATTGAATTATTTACTCAAACTATATATGTAGACTATGATATGAATCGTTTTAGGGTAGAACCTTTCTCCCGCCTGGTTCATGCAAGTAGAAAATGAGAAGTTCCTCATCTCGTTTTTCTGCTGACACTAGGAGGCGTATGGCATTTCTGACAGTATGCGTGGTTTTGTCCAACATCGTGCATAATATGAGATGGGATTTAGCAGGTTCTGTAGGATGTTAGCGATGAAACGACCAATATCCGTGACCTGATCTACTGAAAATCAATTCTGTTCTGATAAATTTTATATTATTCTGGTATAGTTGCAGCAAGCATTTTTCCTTAAGGATGATTTATCTGGCATATTTTGGTCACTGCTATCTTGAAGACATTTATTGAATACTGGATTCTATAGCCTATACCATCGTACATTTGCTTTTACTAGCAAACATGTTTAAACTGTCTTCTATGGAGCCAGAAAAATTCCATTGAATTATTGATTCGAACTGGATTCACGGTTAAAAATTCCACTAACATGCCCCGAAGAAGCTTTACTTTGCATAAAATGTAATTTTTGCAATAGTTCATCTGTTTTAGGCAAACCTGACAAAATATAATTTTGCCATTAGTTGGCGTTGCCGATCCACTGGCAAATAAACCAACTTTTGAATTCACTTTGGCATCTTGATGAAGCAAGCGCTGTTACTGAACTGCAAAATAAGGTTCTTAAGAATTCCTTCAATTTGCTTCTAAAACTGACAGTTCTCGTTTACTAATAATACTGCGAGAAAGGTTATCACGGCAAAGGTAAACGTTGAATACAATATTATCTTTTGTGAAATGTAACAATGAGCAAGATGGAGAATGTTAGCTAATGTTTTAAATGTAACCTTTTGTAGAGCGTAACATAATAGATCACAATTATTTTTCGTTTGTTAGTATAGTAAAACATCTCTAATCCGGACAGGTATGGTTAAAAATTGTCCATGATAGAAGGAAGTAGATTTTTCATACTATGCACACACATATGTATATAATTGAAAGAAAATGGCATGAATTACACATTAATGCTCAATAGAGGTAAAAAAAAGTTAATATACTCATATTGAAACTGCACACAGATGGTAAACCTTTACATTTCACACCTCAAGATTAACTGAAGACCTCTTTGCTTATTTTCGGCATGCAATTGTTTGCTTCAATACATTGACAGTTATATACGGTGTATTTTCTGGTAATTGCGTAACCATTTTACATTTTTTAAAGACATGAGGAAGTACAACAAAGAATAAACGTTAAAAAAAATATACCCTCTCCATACCACTGTGCTCAATAATCCATTTTAAAGCATAGAGATAAATTGCAATCAAGCTCAAATAGGTAGCGGAAAGCCAGTTAGGAAAAAACACCCTTTTGATGTTACAATACTTGATAACGGTTCACTTAAATATCTAGAGATTATTGCCAATCAACTTAAATAAGCTAGCAGAAATGCTTAACAAAATGAGAAAAGTTCTTAATTATAACTATAAGAGGTGTCCAGCTTCCAGAATGCAGGCGTATCGAACATAGAGGATATCTACTGGACGTGTTAAAAGTTGAGAAATTCGTCCGGCGTCAATAAAAGATGTAATGAGGTGTCTAACATACAAAGGTTTCCAAATATAGGAGATTTACTGCAATTTTATTTACAATATTTTTTTCATTTCAAATTTATCCGTTTTAAAGTTATAAGATTCAATTATGTACTCCCATTATATGAAAAGGATAATTTCGTTAAAGCATCCACGCTAAAAATCCCAACCCTATTAATAAAGTTCCACTTTTGAGCGATTTCAGAAAATAAACATGGATTGATATATTAATTTATTCGCAATAAAGGTTAATTTTGTAAGTTCGAGTTTTCTTTGTTTGTCTCTTCCCCTCCTCCATTACGCAGTAATCTTAGAAGCGTGTAAAGATATCTATGGAAATTCTCCACAGAATAAGGGACCTTGTGTTTCCGTTGTCGTGGAAAACGGAGTGAAAAGAGGATAAAACAGGTGCAAATCTTCCACTTGCTCCCCATAATTCTCGTAATCTTTCTCGACATGTCTGCTCAAATTTCCATCCATTCACTTCTGTCTCTTTTTCACCTCTCGGTTACTTTCGTTATTTGTCTTTCTGCCGCATTGTTTTCTCGCTCCATTCTAGTTGATTTTTCCATTTCCCTTTCCAATACTTTTTCCCCTTCTTTTTTGCCACCCATATGCGTTACGTAAACGGCTGCTCGAGTTTCAGAAGCATCCTCCATCCGAAGCGCCCCTTTCCACTTTCACTTTGCCTTTTAGCGGGGAAAAACTTTTTAACTTAACGCCATTTCTACATACCAGGACCTCTCTCCGGAATTTGTTCAAACAAATCTCTACCCTTCCTTTTTTGTGCTCCCATAGCATATATGTCGATTCGTCGCCACGTTGACTCTTAAGTCCTCAAACAAGAAAGGCGCGCCAACTTTTCACTCAAAATGGTCTGGGTGGGGTGGAAGTTATAGTTTGTGGAGGATTTAGGACTAGAGATTGAGAAGGGATTTGCGGCGCTTCTGTGTTACAACAGTGGCTTTCGTGCTTCTGTGAACAGTGTACTCGCGATTAATGGGCAGAAGTGTAGCCCATAATGCGAGATATATGTCCTTTAAGTTTGTGTTGAAACTAGAAGAGATGGTAGCTCCCTGATTACAGTCAGGGCAAAATCTGCTTTGTTAAGAATATACAGTACTTTAGATCTTCCTGCGGAGCACGCCAAATTATCAGTTCATTTATAACAGAGAAAGTCCTTGTTAGAAATAGACGTTCCATCTTTTAAACGTTTATAGACTGGGATACAAAACTTAAATTAATATAATCAAACCTTTCCCGCTTATGTTGATATATGATCCCAATTGTTCACCAACTTATTTCTACTGAACACGGACAATGGTTTACCAGGTCAATTCTGATTTGTCATTAATATGGGAACATAATCTTTCTCGTGTTTCACGCTTGGAACTTATCGGGAAGCAGAGCATCTTTGTAAATTCCAATCCAATCATGTGTTTTGCAGAACACTTGATTTCATATTTCAATAATGGGCTAAATACGAAAAGATATGTGCAATATTTAGTGCCTTTGAATTTTTTTAATTTTATTTTTGTGCAGCAAGCACGCGACTCGCATAGCGTCGGGAAACGCGCCGTCCGCTGGTGGAATACAACAGGCCTCCATTTCGAGCAATTGGTTATTTAACTAATATTTCACAATTGAAATTAAACTACTGTCTGATGTTTAGAATTTTTTCTACTATCATGTGTTTTTCACATATTTGAGAATATTCATTCACATGCATTAGTTCTTATGCTGACGTCTGTAAAATGTTCTTTCATATTTTGTTTGCTCTCTTTTGGTCCTTCCAATTGGTGTGGATTATCCGCGTACACTTTCCTGTTCAAGTTCATACAGTAATACTTGGAGAACAGTACCTTTACCAATAGCTTTACTTTAAGAAATCCTCAGTTAAGTTCAAAGCGCCACTAACTGAGTGTGCCGTAGCAGATTCTTGTCGAAAAACTACAAAATTACATTCATTGTCGGATAATTGTTGAAGAATGATGAACTATGTTATCCCGCTATCTCTGAAAGCATTGATGTTATTTTCATAAAATACATGACCACTAAATGAAATCATGGTTCATTATGAAAAAAATATAAAATTATAAATTTTTGTCATCAATATCATTATTCAAAATCAAGTTACAGAATTTTACGCAGCTAAGATTTTCACATGGAAATAATTCCTGAAAACCCTTACCTTACATGGATTTAATTTTAAATTGAGTGGCTATCCATGCCTAGGTTTCCTCTTTCTTTTACGAGACATCGCAAAGATTTATTTCATTACTTTCTCTCTTGACAGTTAAGTTTCTCTCCTGATAGTTTACGACGATTGGTTTGCAGCATTTTATTGAAAACAAATCCAGTTTTTCTGAGTGTATTGACAAAATAAATCAAAGAACTTTATGTGGCACTGGCATCTCAGGGAATATCCGTAAATATACTTTCCTATATCAGCATAGTAAACTACACCGAAGTGCGCATATGTCCTCCCCCTGAGCAACCACTCAGACTGAGTTTCTTGGACCACAACGATAGGCAAACAATATGTGCAAGCAGGCAGAACACAAAAACATTGCAAATGCACTGTATTATCAACATTAGTTACTACGCAATTATTCTCATGGAAAAATTTGCATTGCTGTTTACATTTTTCGTTACAAAGGAAGTAACTATTCATAAACGGCTTGCATTTTGACATAGAAAGAGGGAATGAATACGGTTTCTCCCGTTTCCGGACAGTATCATTCCAGCAACACCCATACAAACTTCATTTCACTCCTTTTACCTCTTCATGTTCATAGTATCTTAATAGCTGGCTGCCATTTCTAACTTTATGCCATCTGTCGGTTTAAGTGGATGCAATTCATTACCTTCTCGTGACAGTCTCTCAACCCCATGGCGGTGCCTGTATGCTTTGATACCCTATTGGGCCAGAATCAGTTATCATTTCTACAATATATGAAATTTGTATTCGGATTCCGTTTGCAATACGAACCAACTTAACCAATCTTTGTTATGTTTTCTTCACCCGATCCCCCTAAGTTTCTAGTTTAAAAAATCAAAGTACAATCCACAGGAAGCCGATTATGCAGTTAATGTCTATCAGTAAGCTATAAAAGCAGGTGCTATAGAAAGGTGGCTGCATGGAAACAGGCATTTATCCCCCATTGAGGGAACTGGATACCTTAGAAATACGATTGCCAAATCTGCGCGCAAATTGATACTCCATAACAAATAGTACTTGTATTAACTTATCAACATCATCATCAACTTAACATCAAATCTGTTGATGCCGTGCTTGATCAGCCACTGCGATCCTCGTCGGTGACGTTTTCTCTATCGGCCGCAAATTTTTGACATCATTCTGCGACATGCTGGCGGGACATTCATTACAGTCTCTACGTAAACCTCTATCAGCTGCCGGAGAATTTCAGCTGCGGTTACATGTTTCGCCCACAGAAATGGAATAACGGAGTGGATTTCTTCGCGAGTCCAGTTTTCCAAACGAATCACAATTTGCGTTTTCCTGTAACTAGCGCAATAGGTGGTGGGAGGATGAAACTCTGCACAGTTGCCAACCACATGTGTAAGATTCAACTCACACTATTAATTTCTCTATAACGGACGAAACTCGGGAATATCGGCCTTGTAACCCTAGTTTCTGATCACCCCTCGTACATACTTTTCTATTGTAACAATGGTGTGGAGTTTTTAAATACTGCACTGTGCTCATCACTTGCCACTTATGATTATGGATTTTACTAGCCGACTTCATGATGGGCGTTATCCACAAAATTAGTCAGTCATGCATACAGCATTCTTTTTATTTCATAATAAATACCTACTAACCTGTTATATATGACCTGTTTGAAGTGATGTCTGTCTGCAGCCATGCAGACCTCTTATAATGAACACTGCATTAACTGGCAAATGATATCGCAATTCTTCCAATTTTTGCTTAATACTTTCTATTTTTCTACAATATAGGGGCTATTCCTGTAGATTTCATTTTTTTATATTTTCTACAGTAAAATTTACCTCATTATCATGCAGCAATTCATAATATTAGTGCATCAGTAGCTTGTAATAACACACAAATGTGTACTCTACTCACACAAATCTCTTTACCGCGAACTAAATATATAACACAAAGACAGAAATAGTGATTGCTTTCATATCGGGACACTACGATAGAATGTTCATATGCTGCCATAAGCACGGGAGCTATCTGTTATAAACTTTGGATAGACATGACCTTGACTTAACGCGCGCTATGCTCAACTCCGAACGCGGACCAAAATAACTCTCTTGTATGAGTTAGAGAGAAAATGGAAAAACACAGCTACCCTATTAGAGCCATGTGATTTACCTCCTAATAAATTTATTTAGAACAATCAATTTTTATAATTTAATAACAAAAAGCATAATAATATTTTATTTTAAAAGTTATAAAACTGAAAGCTAACCCATGATTCTTTACGTGTACTTTTAATCTGAAATTTTAAAACATTTTAACAGAAATATATTGCGTTATAATTGAACATATAAATGATGTTTGATAATTGCCAGTGGGGATACAAAAAGCGGCGAATTTACTAAAGATCGTAAACTGAACATAGTTAAATAAAAAGTATTGCTAAAATGATTTTTGGTTAAATTTAGTTAGTATTCTACATAAATACATGTTTCCTCTACTCTACATAATATATTTCCTCCTTTATTACTGTAAACCTAAAAAAGTTGTTAAAACAAAGGCATTACTGGACCAATTTCTTTGTTGTCTCTTAGGATTTTCAGTTGCACACAATGTGCGAAATGCGATTCATAAGCGCAACCTAACAATGGGTCTCGGATAATTGCATTATATTAGAAATGTAAAATAATATGTTTTAATAAATCTAACTAAAATTGTTTAACTTCGATTAATGATATCAGTTAACATGTGAGAATATAAAATTTATCATCCTGGTAGTACATCAAATATCTGCTTTTACCTAACTTCCTTAAGAACATAATACGTTTTGATAGCTTTACGTGCTGTAGCAGTGATGTTCACTTTTATCTAAACTGCTCAGCGATCGTGCAGTTACTTTTAAGATGGGAACTAGTAAGTTAAGAGTCCCGATACAGCAACGCAAATGGTGATACTTGAACCATGACCCATTTTCATGCATTGATTTCGACTTTGCACCAAGCTGCAAAGTAGCTCGATGTCTTTGAATAAAACTGGCCTGTAAAAACAACCTACTTGTGAAACTTTATTTTATTGAAACGTGAACTGCTACAATGCATTTTACTTTTCTTATGCTATAAACTAAATGTAATATGTCAATAGTACTCTTAAAAAGTATGTAGTTTTATTTGTAATTTGCTGGCAATTATGGTAGTTGTCATAGTGTGTATGTATTAGGAAACTATGAACAGCTACCTGAAATAAGTTGTTTTAAATATACAGCATTGTTTCAAAAAATAACTACATAGTTGCATATATACTTAGCAAATGTTCAATGGTTTTCCGCACAATTGTTGAAAAACGGATAGATTCAAGGAAAAAACACAAGCAGTGTTACAATGAATTACTGGTTTATTGTCTTTTGTCTATGTGGTGAGATCAAAAATAGAAATTCTAAGATTGAGTAAGACAAATTATACCTATAGATGTAGTAGTTTTAAAGAGCTGAGTGATGTATTTGACCTATTTGACGTATTTCAATTTGTGGTTCAATTTTTGGACGTGGTTTATT
The DNA here is from genome assembly GCA_030762175.1 of Metallyticus violacea. NCBI lineage: Eukaryota > Metazoa > Arthropoda > Insecta > Mantodea > Metallyticidae > Metallyticus > Metallyticus violacea. The sequence continues at coordinate 124,371,025 of CM060832.1, forward strand.
ATTTTTTTCCATTGTTAGCAGTTATCCCGCTCAACTCCAGGTAACTTTAACGCGCCAAGGATTCTGAGCTTATTTGCACCACCATTAATTCATTTCATTCACCCATTGATTTAAGATTCTCGCTGGTGCACCAGAACCATATCAACTTAACCATCACCTCCCTGGGACAATGTAGCGACGTCCTATGGTCGTCTCTGCCTCAAAAACCCGTTAATTCATGCGAGGGAGGAATGCCCACAAGTTCATGAGCGGAGCCTTGAAGTTAGGCAAAATGCTTTTTCTGTCTGGGTGGGTATATTTAAAAGTCAGATAGAAATATACATATTTCCGGTAGTAAGGTCAAGTTTTTATTTTGCCTTTTTCCCCCCCATTTTAAGGTTAATTTTTTTTTTTTTTTTTACATGTTTTGGATTGTTATGGATTTTTTTCTGTGCCTACTTGCGCATTTTAAAAATCACTAAGAATTTCAATATGTCGAAGCGAAAAAAGTTATAATATTAAATGCCATTTCACCTCATAAAATATATACTGAGAATCTTGTTTATTTCTTCATTTATTTCTTATCAACCAGTCTAAAACTTTATCCTCAACCAATTCACTTAAGCTCTTTAAATAGCAGAGCCTTCATTAATAAAAGGAACACACGGTTACCTCGGGCGCCGCCATAAAATGCCAGGAAATAGAGAGAATGAGGAAAGTGCTGTAGTTTTGAATAGTCCTGGGGGATAACCTTGTATCGATGTGCGCGAGACAACTCTAGGGCATTTGTGGTGGGAGTAATAGTTTATACACAGGTACATACATGTAACAAATAGTTGCAAGCGAGAAAGCTCAGACCGGTACAGCTGTGCAATAAACTGTCCTTACCACATGCTCAGTATTGAAGTAAGAGAAACACTAACCTGATTCCCCTATAAACGCATAAACAGAAAATGAACTCGTTCAGAAACCATTTCGTATCTTTTGCTACTCAAAACTAATTTTCTTTGTCTTCATAAATATTTCATGATGTCCTGAAAGATGAATGTTTAACTGGCATGAGTCCTTCCCAGCTTGTTTTAAATATGCTCCAATCACTTCAGTGGAAGTAGAACGTTCTTTTTCGATGATGAAACAGTCTCTCAAGCGGCTGACTATGACAGTTGGTAACCTAAAAACATCTTGTTGTTGCTTGCAACCAAGAAAAGTAAGTCTAAGTGCTTTAATTATGTGATAAAGAAATTACTAAGAATCTTAAATACCTATTTTCATTAATAATGAGTGATATTACTCTTCACTTTTATAAAAGCCTATTTTATTATATTACTGCCTATTTTCAATATTTTAAGTGCCTTTTTGCCTGCATATTTTAACCGAAATAATTGCCCAAATTTCCGGATTCTGTTCATGAGACGATGGACTGACTGATTTTGGGAAAAGAAAAGAAAAAAGAAGAAGGAAAAGGAAAAGTTCGGTACTACTGTGACTGGAGAATTAATGTTATTATTCAGTGCGATTTTCAAGTTATCTGTGCGCAAATTTCACATTTGAAGCATTATTTTAACCTAAACTTTATTTAGTTTTGTTTACAAACGAAATTGCAAAATCTGTAACCGACAACCAATTTGAAATAGCTATATGCAAATATATGCCACGTATTTTGTATTTTTGGGTGTTGTAGATATTAATACTGACCTTTTCGTTTGAGTTTAGGTAAAATCGAGAAGCTAATCTTATTTCACCCTCGGTTATTAATGTTTAATTAAAGCAATTATATTTTAGGCGTTTAAAATTGTATTTCGTAAACTTCCAATTATTGTTTTTCCAATATTAGTAGTATGTAATGAGTTTAAAATAGTCATGAAAATTTAAATGTGTTAAATTATACAAATATACAGGATGTAAATAAATCATATCGCAATAATTTCAGAGAGTGTAAAGGAATATCAGAAATTCAATTTAAGGTAGCGAATCTATGGTCTGACTGTTCAGATTTAGAGTTCAGTAAAAGCAGATCATTGTTATCGAGTTCGGGTATCGTTAATTGCTTTTATTTAACTCTAAAGTCTTATGTGTGAGCATTTTCTATCATATAATAATAATAATAATAATAATAATCATTATTATTACCAATCTACTCCGAGGACCCGAATCGAGGATTTTCAAAAATAATCCATTGCCTTATGTAGTAGGTCACGCAATCAGGGGATAATTTCCTGTAGACTAAGCTACATAACACGACGAAATAGTAATTATTATTATTATTATTATTATTATTATTATTATTATTACCAATCTACTCCGAGGACCCGAATCGAGGATTTTCAAAAATAATCTATTGCCTTTATAGTAGGTCACGCAATTAGGGGGATAACTACCTGTAGACACTACATAACACGATAAATTATTTAACCTTTGTTAAGCGTCTCTCATATGATTTGCCCAAGATTTTATGATTTTATAGCACTAAATATTGAAAACTATGATGGTGAGCTATTGAAAATGTTTATTTTCTCACTTCCGAAGCAGTTTTGAATACATTCTAAGGTTAAAAAAAAAAAAAGTAATCCCTTTTCTCTTTAACACAAACTTATAAGGATCTGATTTCACCTTCGTTATTGCAATATAACTCAAGTTATTTTTCTCTGGATGACAGTTCCAGTATCTCAAATTGATTGACTAAGACCTCTTTACAATATTTGAAATCATTGCGATATAACACCAATATATAATGAAAATTTAAATAGCTAAACAGATATATGGATTGGAGAATTTAGAATCCCTGAGTTGTTATCGTGCAATCATGCTAAAATATTTTTACTTATTTTTATGGGATATCACTTTCTGATTGCTGGTAAATTTAACAAGAAGTAAAAAAACAAATCGAATGAAACGGGATCACTTCCACTCGTGCGCTATTTCCCCAGTAAGCGCAATAGCTTTATAGTATGCGGTCGTGCAGCGGGAGAGTGCTAAACAGTTAAAAGTATACTACTTTAACGTGAGTTTAAACATTGTAAAGTTATAATGAAATAGTAACCCCTTGGTTAAATAAGAATTGCATGTAAAGAAAACTTAAAGAATGAGATAACATAATTTTGATTCGTTTCTACAGTGCGTAATTCCAGATATTTCTATTTTTAAAGGCGCATTTTGGTTAAAATGCCAAATATTTCATATTTATTATAACAAAAATTTACTAGGTATGGTTTTTCATATTTTACTTCATATATTAAAAATCACCGATTAAAAAAATATGAGGTCAGTTTTTATAAATACCTTGCCTGATATGAAAAGGAATATTCGATGTGTTTATTCTCAGAAATTACGTTTGGTTATTTGTAGTTGCACTACTGAAATTTGAGCTTGCACCTCCAAACATATCAAACAAACTGCGTTGCCAGTTTTATCACGGTGTAAACGAGTGACACGCCCTTTAATTTGTTTATACTTTTATTGACCTAGCTGATGTTAATAGGTTGTTTCTCTCTCGTACTGAAGTAGCACATTAACTGCACAAGGTTTCCCTGCGAAGTTCGTTGGGAATACTTAAGTAAAGTTGTTTTATGTGTTCTTTTAGCGGTTTTAGAGAAATTAGTAGGCTTCTGCTGTAATGTAATTACTGTTTTCAGCAAGATACTTTTCTTGATAGAAATTAGACATTTTGCAAATAGCATCCCACTACTCCCTTTCTCTGCTTCCTCTGTTTGCTCCTCGTTCTTCTTAATAATAGCCATGAAACAATTTGAAGCATTATTGAAACACAAGAGCATGCATTTTTTGTTGCTAAACTGAAAAAAGCCAAACGGGTTATTTTGTTAATGATATCTAATTAAAGTCATTTGTAATTATGTTTGTTTTAAAATTGTTTTACCATGCATGTTTATGCATCTAAACACCCCTTCACTAAAGAACGTTTTGGGCAATTTTTAATCTATCAATGCATACTTTCTTTCGGTTTTTTCGTTGTTAGGAACCTGAAACTTGCTAAATACATCTAAACATTAGGTAGTAGTGTGTTGCAAGAATAAGATCGTATAGCGGATGTGGTAGAATCTCACATTTACGAGATTCAATAATTTACCTACCTGAGCATTAAATAAATACATATTGTCAGAACCCACTGTAGAACCATTCGCATAGATACCATTCTGTACTTATTTCATCATCCTTAGGCCGGACAAGGAAACTAGCTGCACCACTTATCTAGAAGAATTCCACCCACCCCTACTCAAAATAAAATAAAAACGAAGAAATAATGGGCTGAGGTAATCTGTACAAATATGAACGTTTCTAAAAGTTAACTCATAACTTTATTAATATATGTAACCACGTTATGGCCTCGACTTATCTGTCGTAACGGTTGCCAATCAGGAGCATTTGGTGAAGTGCAGGCAGGAGGGTTTCACCTCTAATTCATTCACACCGCCACGGGTAGATGAAGTCGTTAAGGCGCAAACGTGAACAGGAGGTCTGGGGTTCGAATCCCACCAGGATTGTCCTCCATGACTGGGGTTTTTCCAGGTTTTCCTCAGTCCTCATAAATGGCAAGTGCTGGAGAGGTATCCTAAACTTAGGCCTGGAAAGTTTCTTTCCTTAAATAAATCTTTTCCCATTTTATCAATTCATCTCATGTATCATCAGTGTCTATCGCCTTGGTGCCTCAGTAGTAAAAATGGGCGTTAAACATCACTAAAAAAAATTGGAGACTGGCACTACTTTAACGTATAAATAACATCAGTGGAAGCACTAGAACACACTCTTTCTGTATGTAGCAACTGTGAATGTATTTTATTTGGTAAAAATTGGCATTAAATTTCAATATTCCTTTTAACTCTCAATAGTCACTTTGGGTCTATGGGACTCCAGTCAGTGTTTTCGTATCCAAGTTTTCAGAAGTAATGATACGTCATTCTCATTGCACACATATTCAATTTATATTCTCGTGATTGAAATTCACTATTTCTTCTGCTCATTAATGAGACATATTTTGCACTTGAAGTGATAAGCAATGCTTTCCATTCCTTGGGAGTACAGTGAAGTACTTGTGATTGTCCCGGTTGACAACTGCATTAACTACCTATATACATATAGTATTATAATATAAGGCAGCAAATAAACAAAACGTTATGTTAAATAAGTATATTCACATTTGGAGAATATGACGAAATAAGATCTTATATTTTATACGCATTAACCTACAAAATATGAGAAACAAATTGTGGAGTCCCAGAGACTCCAATGTGACTGTTAGGTTTTCAAACTTTTAAATGATTTTCTGAAGGTTTAAGTTAGAATTGCCAAATGATGTTTTAAGCACTAATCTTCCCTTTCTTAAAGCTGCGCCTCTTGTTAGGGCTATAGATATCTCTCTTGAGATTGCAATAAAACCAAACGCACATGAGAAGTGGTACCACGCTTTTCTATTTCGTAAAATGTTGGTAATGTTTCAAAGAAAAACTTCTAAAAATGGAAGATTTTAATTGATTAGTTTATTTTATATGCGCAAAAGCAGTAATGCAGTTTTATCGTTTCTAGCCGTTCTTGCTTTAAAAGCATATTTGGTTACAATAAATAAATAAATAAATAAATTTAAATAACAGCCATTCTTGACTAATGAAACGAAAAAGGGTAAATTTTATTTAAAACTCTTTAGTGCTCTATGACACAGTATCTTATTGGTGGGCTGGACATTTAATGCGCATTTATGGCTGATATCTTCAGGAATAAAAACTACAATATACACAAGAAGACGAATTATTAAATATTATTATCGGTTATAGTGCATATTAGAAGAAAATAGTTCTATAATGAAATAAAAAATATAATTTAAACGTTACTACATTTCATCACTGAAATAGAATTTAAAAACTTTTTACATAATATGAAAATTAGAACGCCTGGGTCAGAGAAATTAATGCAGAAGATTTTAAAAACGGCGGGAAACATTAATTTAATATTATATTTTATTAATAAATTTTGGAAAGAGAATAACATTTCTGAAAGTTGATATGAAGCCATGTATTTAAAAAATATATGTCGAGTGTTTCTCCTAAATGAAAAGTATAAATCATAAACAAATATCATAAATACAGGATTAAATATCATCACAGAAATGTTTATTATTATTATTATTATTATTATTATTATTATTATTAGAAAATCAAAAGGGCTTTAGAAAAAGATCCTCCTGCAGTGATAACATATTTGCGATTAACCACAAAGAATTTAAAAGAGAATAAAATATAATTTAGAAACATACAGATTTTGTAGATATAGAACAGTGTATATAAGGGGAAACTCCGGAAATATTAGGTAAGAAAGATATACCCAAATTGTATAAATGTATTGATAAACGTGGGAAAAAAAAGTTATATTAGGAAATGGACGACTATCACAGAATACGATCATTAATAATGCTTTAAGACAAGGATGCAGTTTGTATTCGCTGTTGCTAAACATGTGGACTATATAATTCAAAAAATAAAAAAATGCTACTTTTTGCAGATGATATAATGGTAATTCATGACAGTAAAATAAATCACTTATAATCATGTATGAATTACAAATATTAAACCAAGAACATCACCTCATTATTTACACAAATATAAAAAGGGTGGCCTTTAAAGGAGAAAATATAAAATGGTGAAATATTGTTGTAAATAAGTATGAAAGTTGGAAAATTAACTATTTAGATTGCAACGCTACATACAAATATGACAATTAAGAAATAAAGAATAAATTAAACTTTAGTACATTTATGGAATAATTGTAAACACATTAAAAAAAATGTAAAGTATTATGAGACAATGGGTTTATAGACTTTGACAATGACTATAAGAAAGAAAGATCGGAGTAATATGCAAGCAATGTAATTTGAAATATCTAGGAATGGGCAGGATTGGACATAATAATAATAATAATAATAATAATAATAATAATAATAATAATAATAATAATAATAATAATAATAATAATAATAATAATAACAATAGTAATAATAGTAGTAAAGAAGTATTGAAAAGACTTGGAACTATTTTAATCAATTAAGGAATGTTAACATATAGATAAAAGGTGGAGAAATCATCTACTAAAGACGGATAATAGCCGTATTCCATTATAAAATCACAGGTGTAAACCTATAGGCTAACGAGATGAAGGAAGACTACTTGAAGATGGCATGTAACGTCCACGAAGAGATAATGATAACATCGTTCGTAAGATATTGCTAGTATATTGTGACTTACAAAGCATTCTAACTAAAAAGAAGAATGTTATTCAGCTACGTGTCTTTCTTTTCATTATTAATTTAAATCACTGCAAAAATTGTGTGAACAGAAAAATTTAATTAAAGCCAAGAATAAAATGACCACCTAATCTGCAACTTGTTTTAAGAATATGTCCGCAAATATTTATAAATATCACAGAAATGATCTTGATTGCTTTGAAGAATGAAGTAGTAAATGATAATCTCGCACTTGCAAATCACGAATAAGATCATTTTTCACATTATAACCAAGCTTGGATCACGTTGCATTTTGAAAGCTATTCTAGTAAGCGGCGATTGTTACTTTCTAAACCGCCTCTCGTTGCGCTTTTGTTCAATTCCCAGGCAGGGAATTTGTGGCACCTCGTTACTATTTCTAATAGATCAAAGCGAAAACCTCGGCATCCAGAAGAATAACAGTTCCACATCAATAGCTTCACGCAAGCGGGCAAAATCCCCTTTGGCGCTTTGTTCGTTCCACTGGAGGTATCAAGTCGAGTGTGGGATTTTCCGAAAGCTTGAAAGTAGTTATTGATTTTCTTTAATTTCCCGGAGCAACGGGCAGTGGTGCTATGCCATTATGAATCGCGTGATAAAATGTTATAAATGATACAAGGGACAGGTTTTCACGTTATTAATCATCGCCTATCTTTTACAATCAGCGGCGAGCCTGTACGCTTATTTGACCTGTGTTATATGACTCGGTGTCCCCTGAATCATAAAACAGTTTTAGTAATCCGCATGCTCTTAGTCCCCTTGCTGTAAAGTTGCCTTGTGACGGAATTTTAATTTGTTTTGATTTCTGTTCAAACCAGTAGGCACATCTAAATTTATGCTGTAAATATTGTTTTCATGTTACTTTCTCAGCATGCTGCATTATATTAAGTAATGCTTTATGCTAGCTTAAGCCTGTTACTGCCATCAAATTACTTATTTATATATTTACATATGTACATTAGTTTACTATTTGATATTGTTTATTTAAATGTTTAAAATACATACAGTTTATGCGTTTAGTGCATTCTAATATTATTTTGTGATTTGCTCAATCGCTACTGTTTTCATGCATCGTGTTCAGTGATGTGACAACGGTTTCTCCCGCTTATGTCTGCAAGCTTTCACTTTAGTAAGGTGCTGGTGGGAAACCTCCAGGGCGTGAACGTGAAAACGGAACCCAACAAGCTTCAGGAATAAAGATTTAAATGTACTTTCTAAACAACAAAATCATGTATATATCATGTACAAACAATTTTTAAATTCAAAGTTATAAAATGTGAAAAACAGCATATAAATTTAGCGCCAGTGAGAAAAATACATAATGAGCAATAATTCCCTGAAAATGTAAAACATGAATAAGACATTTAAAAATAAGCCTTAAATGAAAAAAGAATCATAATGAATGGTAAAGAATTAGTCTAGTTAGTTCTTAAGAAAACATTACAAAATGCATCTTAAGCAAAACTGACAACTAAATAAAACTTTTACGATTAAAAGAGTCGGTCCTGGTGGTGTAGTGGTTACCATGCTTGCCTCCTAAACCCAAGATCGCGGGTTCGAACCCGGCCAGGACCGATGGATTTTTTCGGGGCGTAAAAATCCTAAGTATGGCTTCCTTCGGAAGGGAAGTAAAGCCGTGGGTCCCGTGTCGTATATTTACGGCATGATAAAGAACCTCAAGCCTGAAAGAGAGGCCTCTGAGCAAAATTAGTCGGCCGTTTCACGCCCTGAGTTGAACGGGACGCTGATGACCTGAGATGTTAAAGAGCGTCCATAAATAAATCAATAAAAAAAAACCATTCAAATAACCTTTGGTAATACAAAACACCTGGGTCACTTGGTAGACACAGTGAAGAAGCTCCCAGCAAAATTTTCTAGTTATAAAGCCGAAAGGTATTCAACTCCAGGAACTTCTTAGCTATGTATTAGCCGAAGAAAAGAAAAGTATCTGGTGAACTAACTACGTCGCACTCTTAATTTAGTAATTATCCTATACGTATGCGCTGCAGTCAATAGAATATCCTACTTAGAGAAGGGAGAAGGAGAGATAAGGAAAACATAACTAGATATATCAACCGCGGACAACAAGAGAGGCTAATACACTGATTTTCAAGTCTTCGCGTTCATTGTCTTACTGCAGTCGTAAATGAAATGGTCGAAGGTTTGCATACCACAACTACTGCGTATTATTTAACGTTTTTATGACCGGACATTATTGTGGTAATGTTTGGGCATCATTTTAGGTTAATCGACAGTCTGCTATTTAAAGCATTTTATTTTTAAATATATTTTTGTGGTTCCTTCTTTAGTGATTTCACTCGCTGATGTCCCATAAGTCGTAGATATCTTATGGTTCGTGCTGAAATATTGTCATTATGTTAGGTCGCTAATTTATCTGCCATTCATTAACCTTCACCAGAGGTTCAATCTTTCTGCATGGAACTGTCACTCTTTTCTTAATTTCTTCAATAGATTTTTATGATTTTATATGTTGCTTACTAACTATGTGGTTTGTTGCGGTTTTGGATTTTTCTTTGTTGATCTGTAGAGCCTCTAGTACTTTTACAATTGCCAGCTGTTTGGCTCGGCTATTGGAGCATCGGACATAAGTTTGATCAAGAGTTGAACTAAAACAGCATTCCCTTTAAACAAGGCAACACCTGAGCCCACACCTTGTTCACTCTTGCTGTTGCAGTGAGCTCTATGATGTTTTTTTTTTTTTTGATTGATTTATTTAAGGACGCTCTTTAACAGCTCAGGTCATCAGCGTCCCATTCAACTCAGGGCGTGAAACGGCCGACAAATTTTGCTCAGAGGCCTCTCTTTCAGGCTTGAGGTTCTTTATCGTGCCGTAAATGTACGACACGGGACCCACGGCTTTACTTCCCTTCCGAAGGAAGCCATACTTACGATTTTTACGCCCGAAAAAATCCATCGGTCCTGGCCGGAGCTCTATGATGTAATTGCATAAAGTTCAAACAAAACAATTTGAAAAGTTGTACAGAACATCATTTACGTTAGGATTTTAGTTAAATAATTCTATATAAAATAGGTGCCAATTTTCAAACGGCATAGATGGCAACTCAACCGGAAGTTACATTACCCGTGTAAACTGTACACGCTCATTTACTGGGATAACGTTCAGCAATTCTAAATTTTGAAATCGATCTTAATATAGAAATTTGCCCTTTTTGTTTTGTAGTTTTGTAGAAGAAAGGCTTTGTCAACAGCAGGAGTCGTTGATTGTATTAATATATTTATTTATATTATATTAAATTAGGGCCGGGGAAATAAATTTGCTTTGGTACATCATTATGTAGAGGGCGTCTTTCATTAAGGGAATACTGTTTTAACTTTTCAAATGTGAGTAAATCTTGTTACGGGTCGTTTCTGGTCTAAATTCTTAAAGGAAACATTTTTTTCCAAAATATTCAATATTTAAGGCCTCAAGGGTTATGGGACACCTCCAGTAGCTACGCAAGATGGTCTGCTGAAGGTAATGCTAAACTTCTGCAATATAACACACATTTATTTTGTATTGTGAAAAATATTTTTAGCACAGAAGATATTTCTCCAAATATACCGCGATTAGTTGGTATTGTGGAGAAGTTTCTAGTTCATGTTCCAGCGGAAAGAAATCGGCTCAACAGCCTTGATCATAGAAAGAAGGTACCAAACTAATTGTGCTGAAAAAAACGGCCCTATTATGTATAACGAACAACCCAATGACAAACGACTGAATCTCAAAGAACTCTGGAAGTGTTACAGCGGTCTTCGAATAACCAGAAACTTTTAATGACGAAGGTCAATCTAAGGTGGATGTTCCGATTGAGTGATCTGTTTCTATACTTCAGTCGAGTTCAGAGACTGGCCGTTTTTGCGTAAGCCCCCATTAGGGGCACTTCAGAGAGAAAGGGATGAGTGGAAGGAGGCACCGGGGGCCAGGATCCAGACATGAGACTATTGACATAAATGTTTGCAAATAGAGCGACTTGACATAGGCAGAACCCCTACCCATGGAATTCGAGCCAATCCAAAGAGTCGCTTTCACACCAGAAGCCGCAACAGCAACCTTTCCCAAGCGCAAGTCACCGCCAGGCCGCACACAGCATCACCCAACCTCTTTGGCACTTTCAACTGTGTACCGGAGCATACGAATAAAATAGGAGGTAATAGGGATTTCGAATCCGAAATATTTTTAGTAGCTGGAAAGTACTGGAATTCATTGTCACAGGAAATGAAACCATGAGTCTTTATTATCATTCTCCTTATTAAAGGAAAGTCATAGTATGGCGCAAACCAGGTGAAACAATGCAGAGAAAAGTCAAGACAACTCAGTCCACCATGTACATTTTCTTTATGGATTTCTGGAGAGGTTTCTTCATGTACTTAGAGGAAAGCAATATCATCGTGAGCGAACAGCAATAATATCACATCAGCATAAACTGTGTCTATAAATTAGAAGAAAGTAAACATACTATGGCATTGAGTTCGTCTGCTTCATGACGACGCTGCCATCTATATGACTGTTGTAGCGAAGATTGCAAGGACTTTGGCTGCTATGAGATCGAACCCCCTTACAGATCAGATCTAGCATCAAGCAATATTTAACTGTTCTCAACCTGGAACATATGATATATATATATATATATATATATATATATATATATAATGTTACAAAGGAAAGAAACTAAATGATGGCAAATCGAAAAATGCCCAATGGAATGTTTTGCAGGCAGACCAGAATTCCTAATTTCTACTTTGTAGTCCCCGGTTTGATTTCCGAACCTGCCATTGCGATTTTTTCTTCGATAGGATGGTCCCTATGGCAACCAAGTTCTCGTTATTTTAATTACCCATAGGTTTAAATACTCCTCTGATGTGCCATATCCTCACTACCTTAATCATCTCCACTAAGACAGCACAGTGGGGTCTTTCGGGAGTCCCGCCATCAGAAATTCGCTACAGTACCAGCGGAATGAGCACAAGTTCATAGATGTGAAAAGCGTCAGTAAATTGATACTCTAAAGAAATGGAATAATTCGTTATTTCTGTCACCGCAAAAAAGTTAATCAAGTTTTGAGACTTATCTCATATATCATAAAAAAAAATTGTAGTAAAAGTGAGCTATATTATCATCCCAAAAAGTGATACTTCCAAAGGACTTTTAATTATATTATAATGCTAATCATAAAAAGCACAAACAGTATTTTCATTTATGTGTCAAGAATCTCGAGAATATAATTATTAACACATAATATACTGCGCAAACAAATCTATGAAGTTAGTCACGAATTCTGCTCACAGACAAAGTTACCCCATTGGCACTAGATGGGGGTTTCATCTAGATTCTTGAAGAATCAGACCCCTGGGGGCATCGCGGCGTACACGCACACAAGTCACACACTTTTCGTGACGCAGCACTTCTTTCTCCTTGTACGTGGCTCTTGAAGAACAGCGACGTCATGCTGTTAGGTCTGTAAAAGAGGAGATAGCCTGCGGCAGGAGACACGCGATGCTATGTGGCGGCAAGTAATATTTACTATCATTAGTATAGAAATCTGGCCTATGCACCCACCGCAATTCAAAATATTTTAAATGAAAGCTATTCGAGTAACAGTTTTGGGCACTGTATTCGTTTATTAAGTTAATTCTGCATCACTGGGAACGTTTGAACTCTCCCTGTTTTTGCTGTTGCCGTTAATGGCGGCATTTATTGCATCACCGCAAACTGCTATCTGTATAGTAACATCTCTATACAAAAAGAAACGTAATGCCGAGAATTAAACGACTGGTTTTATGCAAATAATTTAAATACAACATCATATTATCCCTTAGAACTTAAAACGACCATTTGTCCATGATACATTTATTTTATTTTTGCGCTTCATATGTTATAATTATTTTATTCATTTAAAAATGATATTTTAAGCTCTGTTTCTGCAAGGGTTAGACTCTTTGGTCTTATCCGGGTTTACACAGCTATTGAAATTCTTATATATTTCGCAAGGCCGCTTGCCATCGCCAGCATATGCCACCACAATATTAATCTTTTTAAAACATTGATTCTACAAATAAAGTATAAGAATTCTGTATTTCTGTTGCCCCATTGTATGGCACAAATCTTTTATTTTATTTGTAGTACCCAAGTTTTAAAAACTGAGCTGTTGTAGCGCTGCCTGTTGCGGCAGGGGTCACACCGTCAAGCGGCCGACTTGCGAATGGAATGTTAAAAAGTGCCCATATGTATTGTCCTCCCTTTAGATTTATAATAATGAGAAATTTCTGAATTCTCTTTTAATCCTTTCATTTTTCATTTACGTTACATTTAAGTTTAAAGCACACAACTCTTTTCATTATTATTATAATGTATCTTTTATTATTTATATCGATAACCGACTGTCTTGAGAAACCTAATTTCTGTTATCTTTGACCGTAATGGAATTAGATAGGCAATAATTTCATTTAAAGTTTAAATATCCTTCAAAACAGTTTATAGTAACAGGATATCCATGAAATATTTTTTTAAAAATATTATAAGGAAATCTAGTTTGAATGTTAATGCTGCATATATTTCAAGCTGTCCTTTATTATAAACATGCATGGTTGTTTCCTTGCATCCCTTTTAAAGTCCTTACGTTATGTTTAAATGATCTTATCAGTGTTTTATTGTGTTTTCTTGCCTTTGAAAATGTTTGCATTTTAGTCTGTACAAAAGGTGTTTGAAGAAAGGGTTCTATTACAGATAACAAAATTCCACATATTCGAAGATCAATGGTGTTAAAATTGTTCCGAAAGTAATAAGTTGCTTCCAAGTCTTTAAATTATTTCCAAAATTAGCATACCTTTAAAACGAAAAAATATAACAACTTAAAGCGTTTAGAAAGCTTTCTGGCATGAGCAAACCTGACAATAGAAAGATAATTTATAAGTAAGCTTGTTTGCAAAATTTGGAATAAAAGTTAACTTTGCATCCCAAAGAAATCTTTAGAGACAAGATTTGCAATAACACGTTTATAAAGGGTGTAAATTCTAAACCCCAATGGATGTAATATTAATAGTTGAAAATTAGTCAAACTTACACCTAACATCACATAAACATTTCAAAACGTCACTCATGGGTTTACTCTTAAGAAAACACCTGTGGATATAACGTTTACTTAATAAACTGCATAGACAGCGTAATTAGTTGGCAATAATAAAGTAATGAATAATTACATGATGTTTACGTAAGATGGTGAGCCACGTTTTTTATTGTATGAAGCACTCAAACGCAAGATTTCTTCTAGAAAAAAACTTGTGGTGTGTGATATGTCAAGAACAAGAGCCTCTACACTTATCGGGTACTTTGGCATTATTAATCTTTATAGCGAGGTTTTTGAAACCCTCCCCAGTGTAGTTACTACCCTTACCATCGAAGATTTCACCCATCGTGATTTTTCAGTGATGTTTCAGTTTTGATAATGTTCCGTTTGAAACATTTGTTACGCCACTCTATTACAGAAGGAATACAACAAATTGCGTAGTTCTTAAAGAGTTTTTGGTATCTTTAACGAAAGTGTAAACTTAAAAATAAGAAAATTTAAGTACTGGTTAAGAATAATACGGGGAAACCAAGCAATCCTTCGAGAAGTTTGTCTGAGGGAGCAAATAATGGAAGCGTGGGGTATAGGATGGGCATCAAAAACAGACAAAATTGAACAAGGGTATGTGTGGTTAAGGGGAAAAGACATTACACGCAATAGTTGGAAAATAGTTAATATATGTTTGTGAAATATAGATAGGCAAACTACTGAGACTCAATGCGTAGAAAAAGTGTCGCTTAATCTGCAGGCTCAAATAGATCAGGTGTGGGGAAGGGGAGAGGTTGTCTAGATGTCTTTGGGAGAGAAGAAAGTCGTGGTCTTGTATGACTCAGATTTGGATGAGGATAGGAAACCAAACAGTTACTGCTCTCAGGGAAAGAATTTGCCCATTGTGCGGAGAAAGTCTTGACTGGAGGTATATTCTGGCAGAATGTAAGGAAACAGAGATTTTAAGAAATGAGCATTTACCACCACACTTTCTGAATTCTAACACCAGTTTGAACATCTGTCGGAAGTGTAGGTGCAAGAGAGATACACAAATCGGAAATATTTCTAGGGAAGACACGACAATGAAGGATAATGGTTTTAGAGAAGAGAGGAGCGTCGGGAAGGAGGGGAGAGTGAAGGGAAGGGGGCTCAGGGGTAGGGGTTCCATTTATGTGTTTGTGTGTATAAATAAATAAATATATATACACATAAACTACTCATAGAAAACATATATCGATGTGTTTGTGTGTATAAATACACACACACACACAAACACATATTAGGCCATAGAAGGATTCCACGAGTTCGAAATATAGCGATCTCAAGTATGACTTTTTCTTAGTGTTTTATCCATTTCTACTATTATAATTACTGTTAATTTGATAGATTGTTAATAGTGTTACTTTATTTTTATTTTTCTTTTATATTATATAAAACATGTATATATATGTATATTTTGATTGTTAGAAGGAGTTATTAACATGTACGGCCGTAAGGCCCGTGCAACAGTTATACTTACTTGTGTGTACTTCAAAACTGCTACAATACCTTTACTACCACTACTATTACATTTTTTATTTGCAATTTTCTTGTGCTACATCAAGTAGCCACATTTATTATGATTCTGTATTCTCTCTTCGTACTTAAAACGGAGGAAAAGATACTTGAAGGCACGTTTCACCTCCTTTTTAAAAGAGGAATATTATTTTCGTTCAGATAAAGAACCTAAAGCTTACTAATAAGGAAATATTAATAACTTCCTCAAAGTAAATATTTCATAAATAAAGTACGTTGGGATCTTATGCCGGATATTTGGAACGATGCCTCTTACAGAAAAAATCCAGCACCATTTTATGTGATATTTATGAGACTTTAATGGAAAATGGTGGGAGATATAATGCTGCAACTTTAAGTAGATGCTGATATCATAGCAATCGTAAAATATCTCAAACATGTTCTCAGAAGACCAGGAAAGTTAGCAAAGAAAGCTTATTAAGATTTCCTTAAATATAATGGGTAGGTGCAACGAAGTAATCAAATTGAAGAACAGCGCCAGTAAGTAAACTTTAATGTGAAATGAATAATCTCACAAATTTGTAAATATCAGTTGCAGGGCTTTCCATTCATTTTGGCATAAAACAATGCATGTATTTTCTAAAATAACAGTGGTAAGGTAAGATAATTGTCCTCAGAAGTCCTTTGCCCATTGACGCCTGGAAATCATTACTCTCTCACACTCACTCTTTCTTTCTTTCTCTCCTTTTAACGTTCTCGTAACAGTGAAGCTCTAAAGAGGCTATGTATTCTTATTATGGTTTATTACAGGAAATATGTGTGGTTACTATGATTGGTTTATTTTATGATGTGTAAATATTGTCCTAAATTTCTTCTTTTAAATTTAATAGATTTGGGTGCTTTAAAATATTTGCGGGTTTCTAGTTACTTAACTCTGGAATTCATTTGAACGGTTCTGTCAATTCTATTCAAACCCAGCTATCATATCCATCCATACATTAACATTGAAATAGAAATAGCTGAATAAAACTTAGTCGAACTTTTTCCAGTTTTATATGTCTTCGTATTTGTAGTCTTTTTGAAATTTGTCAGATTATTTTTAATGAAACCTTTATTCTAATGTGTTATCTAACAGCCTAGATAATTAACTATGTGAAATTGCTCAGTGGGTTTTGTACTATTTAATAGTACATTTGATGTCATTTATCATTTTCCAAAAAAGATTTGCCTTTTTTTGTGAACTTTTAAATATATATTTTTCCCACTATTTTACTATGTTTCAAAGAGAAAGTATCGTTCGTCTTTTAACCCGACTTCAAAATTGTTTCTTAGCTCATTTGTCATTCGTCAACCGTCACATCTGTGTACATATTAATGCAATTTGTCGTCATTTCGAAAAACTTAAAATATTTTTTGTTAATGATGATGCGAGGGCAGCTGCGCCTTCACTGCCTGGTGCACTGGTAAGACTGTAGACGTTGATCAGCTCATACAGAAAGTCATTTTTGTCTTGCGACCACGGCTGAACACAAGCCGGCTCCATTGATAACGCTCTTCTTGCATTTCTACTTGCACAATTGTTTTATCAATAATACGCACATGTGCACAGAGTATTCTTTTCACTTTATAACAAAACTAGCTCATGTTGTCGAGTCTTTCATAGTGATTCTGGCATTTTAAAATAAAGAATCATTTACTCGCAACTCGCAACTCATTGGTAAAATACTTTTACCAATGTCTGCTCTATAGTGTAAAATAGGCTAGATTTTTTCCGGAGAATATATCAAGGGCCAATTTTTTATGCTAAAAAGATTATTGCGTTCTTCAAAATAAAATCACCGAGTTATAATATATTTATCTAAATATTCGTTTGCTTGAAGTGCTTTAACCAATGGTAAATGCAGAACAGCCAACTATAATATGTTTAAGTTCACATGTGTTGGGCTAACTCGAGAATGATATTGCTAAAAAACCAAAAGCAAAGGATAAAAGTTAGAAATAACTGTAATTTAAATTCTGTTATGAATTGTTAAAACTTATCCCTTCTGCGGACATTCACCTTGGTGCTGAAGCAATCTGCACTGCGGTTACTTTGTTAATCATAGAAATGTGACGAACTGCTTCGAGTGGCAGAGAAAGAAGCCCCGGGAGGCCACCTATTGGACTTACTTACCGAGAACATGATGCTTATAAGCTAACATTATCCAAAAAATAATACTGATTAAGTTTCTCTTCCCAGCAAGTAATCCAATTTATTATTCCCAATTTATATATAGGGAATAATAAATTTATATATTCTCTACACACACACACACACACACACACACACACACACACACACACACACAAGCATTTTCACTTTTTCTGGGTCAAATCTACTTATACGAGTCTTGCTGTGCTCAATAGTATCTCAGAGAATTACTGGTCCTGATTATATAGAGGACAAGTGAAGGTGATAAAAAAGTAAATATAGAGTATCGAAGGTAACGTTATGCATGGAAAAAGATGAAACTGGAAATGAGAGTAGAGGGGAAAAAATTAATACGTAAGATTTAAACCAGGTGGTATACGCGCTTTATGTAAAAACACAGCTGCCATTTCTCTCTCTCTGAGTAAAATTTCAGAGAATTGTGTAGGTAAAGCATCAATAAGAGTTATATTAAAAGTATCATCAAAATCCTTACAGTGAGATAAGGCATGTTGGGCAACCAGCAAGGGAGACTTGGTTTTAACAGAACGTCTATGCTTGTTCATACGTAGCGAAACAACAGAAGAAGTTAAACCAATATAAAATGCTTTGCAAAGCTTACAAGATAACATATATACGACATTCTTGGAAGAACAGGTAGCAAATGAAGAAATGTTAAATGCTCTGGATAAATTAGGGCTATGGAATGAATGGCATGGCATAATTGGCGCACTTGTCTTCTTGCCATAGAAGAACTAAACGAGTTCGAAACATAGCGATTTCAAATGTGACTTTAACTTAAGTGTTTTATCCTTTTAAAGCTTCTATAATTACTGTTAATTTGTTACATTGCTAATAGTATTACTTTATTATTATTATTATTATTATTATTATTATATATAAATCAGCACTAGTATTTCTCTGAGATACTATTGAGCACAACAAGACTCGTATAAGTAGATTTGACCCAGAAAAAGTGAAAATGCTTATATTTTTTTAAACATACTCTTATCAAAATTAAATTAGTATTTGATGATGCAAAAAATTATGTGCCCTGTAAAAGGATAATGGTAACAATATAAAAAAATATCTTTTTATTTAACCTAAAATGTTGAAATTTTCCCATTAATAGTTTCATATATTATATTGTATCTACTATAGGGCCTTATCAATATAATATCAAATTCATTTATTGAATATTATTTGCCTCACACTATACCTTTTTTGTAGATACTTTTAGAATATTCAATAGTAAGAAATCTAGAGTTTGAAATATTTTTTGTTATATATAGAAAAATTATGACCTTTTATGCAGGCAACGGCTGCTAGTATTTTAAAACCATTTATATAAATATTTAGGATATAAACTTTTGTTTAGCAAGTGTGTAAATTTTATTTTAAAAGATATACTTTTGTTAATTTCGATCTCACCTTTTCCCGAAACAAATTCCCCCATCCACAGCACAATCAACAATTGTGCGAGAGAATGATGCTTAAAAAAACTCCAGTATACCCGCACGATCCAAGAAGCAGCAGTTACCAATTCGTAAGCCAGTGAGGCACAAAATTAAAGCCAGGTCTAAAACTTGATTTGAGTGACGATGTTATATTGAATTCGAGAATGAAAATGCTTGCGTTTTTCTATAAGGAAGTATCAAACGAAAGCTTCCAGCGAAGGAAGTTCTACGTCTGGTTTTGAATACGGTCCTCATTTCCCATGCTTTTTCCTTTTAAAAACATAAATATGAGTCTCGCTGCATGGAAAACGAGGAGAGAAACACTGAATTACAATTTTGCCTGTATCTCAACCATATTTTTCCTGCCTTGTTAAATATCATCTGCAAATCTCATTTTGCTCTGTAACCACGTTAAAATCATAAATATGACTGAAAATGTATTTTACCTTAGTTAAGTAACTTGCCCTGTGCTAAATAGAAAAGCACGAAAATGTTGGACAAAGGTATAATTTTTCCCATTTAATTCTGTTAGAACATTTTCGGTAGAGGTTGAGTGCTTTGTATTCTCCGCAATGGGTAGAAATTCATAATTCACAATGTTTAAACGTGCGTGAATATATGTTTTCATTATGAAAGGGAGAAAAGAAAACCACGTTTACAAATTTTAAGGCGAATTCCACGACCATAAAAAACAACGTCGTGATTAAATATAATCACAGCAAAAATCGAAGCACAATGGGTAATTTAAAATATATCTTTGGTAAAAATTTATGTTTCATTACCAGTTTGTTACAGAGGTTTTGTTATTTTATAAAAGTAAAAGAAAATAAAACGTTATTAAAGACATAGTATTTAAATGCAAGTACTTAAAAACAAGCTATAGTTCATTCATCAATGGCCAGGGATATTTCTACTGCTTTTTGGGTATATTTATCTTCTTCCTCTAGGAACCAACTTTTAATAAAAATATAATTCTCTCTCTTCGATATGCTCTAGCCAGTTTTATTTATTCTCAATTCCTTATGGTTTCATTTATTATTTTCACTGCTTGTGCTATTCCTTTCACTAATCTTACAAATCTTCTCTTGGGTCTTTTTTTGAGTAGTATTTAACGCCCGTTTTTACTACTTAGGCACCACAGGCTATCTCTTGAGTCTGAATTCTACTTTTATTCTTCTTACTGAAAGCCCAGTTTTCGCTGATATGTAGACAAGTCATCGTCATTATTTTATAAAAAAAATTAGTTGAGTTAAACTAGTCCTCCTTAACATTCTTCTATTAATACCACACATTTAAAATTTTTCACTTTATATTAAATATTTGCCGAGATATATTTGGCAGCTAAAATAATAAAGCGTTTGACTTGCTTGATACTTTTATTTTAAGTTTCAATTTTGGTCTTATTGGCATTACTGTAGACTTTTCTGCACAAATGTCAGTGTTATAATTAAATAAAAATAATTCTTGCACAGCTTTCGGTAAACTATTTTTATTTGCAGAAATTAAAACATGATCATCTATTAAAATAGCTGCTTTTACAAAGCTCTTAATTTTAATATTAAAAATTTCCAGTTCTGTTTTCCAAACAGTTACAACATCGTCTAAATATAAAATTTAAAATGGTAGATGATAGACTACACGCTTGCCGTGAAGCTAAATTTATATTTGCAGAAAATATTTCTTCTTCTTTTGTTTTAAAATTATTCTGGTTCCTTCATACATTTCTTTAATAGCTTTTATTAAATACTGACGTATGATTCATTTATGAAAAATATTCTGTAATATGTCTTTACCTATATTGTCCAGCGACTTTGCATAATCAATAAAGAATTAGCGTAATTGTTCATTAATCTCCTATGGAATTTAATTGGTTGTTAAATTTTTTTTCTTGCTGCTTGGCTGTTGTTCTAACAAAGTAATGTGTTATTTTTATTGTCTTTTTTTAATAATTTTGGATACATTTAGTATATCTCATTAAATGACTTCCCCTATATACTTTTTACAGTTTGCTCTGCCTTCTTCTTTTTTTAAAAATAGATAACTATTAAAGACTCTTTCTAGCTATTAGACGTAAGACTTGCGTTATTTATAAGGTTTAGAAATCTCTTCGGTGTAACTTTTCAATTGATTCTGCTATAAACAATGGAATTAAATGAAACAAGTGTAAGCTAAAATTATTTGCTGGGATACATGACTTGCAGGTAATGGCAGAGGAGCGGAAGAAATCCATCAAATAAATTAGGTTTAACACAAAATGTTGTGTAGACGAAAATCAAGGTTTATTACCCAAAAGACTTTTCTTAAAAAAACAATATGATTTTGAAAGAAGACGTTGCACAAATAAACAAAAGTATGTTCATATAAACAGCTTGATTACGTTTGTAAATGAGAGAATACATAAATTAATATTCTAACAATGTATTAAAATATATTTATTGTTGGTAATATTTATGGAACAGAACAAATGTATTTTCATATTTTTATTATAACAATACTATTTTATGAGTTTGTCTTGTAGAATGTATAGTATTCATAACTTACAAAATTATAAAATATAATGCATTTGAAATGTTGGTATAACACTCCATTTTTACTCATTATTAATAGTGTTGATGATGTATAAAATAAAATGATAAATTGAATAAAGGAAAGCAAAATAAAGGAAGAGTTCCAGGCCTAAGTTTAGGCATTAATAAGGAATTAAGGAAATTTGGTAAACATTTTTGTCGGGGAGGACAGGATTTTAACCAAGACCTATTCACAAGTCCGTAAATTAAAGGCTTTGGTCACCATTAACTCTACTGGTTCCTTGGAATTTTGGAGATGAAAATAATTAGGTTAAAAAGTAATTTGTTTAATTTGTACTAATTATATTAGAAAATTTACTCTTTCCATTAAAAATAAATAGATTATACTGCCACTCATAGTTACACAAGTAACTTGGTTTTTATCTGTATGCTTATAAATCTAAAACAAGCTACTATGAATGTACTGACGTATGGAGAATTGACTTATAAGATATACAGAGTGCCGTCAAAATAATGCATACATATTGCAGTAAATGACCAACTTTTTTTAAATTTTAAGTCTTATTAAATTTTTATTTCTTTCATTATCTTTTAAGGTAAATTTTAATGTTCAGGCATGATTATACCCTTAAAGTAGATAAAACTAGCATTAGAATACAACTCCTCAGGGAGTTTACCTCTCTAGGCTCGAATAACAAACAGCTCCCATCCTGGTCGGCATACTTGATTTTTGATGCAAAAATCAATTTCCTAAATTTCATCCCATTCCTGAATAAGATCTAATCAAATTAATCCATGGTTTGGAAAAAAGTCGAGAATAAGACATGAAAACGTAAGCTACACATACCCGTTGAAATTCAGGTGTGAATTTGGCGCAGGGGTCAACCTAAAGTGGCGATCCCGCCTACTCCAGATCGGCCTGGAGACCTAAGTTTGAATTTGGACTTATATGTGTAAAGAACTTAGTTTTCTCTAGATAGGTCTAGAGAGCTAAGTTTGAATTTGGACTTATATGTGTAAAGAACTTAGTTTTCTCCAGATAGATCTAGAGAGCTAAGTTTGAATTTGGACTTATATGTGTAAAGAACTTGGGGCTTCGCTATTCCCACTGATCTCGGATAAAGTGAAAATGGTCCAGTTTTGTGGCATGCTTCCTTGAGCTTAAATACTCTTCTCTGAGTCCTCTTCTGTACGTCCATTCACTAATGTTAGAGTTGCTTACCTGTTTCAGGAGATTTCTAAGGTCAATTACTGTCAAATGACAATCACTCAAAATTCCAAAGTTAAAAAAGGGTCATCTGTTATCTAGGGTATCCTGATCCACGAAGTCTGATCATTAGTATTGTGTTCCCGAAACCGTCTCATAGGCTGCTGAACAGTTTTGGACGTAATTTTAATACCCCCAACTACATAACGATAGACTGCGTCCATCATCAATTAGCAGCTTTTGCGTAAACAACAGAGCTCAGAGGCAGTTTTAGTGCCGAACAGATTGAAACTTGAAAACCACTCTAATATACCACTGTATATTATTTCAATAATGTTTTGTTGTAAGACAAGTTTTGAATTGGAGGATGTGGGCGAGTTTAAAACAATTCACAGTGGTATCGCAACAATACTGCAAAAAAGAATAAATAAATAAAAGATGAGAGAATACCTCTTAGAGACGAAAGTTTTCTTTCTCTTTTTTCCGTGGATAAGCTTATAAAAATAAAAATGCATAGGATATAAAAATAAATTTAAACAATAAAACAATATTGTGGTATATGGGGGGGGGGGCTTAGTAATGAAATTTGTGCGTTAATAATGGGACAACAATGTGCGCTGATGCTAATTTCACGCTCGTATTCCGTGTGTGAAATATAATAAAAAACAGTTCTGCGCTTGCGTATAGCTGCATGTTTAAAGTTTTGTTAAAAAAAAGCGTCAGTCTATCGAGAGACGTGAGCATGTCAAGATGCAAAACTGCTCTCCCTGGCCATTGTAACAGTTTACAAGTTACATTTGCAATTGAAATAGAGATGGTTTCACATGGCTGCAGTAACAGCAGCTGAACTCAATTATCAGTATTGTATTATTTGTGTTCCTCGTCTCTTATGCAGATTTTAACTTAGAATGTTCGGAAGTTTTAGATATTAAAATCAGGAGCATACCCCTAGTGTCCAAACTCGAGTCATATTAATTGAAAACAATAATGTACAAGGGAGTGATCTTCCGGAGGTTGCGACTATTCTCTGTTAGTATTACGATTTTTTACCCGGCAGTGTGATATAAGATTTTAGGTAAAATCGTCATAAAAGCGATTTTTATATTTTTATAGGCTAAAATAAATAGTGGTCCGAGACACACTCTTAGAATTAGAGAAGCCAACATCTGCTTTGACATATATCTAAAGTGCCCTGCTTAGTGTATTCGAACAAGATGGTTACTTACATTTATCCTTTCACCCAAAATTAAAAAACATAATTATGTGATAACATTATTTTCCAGAAACATTGGAAAGTAAAAGTTTAAATTATGTAGTAAAAGTGTTACTCTAATTAAGTTGTACACAAATTTATATACATATTATTATCAATTTAGATCTTGACTCTGTTGCTATTGCTCACAACTTCAGTTTTCTTATTCCATTAGTGTAGAAGATTTAAGATCGCCTTTTATACCTAATGAAATTCACATATAATTTATTTCTGATTTATTTTGAATGATTTATTTATGGACGCTCTTTAACAGCTTAGGTCATCAGCGTCCCATTCAACTCAGGGCGTGAAACGGCTGACAAATTTTGCTCAGAGGCCTCTCTTTCGTGCCGTAAATGTTCGACAGGGGACCCACGGCTTTACTTCCCTTCCGAAGGAAGCCATACTTAGTATTTTTACGCCCCGAAAAAATCCATCGGTCCTGACCGGGTTCGAACCCGCTATCTTGGGTTTAGGAGGCAAGTATGGTAACCACTACACCACCAGGACCGACATTTATTTCTGAAAAATACCTATCCATTCAATAATCATTTTCAGGCTAAAACAGCTGATACCTAACTATTGCCGTTTGGAACGGTACCAGGATTGCTGGGACTTCACTTTAATGAAGAATGTTAAAACACGTAGTCTAAATTTGTGTTGCGACAAAACGTCTTTGTTTGCTCGAATTGTTTTTCTATGGATAGTGAGGCGAAATTTACACATTCTTAAGTCTACCATGCATTTATTAAATTAACAGATACAATGAAATAGTTTATATGTTTGTAGGGATCAACAATCAGATTAAAATAAACTAACGTATTAAATCAAAATTAAAAGTAATAGATGAATATAGACATAAAATGCAAGTCACATTCAGAAAAATGCCAAAGTTTAGATATCCAAAGGCAATACTAAACCGTAACGAGGAAGAAGAGAAAAAGCACCACTCCATTATGTACCATAATGTGGTACATAGAAAACTGGAAGAGAGATAAAAAACATGAGAAATATTCCCGTTTTATAATGAGTATAAATCCAAACCTAGTTACTGTATTCCTATATTTTAATAATGGTTAAACAGTTTTAACAGCGTTTTCTGTTACTATTTATTAAATTATGGAGATTTTTGGAATAAAAAAAAAACACAGGCATGACGTGTTTTCTCCACACGGTCGACCGGAGCACATGTTTTGAAGTAATCAATCTACAGAATGAGGGGAATTATTCTAGTAAGAGTGAATGATGCATGACGACGATAAGATAAAACGTGCACGAAATGTTGATAACGGCACTAAAGCACAAACGTGGAAAGCTCTATAGGAAGTGTTGCACCAGCATTTTGCCGTTATTCCCATGAATAAAATGGGGAATATAGATGGCTTTGGTCACAGCCTGCTAAATCATTCATCCACCTAGCTCTAGGCAGAAACAAAGCCCCAGCGCGCCTACCCATTATGTACATTAATGTGCACACAAAACACATTTATTTGGGAATAATAATAACTAAATTGCATTAAATAATAGCCACACTTCCTATTTATTTATTAACAAACCCTCAAGGTAATTAGCAAATCCATTAATGAGAGGACTCTCATTTTACGGTTCCATTACCATTTCGAGCCAGCAAACAGCCTTTCGGAAAGTTCTTTTACGCCATTCATATGGTGTAGTAACACCATCCATTCATTATGAAAATCGCTCGTATTTTCAACTGAAATAACAATGGATCATGCACGCATGCAGATTTAGTGTCGACGGGGGAGATATTTAGCTGCTGTTCTTGAAGCTTTGGTGTAGTTGTGATCCGCACGGAAGCCAGCAATGAAAAATGAGGTCAAGTTTTATCTGAATCGTAGTGGCAGCACTGGTGTAACCGCACGTTCTTAGTTTCGCTTATCTTTGGCATCGCATCAAGATGGCTATTAGTTTGGGGCGAGCCGTTTTGGCAATTAATTTAAATACTAATGATCTCTGCATGCAAGGGTTAAAGATCACGGAGGTTGTTGTATGTAGATTTATCGTGGAGAAGAACGGCTTATTTTAAATGGTAATCTTAGGTATGAACTTAAGGCTTATTACTAAACTTCAAAGGCAGTAATGCTACATGTAATGCTTGATGTTTACAAGCAAAAGTGCACGATATGCCTGCCACACAGCATATAGTGACTTTGGTGGGGATAGGGCATGTTTAATAATAATAGACTTTTCATTGTCTGATATAATATAGCCTATTGATGAAAAGTAGTTCCCAAAGGAAGTTTGCTTTATTTCTACTACTTGTGCACATCGTATTAATTTATATATATATATACATATATATATATATATTATTTTCATTCGCATCTATTTATGTAATGTTTAAGTTACACCGATAACGAAAGCTGCGTTATCGGCAGCCGCTGGAGAGCCTGCATGCTGATCACATGCCCCCCTGCAATACTGCCCTCTATCAATTAAGTCGTAAGACGGAGATATAGGAAGCAGAGGTCACTGCGGGAGGCTCATCCCGAACTATAGCGCAAATAAGAAAAAGAAGATTGTTAAGTTACAATACACAAAAATAATATATTCCAGCTCTTTATTATCAGACACCTAAGTCTTATACACAGAAAAAATCTATTTCTACTGAAACAACCGGAAAGTACCTTAAATTATTTATATCGCAGCTAATAATAACAGCTAATCGTAACAATTTCAGAGAGCCACTAATTTAACAATGCGTTAATAATATTGCTTAGAATGTTAGAACGACATAACTTTTCTTCATTATCTTATTTAAACAAACATGAGTTTCCCAATTTTATTTTTAACACTCTTTAAACCATTGATTACATCTCCCAACAAGTTTATTTTCGTAACTATTTCTGTATCAGATGTCCCCAAGTCTTCTACTCTGCAGCAGGAAGAGAACCAAAATTAGTCTTAATAATTATAATATGCATTCTGTTGGAGGGAATATCATTAAATAGCGGTTGTGGTACAGTCATTTGGGCAGCATCACCCAAATAAATGATTGAACCCCTTTCTTCACCGATTGGAAATTGTCAGATTACTAATTTCAGTCTCGTAATTATAATCCCTAACTATTAACAACTGTAAATGAAGGAAGAAGTACTTTAGGACACTGAATTCGGAAAGGGGATGTGGTGCCATAAGAAATGATTTTTTAATAAAAGCCTTAAATCTATCGACATTAGGAAACAGTGGCCCTAATTCCTCACCAACGCCATGTCGTGGATTTTATAATACTTTCTGGAATCGACAGGACATCCGGAATAGCCGCATCGCTTATACTTGTTTGCTACATCTAAACTCGCCAAGCCACTTATATCCCAGATAGTTTGACATGACTGCTATTCTAACCAAGGACCTGCGCATTAGTAATGACAAAATGTACTCTGAGAGGTGAATGCCAGATAGCTTTAAGGTACCAAAATGGAGAAACATGAATTTAGTATACTAATAAAATATTACTTTTTAAAAGGAGCAACGTCGTGTGCAGAAACTAAGGCGAAACTGGAGGAACATTACGACGCCATCATTCATAACTTACACCTATAGTATTCAATCCACGATCTACAGACGTCGCGAAAAAACCAGCGCACTGAAAGTGACAATAAATAAACATAAAACAGTAGTTTGTATACTAACAAAAACAACTGTACTGTTAAAATTAACATAAAACAGCGTTTTTAAGGAAAATAAAAGGAAAGAGATTTTAATTATAGGATATGATATAAAACGTACGCAATGGCAAACACACCATTAATATTAATTTAAATTTTGTAAAACCAGTTTGTACTGCGACTTACCATTCCAGGCTATAAATGAGAAAATATTCTAACATTTAGTGAAGAATACATTTAACATTTAAACTCAGATAAGGTAGTTTATTCGATGAAGTATTTATTGCATTTATGTAAAACATTGTGAAAGTGTTATACTAAATGTAATGTAAAATTACAAATGCTGAAGAAGCAAATCCCTTATTTGTACCAAAATTGTGAAGAGCAAAGTGTCTTCTTTGGCAATTCTGAGAATTTCAAGGGGTAAATCCTCTTTGACTATACATTAAAATATAGTCTCTTTAAATTATATGAATAAAACAATGTAGAGTAATTTCATATTATCCGCTGCTACTGGAAGATGCTGGATATCTATAAATAAGTCGTTTTGGTTGGTGTCTGAGGAACGCTCTACTACAACAGCACTGTAGTATAGATTATTCCGACTTTTGCGGCTAACTTTATCGCTGTCCATCGCTGATCTAACTCCATCATTGCTTGAATCAATGCAATCTAATGAGTTTCAAGCATATAACGACCTGCACATGGCCCATTTCTTCCTCACTATTGTGGCTTATCGAAGGGCAGGCACCCAACAGGCCACCGTCCTATTGGCAAGGTTTCATTGCCACATTCATTTCGGAAACTTGCATTATATTCTGCCACATGCCACTTCAGTTTTTCTGCATGCGCACGCTGCTCACTCTTAGAAAAGTTCGCTTTACGTATATTCAAATACACGCCATTATTTGGTAGCATTCATGCATCTACTCGCAGTGAGTGCACTAGTGACGCTGAGTGTTTGGTAGAACTATGATCTTCATCTAGATGTGCTAAAGACAACAACGTCCTCACATGTTCATTAGTAGAGTGGCTACTGTTTTTCAACCCATATATTCTGCATAAAAAAAATCTAAATGAGTTGACATTTTTATAAAAACTGAATGGAAGTTTAACGTTACTTTGAAAAAATGTATCTTTTCAAGAAAAAACGTGGTGTAAACAATTTATGAAAATATGTTATATTAGACACTAAGTTAAAGTAAAATAACTAAACATTATATGCTTACCAGGTAAAATTGGTACTTAATAGTTATCTTTCTCACCGAAAATATGGTGCAAAAGCATTACACTTTAATTGCTTACTTTAGAAAGTTTATGCGGTTTCTTGAATTACTTAAATATTAACTACATTTTAAAACGAAATTTTCGCTGCTTATTGAAATGCAAAATTTAAGTTGATCATATGCTTGTCTTAAGTTACCAGACAGGAATAAACCACATGTGATATTTTCCAGTAAATAGAATATTCAGTACAAGAGAAAATCCCTAGTTTGTTTGGCGTTGCCTGCCAACCTGATATTGCTTTCTGCCTTAAACTGTGGGAATTTCTGGAGATGCGTGCACAATATTTTGCACACTCATTTTCAAATGAAAAGGCTATCAGCAAGGTTGGGTACGCCTTGTTAACATCTGATCAGAAAAGAGAATGAGCTGTCACTTTCGCGTAGAATTTGAAGTTATTTAAAGGGAATACAACACATTTCCAAAACAGTATATGACAATAGACGAAACGTGGATCCACCACTACATTGCGAAAACGAAGGAGCAGTCAAAACAGAGAGTTGCAACCAGAGAAAGCGCTCCGAAGAAAGCAAAGCAAAAGCAATCCCCTCGACAGGAAAGGTTGAAACATTTGATCAAGAAGAACCGTTCTTACTGGGGAAACAAAACATCTGCTCCATCACTAACACTCTAGTGCACACTTTTATATTTTTGAGCTAAAATTATTGACTTGTGGTATGAAGTATTTCCTCATTCCCCATACTTTTTCGAATTCGGCCCTCTTCTGTTGTCCCCGATACAAAGTGGTATTTTGCAGTGCTGAGATATCATATTTTATGGACGGGAGAAACAAATTAGAAGCTAGAACAAGTGTATAGATTCGAAAGTAGAAATTGTTAAGAAATAAAAGAAAGGTTTCCTTAAAATTTGTGTTCTTTATTTTTACACTGACATATGACATATTTATAGGAGATTAATTTGTTAATGTGCAATTATAAAAATCCAGGAAAGGAACGAGAAGGTCGCGAATGATTTCTGAAGCTCGCCGATTGTGTTCGTGTAAGAATGACAGAATATACCCCGGCAATGCACAGCACATCTGCCAATTTTTTTGCACACAGTTACCAGGCACGTCGCTCCTGAAACCAAACAGAGGGCGCCAGATCTTTAGTAGCAGCTGGTTTTGCTGCCTATTTCAGAACTAGAAGCTCACAGTTTGGATGTGTTAGTACCTTCTCCTGGAGAGCAGCGAGGTTTATTACAACGAAATAAACAGGAAGAAGTGGTGAAATGCATTTGGGAATGGAACACGGAATTCGAACTCGGATTTGCAGTCTTCTTGATCACGTGGTCTAACAAACTGAATACGCGCAAGGATACGCATATACACACATTCCTATTTAAACAGATCCTTACATGCTAACCTATCCCTTCGACTTAGCAAACTTAGATCCCAGCAAGTTAACCGCCATTGTTCGATATTTGTGCAGTCAATTTTCTTTGTCTTCACAAAAAACACTTATTGTCTGCTTACCTCATCTGTTATTTTGGTCGCCTTCCATGTCCTCATTCTAATCCACGTTAGATCCGAACTATTTTGGAAACTCGTGGAAAATATGTCTATCTAATTTTGAATTTGTTGGCTAAATTTAGTGATATTTTATCTCTACATTCGGCCTCTACATCCTCTTGGTTAATATTCCTAAGCTTTCATTGTACCTTCTTCCCAAACACAATTTCGCTTCCTTTCTCCCTTCTCCCAAACCCAACCATCCGAAGTGTTCATTTAACTCCCGCTGCCCAGTATCTTTGATTCCAAAGACTAATTTTACAACAAAGTAAAAGAAATACCAGAAAATACGCAAAACGGACGGATGTTTTTGAAATCGTAGCAGGCACATTTGTTACTTTCCTTTTCATGAACAAAAAACAACGCTAAATTTTACTTATGGACAAAGTACATTACATTATCACTTACTGTTTCGAGTTTGAACTTCATTATGTAACATCTCAGTACAAATTAACACCTGGAAGGTAGAAAGTGAATACTTTTTCCCTTTTATGAGGTAATCCTGTAGTTTTGTATGTGGTAATGCACCTAGACATGAAGTGTAGAAAGAGTAGAAGGGCGGAAGTCTGACTGTGAAGAATGTATATATAGGTATAACGCTCTCCAGGAAAAAACATGAACTGCTCTGCTCTTCCTTTAAAGAAAGCTGCAGGTTCATGATGACTAGTTGCCCACGTACATTTTCATAACTTCATACATTAGTTTGCGAGAACTAACAAAGGAAAACAAGAGAGAAGAGAGGCGAAAATTTGCTGTCGGAAGGAAAATTAAAAACGAAACAAAAGAGAGAAGGCAACAAACGGAAATTTGTCGCTCGCCAGGCCGCCCCGGAAGGGCCACTGCTGTATTGTTCGGCTTTTTATTTTAATTGGTGTTGCGTTTCGTTTTGTAAGTCCGCCTTTTTCTGGGGTGCCGTTGCTCTTTTATGCTGGAGCGTGTGGCTCCACTTTTTACCACCCCAGCAGCAGGACATGTAAACGGGAGGGGAGGGGGAAAATCATACTTCTAAATGAAAATGAATGTCAGTTGTAGTTTCCATGCAGCGGGTGCGTTCTCTGGCTACATTTTCAAATACCCGCTGTATACAAACATTATAAACATTCATTCATCTCACTAAACCTTATTAGTCTTGTCAGAATGAAGGTTTTAGCTGTGGCACCCTCTGAAATGCAAGAGCGGAAGAAAAAGAATCCCTTACCCTTCCTCAATCCCGCACTTTTTCTGCAGCTCACAACGTACAATATGCAAAGCATACGATTTTATTGCCTCATTTGGTAAATCCTGCATCCCCCGCCCATATCAGCAATATTTGTACGGGATTTAGTAGGGGTCTGAATTGGGGATCTGCTCGTAATTCAAAATAACAGCTATCGTTGTCGACAGGACACGCAATATCAGAAGGGAGAGAGATTGGAATGCAGCTAGAGAGCCCCCACCAACATCAAGTTGAATGTTACATCGAAAATCACGGGAAGAAAATGATTAACAGATTCTGTAAAGTTCACGTTAAGTTTAGCAATTACCTCGCTTATTGCCTTAATACTACTGATCATATTTCATTGATTTTTTCTCAGTTTAATGGACAACACACTAATTCTATGTTTACGTTAGAAAATACCATGCTTTCATAAAAATAATTTTAAATGTACTCACATGGGAGGGATTTCTGCTCGGATATGAATTTTCGCCTAAAGTTTTTTTTACAGACCCTCACTTCAAAATGACGGCTAGTGGAACGCGTGTGCTGATCATATGCCTTCCTGCAATACTGAATTCTGTCCACGATGTCGCAAGACAGAAACAAAACACAGCGATCGTCCGGTAAGCCTTGGCCCTCTATTTTATGATTATTTTGTTTATTTTGTTTTTAATTACCTAACAGTGATGATGAAGGCCTTAAAAACATCGTCTGTTTTTTCATTTGGTTGATGTAGACTAACATAGAAAGTTGTTTGAGATCTTCTGTGACAAATTCAGCTTTAGCTAATGAAAATTTAGCCTCTATCAGCGATAATATTCTATGTGGTGGTCTCGAGTGCAAGTTTTCGCCCTGTAGCAAGTTTAATGCAGCAAGATGTCTATTTTATTCCACTTTTCCTGGCAGGGACCTCAAAGTCCACAGTTCACGGTCTACTGCTTCCAAGGGCCCTTTTCAATAGGCCAAATACAATGAAATCTATTGGAGATTCAATAGGGATGTTATTGTAAGGAATGTAATGCATTCCATTTGTCTCCTTATTCTCCAAAAATAGCAGATTGAAGCAGCCGTATATTTAAAGCCTTATCCTGGTGCACCCAAACCGATTTTTTTTAGATTGAAATCGGGATTAATAATAGTGTTCAGGGTTGTAACTAGCAACCTTAATTTCAATGAAAAGAATCTCTATATTGCGGAATTTGGACAAGAGACAAGGTTCTTCCAAATTTAGAGTACTGCTTGCCGTCTGGTCTGTTTCCTGCCCTCTAGAACAAGTCTGGCCTTACCTTCTTTGTTAAGCACATATGATATGCCTTTCTTGGAAATTGTGGAATAATGTTTTATACATAGATTGATTATCTCTGAATAACAGTATTATGTATCAGAAAGGGGAGCAATATACCTTTCTAAAAATGGTTCTATATTTGGTTCCATTTTAAGTGGCAGGCACACT
This sequence comes from Metallyticus violacea, assembly GCA_030762175.1. Lineage (NCBI taxonomy): Eukaryota > Metazoa > Arthropoda > Insecta > Mantodea > Metallyticidae > Metallyticus > Metallyticus violacea. Next base: position 124,404,562 of record CM060832.1, read on the forward strand.
ACAGTACACTAGTTACGTATAATTTGCTTGTATATGTTAAGTGCGGCGCTACTGTGAACTTTTAAACGTTTGCCATAGTCAGCCTCTAGATGTCTATTTCCGTAGACAATATAAAGCAATGGCAGAAAGATAACAGATTATATAATAAACTCCAGTTCATATTCCGTAATTTAAATTGGGAACTCTGATGTATAATGAACATGCACTCTGTCACTCAGGTGGCATTAGATTTTTAATAAATGTAAGAAATACAGAGATTCAGAAGAAGGGATTCATATATGGAAGGCATTCAGATTTCTCTACTGCAAGCCTTTTCATGCATTTTATAGGGAATACTCAGATACATTTTTGTGGAAGTATCCTACACCAAACGAAACGTTCGTTACACAGGGGAATGTTTTCATGTTTATTTCCATTGTGGGGCAAGTCTCTGTGCCCATTTTTAATCGAAAATTCTTGTTCGAGAAGAGCAAAAATATTTACATTTTCTAATAAACGCAAATGAAATGTCATCATACAAGTTTATAAACAATATTTATAATATTTACATCAATAATAAACATCAATACCACACAACATAGTTGAATTTTTTCCTAATTTTTAAGATATTAATATATTTTCACAAATTTATACAAAATTGCAATTTGTTCAAGTTTTCCATCATGCTGGTGTTCTCGGTAATTTGTACCACTAACTCTTGCATTAAATACTGCTCGACATCTTGTCATTGAACTAAGGATTTCATCTTGTTCGATAATCTGCCAGTGGCTATGGAGATAGCTGACCCAGAGTCTCGATGTTTTGATTATATTCTAAAACTGTCTTCCACAGATGTTCGACTTAGACATACATAGGTGCTGAGTAGGTGTCTGGTCCTAATTAACCACCTAATGCGCTTTGACATTATACTTACAGAACTCGTACACTGCAACACAAGTCGTCAAGTAGTTTTCTGTACCACTTCATAGTTGAAAGTCGAGTTCTTGCAGAAATGCGACTACTCCCGTGCTAGATTCCCAACTGTAAAGCAATGTTTGATATTTACGCATAAGAGTATCAACACAAAGCGTGTGATAGCACTGACATGTGCTCCAGAAATAAACATTAAAAATTAACAAGGAATGTGCTCATACTTCCTCTTTTTTCTCTTGCACAATGCGTATATATTTTTTCATTCATTCAAAACAATGATAACATAGAGGTCAACCATAGCTGCACATAGGAACTCCATGAAAAGTATGACTAACACCCTAAGGTAACTGTGTGATACCCCTTAATACTATATGTAACGCCCTCTTCATGTATGTGTTCTCATGGGGGATGGAAGGTTTCAGTTCTTTCAGATGCTCTGAGGACCCCGAGCACTTTGAGCTTCTGACTTTATTAGAAGTGCATCCGAGTTCTTCATCCGGGTGAATTGAATTATTCCCAATTCTTAAGGGCATTTAGTTCTTTAGACATGGTAGTAAGCTATCATAAACGCTCGGGATACCCATGTGCTGAAATGGGGAAGCCCATAGCTAAATTAGCCGAAAATAATTGGATAATCTTGTAAATGTAAGCCCCGTATCAACTTTCCTTGCCCATAAAGAGGGCCGGAGTTATGTAAGGTACCAACCAAATAAAAGGCGTGAGGGGAGCTGACTATGTCACAATTATAGAGGAGAAATCCTCATTTATAGATATGTGTGTACAGGTCGATGGTTTAGAATGATAGTCTCTGGTGTTTTTATTCTACCCACTGCATGTACAGTTCAAAGAAAGGGAATGGTGCACCGCCTTGCACAGACCACTTGACCGAGTGGTGGCCGAGGTCGTAAGGCGCGGACTCGCCAGCGGGAGGTCTGGGGTTCGAATCCCGCCAGAGCCGTCCTCCCTGACTGAGTATTTTTTTTTCAAGGTTTTTCTCAGTCCTCATAAATGGAAAATTCCGGGGAGGTACCCTAAACATAGGCCTAGAACGTTTCCTTCCTTAAAAAAAAATCCTTTCCCAGTTTACCATTTCATCTCGTGTATCATCAGTGTTCACCGACTGTGGTGCCTCAGTAGTAAAAACGGGCGCTAAAACACTAATAAAAGAAAAACAGACCACTTGCTTTGTTTCAATGAATATATATGGACTTTTTTCGGTATTAGAGAAGCGAAAGACGCTACACCAACAGTTATGAATGTTTTCAACTATAATTGTGAATTATTTTGAAGATGGCATAAAGCCATTAATAAAGCGTGTTGTATATATGGACTTTAGTGGCGTTTTATATCGTGCGAGGAACAGGAATTACGTTATACTAAGGCATTCGAAAAGTAACTGTTTCACATTAAATTCATTTAATTTACTTTTGGCATTACACACTTAAAATATAGACTCCTGCCGTGGCAATAATGCATCGCCAAATCACTGGAAGATGGCGCCCTTCGTCTTCAGCATACTTTTTGGATATCTGTCTCACTAAAGTGTTTAGTTGTGAACCATGTTTATTTTTTAATAGTGTTTAACGCCCATTTTTACGCATCACAGGCGGTGGACGCAGTGGTACATGAAATGAAATGATAAATTGGGAAAGGATTTTTTCAAAGCAGGACACGTTCCAGACCTAAGTTTAGGGTACCTCTTCGGTATTTTCCATTTATGAGAACTGAGGAAAATCTGCACAAAACAAAACCCCGATGGGAATCGAACCCCAAACCTCCCGTTCACGAGTCCGCGCCGCTACCTATGATTGAAAGAGAATACTTTTTTTTTATTTATTTTAACATTTGGAAACGAGCCATAATCACAAATAGTCATGCAGAAAGGCTTCATCTTCAGATGCATATCCCTCCAGTTATTGTGGAACACAACAGTCACAAATTTTCCGCATTTTCGCTTCTTTACTAAAATGTTATGAACAGACGATGCTGCAATACTAAACTGAATGGAAATTTGTGTCCTTGTTCATCGCCTGTGTATTTCCAAAATAAATCCTTGCAGGCTCAATATAGGTAGGATTCACTTGTTCATCTACCAGGGCGTGGTTTACGTTTATGGTTTTCCCTTTCTTGAAGAAACGCTTCAACAATCTTGCAAATTTCGGTACGGCTCCACTGTCCCACAAGCTACTTTAATGCCCTGAAGTTACCGAGTTGTTTATCTGTTGCAACTTGGATTTTATGAGACTAATACTGAACATTTATAGGGCGGTATTATTTACTAAAAATCAGAAACAATCACTGCATTCACAAAATATCGTTACTGCGAGATTTTTAATATTGCATATTTATGAAACAATTATTGCATAGCATAATACAGATGCCAATGGTCATCGCTAGTAGCAGTAATTTACAGCACTGTTGCCATTATTTATGGAATAGCACAGTATGTGGAACTTTCTTCGTTGTTTTATTTTATTGTACATTAGTAGGAACGAATTAAAAGACTAACCCATATTGACCATCAATGTAAAAATACAGAATAACACTGAATATAAAGGCACATACTAGTGCAAATAAAATCAATAATTGATTATAGGTGAATTTAGAACTTAAAAACTGTTGCTAAGTAGTTAAATAGCTGAGCAGTTCGTTTTTCTGTAGGATGTTCAGCCTTGCGCTTTTATTAAGTTCCAAAAGCATATATTTTCTCGTTAACATTAACCATATTTTACATCTCATTAGTGTCCTAATGTGTTTATAGTTGAGTATCGGTTCTGATTCAAAATGTGGTTTGTCATAGAAACAGTGAGATCGGAAGTTGTGGTTTAGTTTAGTGCAAAGGACTGATAACCATTAAATGGAGAAAGCGGAGAGATTCCCTTTGAAGCAAGCACGTTATTGAATTTGCAGTACACACTCTAGGTCTACTCACCACATCACACATAGCTTCATTTATGTCGGTTGAAGGGCGATTTAACCTTCCAACCTCGACCCGCAAGGAAGGAACGGACTTTAGCAGCAAATTAACTGAATTTGGTGAATGAGTGACCTACCAGTCCCTTCTATTTGGTATGGACTTCATTTTAAGGTAGCTCTGTTGTAATTTAATGTAATGGAAGATCACTTAACTGCTGCACGGAAGTGAACATTCAAGCTAAATTAAGGGGTTTAGAGGAGAGTAATGGTATAAAAAGACACAAACAGATTTTAACTACATTTCTATATTCTTGTACTGCATTTCAGCGCCGAGTTATGTTTACATATCAAATGTGAAAACAAGGACATGTAGGCTAAGTTAGCGATAGTATTTTTGATATCAAAAATTAAATTCCATAAGTGCTGGATTTGTTTAATACTGCGCATTGATTCGTCAGGTGTTATGTACATTTAAACTTATTCAAGGCTTTACAAAATAATAGTATGATAGTATAAGTAACTGTAAAGTACGGGTCTAATTTTTGCTCAGAATATACTAACAGCAGGAGCAATGACCATGGTATTTTACGCAATGCAGGAAATACTGCAAGAATTTTAGGAATGTTTCAAGGCTCTACTAGAAGCACATAATGCTCCTGTCTTTAACTGCGAATTACATACCACATTGTGACTGTTGGCATTCATGCCACATCGCTTTTATTCAAGGAAAAAACAACAAAGAGCATTCCTTTTCATGTCCCGCAATTCACAGAGAGCTATGGAGGACAAAGTGGTTTTAATCACAAAGTTCAGGTATCGAATTTGTGAGCGGTACGATAAATGAGTCCTAAAGTAAATTTATCTTGCATTACCTATCAACTATTAGTAACCATTATCTTAAATATTGCAAGTATTGCAATTGCTACATTATTATTACATCAAGAGTACAAATTTTCACCATTACGAAATTTCTGCGTACGAAAAATCCTTGAGCGGACGAGCTCAGGAAGAGAATTGGGCTGCATTAGAACAAGACTGGAGAATTTTGGGAAGAGTGAGGGAAAAAAAATATTAACTGCAGAAACATCAGCTTCATCTGGGAGTGGTTAACCCAGGAACAGTTTGTTATATAGTTGCAGAAAATCAGCCTATCCTTTATGTAATGTTAATTGGTCGGAGATGATAAGAATAATGGCAAAGAATATATTTTCCAGACACATGTTTAATGTGCTTTTCCCCACAATACTGTTTTCGAAGGACGTTCTTTAAAATTTATTTCTCTGTAAATTGTTCTGCTATATAAAAACTGGTTTAAAGGTTTTAATCTGTTGAATTTGTTGTTTTATAATATCATTTCCGCTTACGGTGTATATATTGATGCAAATAACTGAGTATTTTATAAGTTAGACAGAAAGCAGCTAAAATACACAATAAGATATTAATGTCAGTAATATTCTTTTTCTCCGTATGTTTTTCTCTCTTCATTTTTTGTATTGCGTAACATTTAAAGGTATTAATTGATTTATCAGATCATCCAAAGATCAAATGACCGAGGCGGCGGCAGAGGACTTCATTGGAAGGTCATTCGGGATAAAGAGTAGGGACAAGTGGGCGGGGTTTACCGAACTGATGCGTTGGTTTGAGTCTCATTTGAACAGAAAAAGAAACAATACATGTCTAATGATAGATTAAAGTCTGCTAAAAATACTAAATGGCAAAACTAAAACTTAATATTCTTTCCCCAATAAGCGGGTTTTTCTTTCTTTTCTTTATATGTCCATACTGAGACCTCTTGTGCTGTCAGAAGATGATTTGAAGAGAAATTCCAGGTAATGGAATTCATAGTCCTAATGCGAATCATTGTAGTGTCCTCGTGCTTTATGCGAACTAAAGAATAGAAGCCATCAAAAGTTAATTTATATAACAAAGGGAATTAAGAACCATAATGGGCAATTTCATAAACTGGCGCCAGAGATGTGTGTGAAAAATAAAAGCAGCACTAGCATCTCCTTGCTTGACAAGGGTGAATAAATAAAGACGTTTTTAAGTGCATTAGAATTTATTAGACTGATAGTGTTTTTGCCACGTATTCCTTGTTGCGCCTGGCTCTATTGCAGCCCGGCTGTGAGCGATGGCTTATCGGCCGACGTAGTTCCCACCGTCGCGCAATCACCAGATCCGTGAATGTATATTTTGCAACATATAATTTCGTTTTATTTCATTTATAGATTCAAATTGTGTTTTCCTTTTACTGCTTTCTTAATAGATTATTTGCAGTTCTGTGCAAATAGTCTGCTATTGTTTAAGAGGGCCTGGTCATCCGCGTATAACATAATACTATATTCTGTAAAACAACATAAAACGTTACCCCTCTCTAATTCCTATTCATTCTAAAAACTTAATATTTAGCGCGTTGGTTTGCATTTATTAAAATATTAAGAATTTTAAAAACGTTTAAAGTATTCCATAGCACAAATGGATGAATCCTATCATAAGTTTTTTTTTTTTTTTTAAATAACGTTTGTTGACATGTTAATTTTTCAAAATTATTTTTATAGAAATTCTGGAAAAGTACAAGGTTTATTTTATAAAATCAAAATTGCTTGATTCTGCAAGTAAATGTTATCATGTTTGCACAGCTTTGAAGACGTGTAAAATACAAAACCATTTCTCTACAATTTTTCTTTCCAATCTTATAAGTATTGTTGTTAATATATTATTTAAAGCTGTTCATATTATTTGCAGGAAATTGTCTTGTTAAACATATTTTAGGGGAATATTATTCATCGTTTGGAGAATTAAAAAAAAGTTTTGTTGTAGCATTTTTATGTTTCTAGCTTACAGTTAGGTTCTAATATTTGCCTCAGTGTATAAAACTGCGGAATTCAATGTAGGTAATCACGATTTTTTTAAATAATTTCTAAACTTTTTGCTAGCCAAATACAATTATTAGTTATGCTGATATTCGGCACTTAACATAATACGTGCGAGAGATAAAGGTAATTCGTGTATTTCATTTATTAACTGCTTTTAATGGTGTACGTGCTTAATTTTACCGCCTTCTAAACATTCTTGGTACAAAAACAAAAGACTGATAAGCCACCTTTCCTTGAACTTACCAGAATAGTAATACGATAACTAAAATTAATACCAGCGTTAGAGTTATTAACTTGCCGGTATCAATACCAAGAAATTAATTCAAAGCTTAGTAAATTAATTACTGCCATGCTTAATGATTAATGATGGTATTTCGCTTGGTATGCCTTTACAGTCTGCATTCCTAGCCGTATACAAGCGCTAGTTGTTTGTCTCCGTCATCGAAGTTCGGTATGATAGATGGGAAGGTGAAGTAATTATTATTGTCAACGTGTGAGCACAAAAGCGCGGTGCTGTTGCAGAAAGTACACACATACTGCTAGAATTGATTGACATCAGTGCCTGGTCGTAATGAATGATGTTACTATTGGATTTTAGAATATTTGTGTTACCAGCCTCCATTCTCCAAATTAATTCTGCATGTCGTAAAATACAGAATGAAGGGAGCCAATATGAGAAAGATAACTGCGACCTTTCGAGCACTTTCACCTGACAAATGTACTGTCAGCGTTTCAATCTCCCTGAAAATGTTTCGCATAGCTTTCTCTGGGAGAACAAAACAACACGTTTTGAGCAGAAGTTTTTTTAATAGCGTTTAACGCCCGTTTTTACTACTGAGGCCCTACTGAAGGTTGAGCATAAGTGAAAATATACCTCTTACCTCTGAAACTTTCTAATATTTAAAAGATTAACGAGGAATGAAATAGTAATGTAGGCTTTCTTTTTAAGAAATTACATAAATCAAATGCATTTTTGTTAAAATATATATGATCAATTATTCATTTAGCTATTCCCGTATTTTTTTTTCCCATTATTAATCATTCAGCTCTCAACAAGACAGTGTATTTAGTTTAGTGTAATAAAGTAAAAATACAAAATGAAGATTATTAAAGAAGCAGCTTCTACGGGCAAATTTCCTTATCAGTAAGGAAGAAGATTATAAAATATATAACATCATAAACATTCAAATAGTCTGTTGAACGCGTTTGCCTTCATATTCATAATAATTTTGAACAAAAAGTATTCTAATCTGTAGACGCATAATCGTTATTTTGGGGGATATTTTTTTTAAAAATAGACTGTATATGTTAAAATAACATATAATATTAACAATCAAATTAAAAAATGCACGAACGCAGAGCTTGGCATTCTGTTGGGTTAGTTTATTATTTTTAGAGAACTGCTGTTTTCAAACTGACTGAATTAAAATTCCGACAATATAATACATACATACAAAATCATAACAATGATAGCATTAAATGAAATTCAACTATCCGTTACTATTATATAGAGTGCCCCCAAAAAGCACACACCATTTAACAAAACAAAAATGGTTTTCCAAGTATAACCTTCATTGCCAATGAAATTAACATCATAAAAACTAAAATAATACTTTAAAAACATTTTGCTTTCTCGAATGACAATCGTAACTCAGCCATTGTTGACCGTTCCACCGATCACGTGATGGTACTGTTAATTAAAGTAACGACACTTTTTAGAGAGCATACCATAATTATTGGATTTAACTTCAGAAGCCCATAGAAGACATCTATTAAATTGTGTATACATTTTGAGCACCCTGTATAAATCAACCTTGACTTTAATTATTCACGTTATGATAGAACAAAGTGCAGCACCACACTGAGTGGTTAGATTGCTCACCTCCCACCTGAAGCTGCCTGCATTCGATCCCAGAGGCCGTTAAGTGGGATTTGTGGCGAAAGAAGAGGCACTTCCTTCGAATCCCCTGCCACTCATTTCGGAATTACTCCAGCATCACCTTATCTTCATCATTGCAGAAAACAACGGAAAGTTACCGCAGTATCTATCCAGAAAAACTGTAAATATGGCATGATCATGCTTATACAATAACGGGCCTGCCTTTGGACAGAACACAATGAATGAATGAACACGGCCTACAGAAAGGAACAAACGAAAACACATGATTTGAAAGCAAGGGTGTTTTTATATTTCAAAAGAACGAATAATGTGCTGTGCAAATAATAGACACCCATGTAGAGATCTATTTCGAAAACTAAAACATTAAACGCTTCCTTTTGAATATGTACTATCTCTTATAACTTTTACATCAACAACCAAGACTCGTTCAATATAGCAAATACATAACGTAAATAAAACAGAAAAGTGTAATATATAGGCCCTTTGAAATTTTATTTTGTTATAAAAATGAATATATTACAAATGTATCAAAATATATCGTATCGTGTTCCCTGACATATTTTTTCCAAGTTTTTCCACAATTCCTATTACCAGAGCCCGGAAGTAAGGCAAAATGCCTTTTCTATCCGGGTGAATATATATAAGAATCAGATAGAAATGAAAAGTTTACATTTGGCGTCGGTAGGGCCCGTTTTGGTTTTACCATTTTCTTTCTTCCCTTCTTTCTATCTTGTGCCTATTTTGACTTCTGTTGCCTATTTTCAGGCTAATATTTTTTGCATGTTTTGGATCGTTATGGATATTTTCCTGCGATTATTTACGTATTTTAAAAAGCACAAAGAAATTCAATTAATAAATAGGAAAAAAGCTATAAAATTAAAAGGTATGTTGTCCTCACAAAAATATTTATTCAGAACCTTTTTATACATTTATTTCTTTTCAAGCAGTCATATTATTTTTCCCACACCCATTCACTTAAGCTGTGTAAATAGCAGAACCCTCATTAGCGAAAGGAACGCACGATTACCTCCAGCGTACGAATACCAGAGAAAGAGAGAAGTTGAGGGAAGTACTATAGTTGTGAATAATCCTGGCGAATGACCTTATATCTATATGCACGAGACAGTTCTAGGAAATTTGTGACGAGGACAACATCTCAACTGCATAAATGTAACAAACAATTTCAAGTGAGAAAGATGATAGCGGTACAGCTGTATCATCGATACAATTGTGCAGTATGGAAGTATGAGAGGTATTAACCTGATTTCCCAATAAAAGCATAAACAGAAAATGAACTTCACCAGAAACCACTGCAAATCTTTTGCTCACTCGCCAGACTATTCAAAAATGTATTGTCTTAATCAACATTTCCATAATGTCCTGAAATGTGAATGTGCTATAATAATTGCTATGAGTCCTTCCGAAATAGCTGGTTTTAAATATGCTGCAATCACTTCAATGGAAGTAGAACGTTCTTTTTCCATGATGAAAAATATTCTCTCTATCATGCGACTTTTATGGCAGTTGATACCTTGAAAGACCCTCTTTATTTTGCTTGAGAGAAGAGAAGTAAATTTAAGTAGTTTTACGATAAAGAAATACTTACGTATAATGACTCTCTTTGCATTTTTAATAAATTACCTATTTTAATTATAATACTGCCTATTTTCAGCATTTTAAGCGCCTGTTTACCTACCTTTTTAATCAAAATAAATGCTTGAACTTCCGCACTCTGCTCATAATTGGCAAATGCCGGGAAAGTAGCCTAAACTTAATAAAATTTTCAACAATATTAAAACCTGAAACGTTTCCTTTCCTTAAAAAAAACTCCATTACCAAGTAATTTGTCAGTTATCTTAAGTATCAACAGTGTCCACCGTTTGTGATGCCTCAGCATTAAAAACGGGCGTTAATGACAGATTTTTTTTCTGAAATTATGATTATTGTCCGATAACAGTTAACGGTTCAAATTTGCCATTACAGAATGTCTATGCAAAAATATCTATTATTCAGTTGACGAATTCACAGATGGGCAAAGTATAATGTTCAAATAATGTTCAGTTATTTCACAGTATATCTAACATAGCAAAATATCACTGTATAGTACAAGGCAGTATATAAAATGTATTGCTCTTTTATTATGATATAGCAGCTTATTAATTTTGTTTTTATATATGAAATTACTGAGCATGACTTTTTATACAGTTTAGATAGATATAATTAATGTACTTTTGTACATCTTTACTTGTTCGACGTTCTGTAGTATATTTATTGTAGAAGAACCTCGTGAAATATAAACCTGTTTTAATTTTAATCCTACCAAGTGATGCTTATTTAAGAACAGAGCGCTGTCATTTAAAATAATCAAACTTAATGTATAGGCTATATTTGAACCTTTTGAGTGAAGAAAGTAATACAATTGTAAAATGTCCATACACTTTATTTGCGTTAATATTTAAGCTTAACGTTTATCGACTTTGTCATATTGTAAAGTGAGCTGTTATTTTTAGGTAAAAAATCTTATACTGGTGTTTTTTTTATTTGCAGTAATGATTTCTGATGCTCAAGCGGTGGCGGGCGGTGTTGCCAAGATGCCTTGCGATATTACGCCGCCCATTCCTGGCGACAAAGTCTACCTCGTCATTTGGTACAAGGAGGGAGCGGCGTCTCCGATTTACAGGTAGGATCTTTGCTCATTATTTTCTTGTTTATTTTAATTTGGCACAGCAATGTGGTTTTCAAGAGTAAACTTCCCTTTTATCAATGCTTTGAAAGGAAATGAGCACCAATAATACAAAATTATTTTGTTTTCCTGCATTGATTATGAATATAGTAGAAATAACTAATTGTTTAACATCAAATAGCCCTCATCTAATTAGTTACCTCATTTATCTAACTTCAAAATTGTAGATTCCATAAAAAGTTAAAGTGGTATTAATACATTAATTTAATTCGTCTATCCCGCAAGTAGACGATGAATATTATTAGATGCGATGGTCATTCGAAAAGTTCTCAGTTTGAAGCACAAATTGGCGTAATCGCTTTTTGAAAGTATACCTATTTTTTGACATATTCTCCCATGACACTAATGCACTTTGTCCAGCGATGCTGCAAAATCTTTATGAAAACCACATTTTATACGCCTCAACCAATGTTTAAAGTATTTAATCATGGGAAAATTTCTTTCTACCAAGGATTTTTTTTAGTTTAGGGAACAGATAGAAATCTGATGTAGCAAATTCACGGAAATAAGGTAGATGTAACAACAAATCGTACTCAAATTCATTGATTTTTCGCCATGGCAATGAAACATGGCGAGCATTATCTTGATGCAAAATGATTTTCTTCTTTGATAAACCCGGCCTATTTTCCCATATTTTTGTCTTCAATAGGTCCCAAAGATTAGCATAATGCGCTCCAGTAATAGAAGATCCAATGAGAAGTGAATCATATCAGCAGTACACTTTTGGCATCCGCAAAACCGACCTTCTCTGACAATTTCACACATTGGCCTTCTTTGGCAGTGGAGAATCTGAAGTTTCCGTTGTTTAGACTGCTGTTTTGTTTCAGGTGTGTATTAGTAAACACAATTACATATTGGCCACAAGTGGACGCATAAAATCTGAAAACGGGCCAAACTTTGTTGAGAGATTAGCACTTTGAATCGCTTTTGAGTCAGCAGTCACGCTCCCATCGTGCTGATAATTTTTTCAACAGCAGTTCTTCTCTCAAAATGTTAAATACACGTTTCCCTGAAATGCCTAGAGCTTCAGCAATTTCGGACATCTTTAATCGGCGATCCTCAAGAACCATATCGTGCACCTTGTCGATACTTTCTAATGAGACGAATTTTGGCCGTCCTCTGCGTGAATCATCTTCCAAGTTTTCGCGGACGTTTTTGAACTCAGTGGTCCACTTGGAAGCTGTTGTGAATGGTAGTGCAGAGTGCCCTAGAGCAGCTGTTCTCAACCTTTTCAAGTCCTGGACCCACCTTGAAGGTTTTAAACTTCACGCGACCACGTAAGTTCAACTGGAACACTCTAATCATTGATGAAAAAATGAATGCTGTGTTCATGACATACACAGTGTTAACAAAAACAATTAAATTATTCTAATTGAGCATATGCTGAAATTTTATTAAAATGTTTTGTACCACCAAACTAATGTGAAGATTGAGCCTGCCGATTCTGCATAAGCTGGTTCAAGTGCAATTAACTTGCAGAGCGTGCATAAAATTTATTTCTATACTTCAAAGAAGAAAATCCCTTTTCACACAGATATGAGGTAACCTTAATGGCCCATCCAAAGTTCAGGATATTCTCGCCTTAATAATATTCGAAAATCTATATCTGAATGTAACAACGTACTTTTTAATATCAAATCACAGCTAATATCATACAACCACTCTCTTAATTTTACTGGAAACCAGTTTGAACTTTTCAAATATAGGAATGGGACTGGAATCCAATTGAATTCTCTGTAATTTTCTGAAAAGTAACTATTAATCTCATTATTAAGGATAGAGAGATGGGATACTGCAGAATCACAAAAATCAAAAGGTAAAGAAAGATTAGTTTCACTTAGAAATTATTCTGAGGTTTGGAAGGCAGAAAAAGTACTACTTTTGATATACTCTGACCACGGATTGATAGTTTATGAAATGTCTTAACATTATCATTGTTTCGCCACCAGTTTTGTTGCAAAGCACAGAAAAAGTATCGCATTTACTGGGCGAGCTTTTATGAAGTTTATCCCAAGTAATATCACAAGACGATCTGAGATTGCCAATAAATTCATGAACGTAGTGGGCTCAGACCCTCGAGTGATATTTATTAGGACTATTTCACGTTTAAAATAAGAATTTGAATATAATTCCCGTAAACTTGACTTACAACAATAATTGTACATTTGTATTATGAATACTTAACCTTTTCAAGCCATCTTGCAACGAACGAATGTCGATTGTCAGTAATTCCAATAGGTAAGGGCCAAATACGGGTTTGGGACAATTTCATGAATAGAATAAGAATAAAAGTTATATGTATTTGAAATTCGCGCACGGTTTTGTAACATGGTATAAAATGTTATACTTATGAATATCTACCTATTCAGAAACCGTGAGAATGAAATAGACTAAAGTCGACTATTACATTTGATACCGTTAGACTTACTAATACCAACTGAGAAAAACAAAACAGATAATATTTTACCATTCTGAACAACGTTTTTATTAAGATTTATGTTTGCTTAGGCAGATATTGTTACATAATTTACTAAATGATTTCAGACTGTTTGACTATAAGCAAAAACAACTGCTTCCATGAATACACATTAAGTTAGTTAAATTTACAATATTACTGAACACACAGAAAAGTGATGAGTTACGTGTGCTCAGTAAGGTATAGAGTTGGTTATACTAGTGACAAGCACGCCGCGTGATAAAACGAATTGTATAATTTTATTTTGATAATATTACTTCGATATCCCGCTGTGTTTAGTCAAAATTCAAAATTTTTATTTCGTTTCATTGGTCGCTTTTAAGATGACGTCACATAAGTGAAATAGTCATTTTAACTTTAGTCTAAAACGGTTTTCATATCACTCGGCATTGTCTTTCTTATGAATATGTATGGCATCTACAGTGTACCCAAATACATCTGGTGCCACATTACGAACACGCGCAAAAACGCCACAGTGCAGTCCACACATCACTCAACGGCCATCGGAAGTTAGTCGAAAGCATTTTTTCCAATCAATGCCGTGCTTAATCACACACAAATTAAGAACTTCGAAAATACATTCTGCTGTTTAAAATGTGGATAAGTTTTCACATAAAAGAAAATCTTTAATTGCAGTACCCTGATATCCATACCTAATAAAACAAGTGAGATGAGATGAAATGAGATGAATTAACGATATCCGCTTTGTAATGCAAAATAGCTGTCTTTGAACATTATCATTGAGACATGGAAATTAAATCTGACTGCTGCGCTTCTTTTACATGAACATAACTTTAACAATATCCCCATTCACAGGAAGGATTAGTTTCTCATCTATAGAATGATGTTTTCCAATTTTAGCAATATGCAAACTATCCTTTGCATATTGCTAAAGGTCGGTCCTGGTGGTGTAGTGGTTACCATACTTGCCTCCTAAACCCAAGATCGCGGGTTCGAACCCGGCCAGGACGGGGCGTAAAAATCCTAAGTATGGCTTCCTTCGGAAGGGAAGTAAAGCCGTGGGTCCCGTGTCGTACATTTACGGCACGAAAAAGAACCTCAAGCCTGAAAGAGAGGCCTCTGAGCAAAATTTGTCGGCCGTTTCACGCCCCGAGTTGAATGGGACGCTGATGACCTGAGCTGTTAAAGAGCGTTCATAAATAAATCATTCAAAAAAAAAAAAATATTGCTAAAGCCTTTGAGTTCACTTACTTTAAATACAACTGGATTTTCACGCTTAAACCGCATTAATACGTGAGCTAAAAATGTAGTTTTAAGAAAATGGCAATCAAGATAGATAATATTTTTAATAAAAGCCCACTCATAGCTCCACTCCGGAACCTAATAAATGCCTAAGTCATAGTCCGGATCTGTTCATACAGCAAAAGGAAACTTTCCTAAAGCGAATGGTAAAAACCATAACCCTCTACCTCAGCTGGTTCAAAGCGATATACTTTTATAATACATAAAGTATCAACATCGCCAGTTTTTTAATATATGCATATCTTTTTCAAATATTAAATATATTACATCTGGCTACATATCAGAAAATTCGGAAATTTATCGTATTTCTTTTTTTGAAATTAGCTTAAAAATTAAAATTATTGAATCTAAAATCTGAATTTTAAATTTATGAATATGAACCTAAAGACTGAAACTAGGAGAAGTACAGTTTGTGTAAGACAACTGCGAAGTTTCTTGTATAAAACTGGATTTTAGTCGTGGCGAATTCAGTTTTAACTCAAATTTAATTGTTTTGTAATGTGATAGGGTATGCTGGGAACCAGTCAGTTTGTTAGTCGCAAAATTATCTGGAAGATCTTGCATTTGGTGTACCAGGTTTCAGTGTTTCAGTTTCATCACATCAGAACATTGTGCAACCACATATTGCTTGCTCCGGTATAAGTACCTAGTACCCTAAATTTTGAAAGTGCTGCAGTTCCAATACTCAAAACAGTTCGCAAAAAAAATTTAAAGCAACGCTACACTATATATTATATATATATATATATATATATATATATATAGTGGGGCAAATCCTAATATTTCTGGATTTTGAATCGGAATCCTAAAATATTATCAAAAAAGAAGAATAAGAAAATAGATAAATATAGAACACTAGCACTGAAAATTAAAAGTTTTTAATTCAAGCACATTTTAAAATCTTGGTTTAATAAGTATTCTAGAAAATGAAGTGTATAATTAAAACTCTTGAATTTTGAAATTTCCTTTTTCTGAACATAATTATATATTTGAGTCACAGTGCGCAATGTTTACCTTTTCTTTAAAGACGAAAGTTCCTGAACCTTTTTAAATCAAAGCAAGTGCAGACCAGCACAGGCATTAAATCAAGATTTAATTAATAAACTCTGAATTCTTTCCGGAAATTAAGAAAAATAAAATACGCGATTATTTTAGGAGTTAATAAAACGCTAAACTCTTTCAGAGCAATCTAACAAATCAGAAACTGTTAATGGAGATTTTTATTTAAAAACACTGCATTTGAATTCGGTATTTTTCTGCCTACTTCGTTTCCTTATCGCCTGTGATATTTAACATATTTAATAGTCCTGATATTATAATCGATAGTGGTGTGATTAACAACTTTTTAGAGACTTTTGTCAAATGTTGATTATTAATATTGTCCTTTCAATATTAAAGATGTCGGCTGATGATGGAAGTAGTTTTCTGCTATGTAAGCACCAGGAAACAGGCTGTAATTCTGCTAATTGCTGGTAGATGGTGTCATCAGTAGCTGCATATGCTATAATTTCTTGTTGTTAAATGACGATTTTTGACTGTTTTGATAACTACAGTGACACAAAACCGTCACAAACCATGGAACTTCGCCTATTTCTTTATTTTTATGGACTGCAGTGGAGTTAAATCTAATCTTCCAAAGTTTAAATAGTTTTTAAGTTAGAACTTGAAAAATTGGAATGATTAGCATTAAGTTTCTATTATATATAATTCTTTTCAAGATTTGAATGTCTCATCCCTAAAAAATTATAACACGGAATGCATTGCGGAAAACTGTGATTTCCTAACATTAAAACTGTCGTTAACTAGAAAACAGTGCGGTCTGTATCATAAGAGGACATGTTTTAAATTTGTTCCATTTCCAACACAAACCTATCACGAACATACAATGCGGATTAACAACGTTCGAACACAACAGTCCAACTCGTTTCTGCGATGCGTTTCACTGAAAACTTCGCCACTGACATGCATTGGTTTTGGCTAGAGGGAGTGGGGGTGGGAGTGGGGGTGGAAGGTTAGGAAATACGATTAAAAAAAAGCGTCAGTGCGAGCGGGATCCACCCACTCCTCACCTCTTTGGGCTCTAATTGGGGGGAGTCCGCACTTTGTTATAGGGACAAGAGCGAGTGCTGATTGCAATAACTTTTAGCGTCCGGCCGGGTTTGGAAAGAGCGACATTGCAGAAAGCGAATTGGACGGACGATACACTACGCTTGGCACGGAATCAATTTGCGACCAGCGGCGTCGTTTGATTTTTGTGTTTCGATTCGTATGCCCGTGTGCGCTCGCGCGCGCGTGTCCGTCCTTTCCATTTCCGGCCCATCCCTCTTTTTCCTATACTATTTCTTTTTTCTATCATCTATCGTGGTGGGAAAGAGTCGCTTTCCCCGTTAAACCCCTCAAATAAGCGAGTTATCGTATTTAGGGAGCCAAATTGATAGGTACTAACTCCCTCCCTTCAGGATACTAGAAATCAATGTTTAATCATGTTAAATCCCAGCTTAAAGGGTGCGGCTACCTGAAGACACATCCTGGTAGCACTTCTCGTAGACAAAAGAGTAAAATATACAAACGTTTCTAATAAACAGTCCTATAAGGCGACATATCTTAATAGAAAAGGGGTGTTAATTACCTTAAGATATGTTAGGGCTGTAATTGATTGCAAAAAATGGTTATTTGGAAAGTAACACCCACTTCTTGCTTTAAATTTCATTACAGCACCAATAAATTCAAAGAAGTTTTATAAATAAAAATATCCAGTATCGGATGTATCGTACATTCTTAGTCACTTTCTTTATGCAGTTTCATAAAAATCATAACTTCCTGAGACGTTGAAGCTTTTGTCGTAAATGCCGTCTAGTTGTCATCTTCTTCTTGGCTTTTCTGTCAGATGTTTGAATAAGAAAGAGCCAGTTGGTGAAAGTTTCGGTTCATTCAGCTTCTTTGCTAGATGTGAGACATCATGAAGAAGAAGAAGATTAGGCTCCTTTTCTATTCATCATTGCTGACCATTTTTCTTGGGCTCTTTTTGGGTTGATTTTTTTAATTTACGAACGCACTATAACATCTCAGGTCATCAGCGTCCCATTCAATTTGGGCTTGAAACGGCCGTTAAATTTTGTTCCGGGCCTCTTCTTTCAGGCTTGCCGTAAATCTACGACACGGTACTCACAGCTTTACTTCCATTCTTACTTAAGCTCAAAAAACTCCATCGACCCTCGCCGAGATTGAACCCGCGATCTTGGGTCCAAGAGGCAAGTATGGTTATCGCTAGACCATCACGACCAGCACTTCGATTCTGATGATGATAATTTTTACACGCTTGATTCCGGTGCTAAAATTTAACTTTACTGTATTAGCTTTAATACTAGCACACTAGTTACAGTGTAGTCACTTCCGGTTCCCGCCTGTTGGATGCGTGCAAGAACCATCTCAACAAAATGGAGGTAACACGCGACGAACAATATGCTGTTCTGAAATGCTGCTTTCGTTTCCACAAATCTTCAGCTGAGGTCTATGCAATGTTACAGAAGGCCTATGGAGAGTTTGTTCTTCTCTAAAGTACAGCTGGAAAATGTTTATAATGTTTAAAGAGAGCAGGTAATCAATTTCAAAGGACAGTAGACCCGGAGGTAACAGAATACAACATTAACACCACTGCTGTCGTTATGAGAGAGGATCTTTGAATTACTGTTGGTAATTGAAACGTTTCACACGAATATGTTTGTGGTTTCATGTGTACAAAGGACGTTTGCGGCAGTTTTGCATGCAGTTGAGGATTGTGTTACAGAAGTTGCGGAGTTTCTTTCAAAGGTAATCACTGCTGGGGAAACATATTTACATAATTTAGATCCTGGGAGCAAACAGCAAAGCTCTGTGTGGTCACCTACACCCCTCCCCCCCAAAAAAGATAGACAGAGAGAGAGACAAAGAAGAAACAAAGAAGAAGAACAAGAACAAGAACAAGGGGGAAAGTTTATATGCTCGTCTCAATTTCAATATTTGAGGAATGGGTTACCAGTATGTCGTACCTTGCATACAAAATTGTAAATGGGAAATACCACAGAGATCTCCTGAAAACTCTACAAGTTCATGTCAGTTGCAAAAGGCGACGTTTCCTTGCAACAATCTGCATACTGCACCACAATAATGCACGGCTCACATCACATTGCTGAATATCCTACAAAAATCAATGTGACTGCATCCCTCAACCGCCACATATGAAATTTTCTTTTTCCCAAATTGAAGAAACACGTTTTCCAACATCAGAAGCAGAGCAAGGCTGAAGAGGCGAATCTTAAGGAATTGTCAAAAATGGTTTCCAGCACGTCTTTGAAGACGGGCAGAAACGCTGGGACCGGTGCATTGATTCCCACGGGGACAAGTATAAGAAAACAAAATTATGAGTACAAGTAAAGATTCGTTGTCAATAAAAAGTACGAACATTCTTTTTGAACAGTTCTCGCACTTCTGCGAAGTAACTGTTTAGCCACGATGCTGAAGATTGTAATGTAGACCACAAAATACCTTAACTTTAATTTGATGTAATTTTTGTTTTGTGAAGTGTTTCGGTACCTATGAGATTCAGTCATTATGGCGAATATCATAAACAGTTCACTTTTCATCATAGGACACAATAAAATCCAAAAAAAAGGATACCTTTTTTCCGCCACGTAAGATCAACTGTCTTAAAACCTACAGCGTTTTTCATGCTGCTGTAATTCATATGGAATCCTTTTTAAGGCAGAAGGTCGTTTTTCCTAACTTCGTCAAGAGATCACGTAAAGTAAAGACTTAGTTTCTTAACAAATTCTGAAGTAGTTGCCGTGTATTTGCTTCAGAAATTTCCCCAAGTTTTCCACCTTTTTCATTCAGGTTTAAAAAGTTCATTTTGAAACTTTCTGAATCAACGCTAAAGTGTGCTTTCAGAAATGCTCCATTCTTCCCGTGCTTCCTCAACGTATGTGTGGTTTGTCTAACTTAAATGCATACAAGAAAATTATACGCAAATCACTGCTTTGCAACATAATTACAAAACAGATTCTAATTATCAACAACGGTAACACTAATGCTGTAGTCAAATGTTTTTTAAAATAAAATAAAATTGTATATATTCATATTTCACCTTTTAAACTTATGTACGAAACTGCAGTTCATTTCCAAAATACCTAATCAAATCAGACTTTGCTCAAATCATTAAACGGTAGAAAGAATAGATCATATAAATGAATTATCAAAAATGTAGTTTATAAGTATTTGAAAAATATCGTGAATAAAACATTAATATATAAAATATTTTCTTCATTAAGAACAGATATTATTTAGTTCTTCATTACATTACGTTTTAAAATGGTGTACATATTGACGAATCTTCCACTCTGAGTTGCAGATATCTATACCTGAGGAATCCCAATTAGGAGAAAGGTTCCTTGCTGTAACACACTGGCTGAGCTAGTCAGTCTAGAAAAGCTCGCCCCTCTTCCATCGTGTCGGTTCTTTCTCTCCTGACTTCGTCTGTTGCAATCTTCAACATCCTGAATCCCATCATCTTCCTTGTTTCTTTTCCGGTCCGTCACTGCGCTGTAGACGCAGAGTACCTTCCTTTTCGCTTTTCTTTGCCAATACCCCGAGAACCTTTGTGCCTGTGTTTATTATACGTTTTATTTTTCAGCTGTATATCTTGTGTGGCAAATCTTAAGAGACACTGTTGATCAAGAATTCTTTGTGTTGAAGAATATATTTTGATTGAGGCAAGTGCATTTCTGAGCATAGTCTTATATCATTGGTTGTTTATTTCACTGTATAATTTCCATCAATTGTTAACATAAAGTAATGATTTTTCGTTCATCTTAGAAGCTGAGAAAAAGTGCATCATATTAATATTTGATATATATAAGACATTGATATTGCATTTTAACGTTATGCTCAAAGCATGCTTGCTGTAATCGCTTTATTTTCTTCTCTAACTTCGGACGGATTGTGTTAATATGTTAGATCTGGAATTTGAAGCAGCAAAGTTTCTAAAATTATGTATCACGAAGCTTCACAGTTCTTTTATATATGAATATGCCAATTCGAGGTTTAAAGTAAATAACATAATTCACATAATATAGCACACTAACTAGATCACACCACGGAATAATAATAGTGATAACCATTTAACATTTACCATTCCAAAATATATTTCCTACATATTGAAAATATATATCTTAGTTGACACTGATAAAATTCCTATCTATAACCAAGGTTCTTAAACTAGTTACCCTCTGGTTGAACTTAAAAGTGTGTTGTCTGACAAGAGGTAGCGAGGAGTAGTAACTTGGCCAGCACCATTAAGTTATATGGTTACTTCTGGGAAGTTTCACTTGCTTGTAGCTAGCGGTTGGACAGCAATATAGGTTGCGACTTGTAGCATATCGTCAGACATCTTCATGGTGCAAGATGGTCGCTGATACAGGGAAATCATATCCAGTTCTATATACTCTGGATTTATAATTGTAAATATATTATTAAAAAAAACGTAGCTGGGAAAAACAAATATTATTGTTATTACTGCTTTATTATACTGAATATGAAAGATTCTCAGCTGTTATGTCATCTTTTGTTTTTTATCTTGCCTGGTAACTCCTGGCAACTTATAGTTCTTTGGAAATTTTGTTGCATTAACACAAATGCTTCTTAACGTTGCGGGAATGGGTATATCCCATTTCATGAAGACATTTCATGATTTAGTTTTAACACTGTTTAAATATCCAATCGCACATAGCAATTTCCCAAGCAAATCAAATTAAATGCAACAATACCGTCTGGTGGTTATTACGCACGGTTCTCGATTAAATGCCACAATACCGTCTGGTGGTTATTACGCAAGGTTCTCGATTAAATGCAACAATACCGTCTGGTGGTTATTACGCACGGTTCTCGATTAAATGCCACAATACCGTCTGGTGGTTATTACGCACGGTTCTCGATTAAATGCAACAATACCGTCTGGTGGTTATTACGCAAGGTTCTCGATTAAATGCAACAATACCGTCTGGTGGTTATTACGCAAGGTTATCGATTAAATGCAACAATACCGTCTGGTGGTTATTACGCAAGGTTCTCGATTAAATGCAACAATACCGTCTGGTGGTTATTACGCAAGGTTCTCGATTAAATGCAACAATACCGTCTGGTGGTTATTACAAATGATTCTCAATTAAATGCAACAATACCGTCTGGTGGTTATTACGCAAGGTTCTCGATTAAATGCAACAATACCGTCTGGTGGTTATTACGCAAGGTTCTCGATTAAATGCAACAATACCGTCTGGTGGTTATTACAAATGGTTCTCAATTAAATGCCACAATACCGTCTGGTGGTTATTACGCAAGGTTCTCGATTAAATGCAACAATACCGTCTGGTGGTTATTACAAATGGTTCTCAATTAAATGCCACAATACCGTCTGGTGGTTATTACGCAAGGTTCTCGATTAAATGCAACAATACCGTCTGGTGGTTATTACGCAAGGTTCTCGATTAAATGCAACAATACCGTCTGGTGGTTACTACAAATAATGGTTCTCAATTAAATGCAACAATACCGTCTGGTGGTTATTATGCAAGGTGGTTATTACGCAAGGTTCTCAATTAAATGCAACAATACCGTCTGGTGGTTATTACAAATGGTTCTCAATTAAATGCAACAATACCGTCTGGTGGTTATTACAAATGGTTCTCAATTAAATGCAACAATACCGTCTGGTGGTTATTACAAATAATGGTTCTCAATTAAATGCAACAATACCGTCTGGTGGTTATTACAAATGGTTCTCAATTAAACACAACAATACCGTCTGGTGATTATTAAGCAAGGTTCTCAATTAAACACAACAATACTGTCTGGTAGTTACGCAAGGTGCTGAATCAATTCGATTTGTTATCGACATGTTAATAGCCAGGCTTTAGGTGATTGTTCATAAATTGTGAAATAGACCTTAGATTATGGATTTGAAATTATGATTGCAGGTAAATGTGCGTTTTGCTGTAAAATTTTTCAAAAAGAATGTAACAAATGAATGAGAAATATTAACAGGTATGTTAAAAGTATACTGAAACTCTCTACAATAGTGACGTGTTTTATGTGTAGTTATATTAACATGAATGTAAAAATAAGATTTCAATTTTGTTTAATAAAAAGGGGGAGGTTAAGAAAAAAGTTTGAATACCGTGCATAGCTATATAACTTTATTGGAATATGACTTTATGATGCATTTGCTTTTTCTTTGCGAGGTGGAAATCTGTGTCCTCCTTGCTTCTATATCTCATACCAACCATCGGCATCAAAATATCACAATTCAACTAATATCTTGTTTTACATTGTGCCTTTAGACCATTAAATCATATTAGAATACAACTTTCGCACAGAACCTCACTGAGAACAACTGTTATTTGAATTATTTCGAAGTTCTCTAGTTACTTATTATCTCTATATCAGAGAAAAATAAAGAAAGATAAAGTTGCATCTAAATGTTTTCATATTATTTTTTTTCAAGAATAATTTACCTCTTCCGTTGTATTTTACACTTTCCGCCGAATTCTTGCACGAGTTTTGCGGATTAGCCGTGAAAATGCCAGTTAATAAACGAAGTACGTGAAGTCATAACTAAACGTGGGATACCGACACGGCCTTCTTGAAATATATCTTGGTAACGCAGGCGCCTCTTCATCAAGACCCCGCCCTTTGGCCTCCAACCCATATATTTTTCCAGTTAATTATACAAAACTTGCCACCAGCCGAACTAATTAGGTAGAAGGCAATTTGATGCCAGCGCATCTTGTGGGTGGCTTGAGAAATGCAGAAACAAGAGTAAAGGCGTTAGAACGTGCCCAAGATGCTATCCGTCACGGGTGCCGGCTTCTTTGCACTTCCAATTTGCCTGAACAACTTCTGGTTCTTCGGTGGCCCATGAAATGGAGTGGCTATAAATAAGCATGTGAAGTATTGCGGCGAGTTTTGGAATAGAAATGTTAATCCTTTATTACTTTTGTAAGCAAATATTCTTTTGCTAGATTTATTATTCATTTATGAAGCGTGACTCAAAATTATTCAAGTGATTATTAAATGCAATTAATTTTTAAATTCATAAACTCATGAAATTCAATTAAATAACGAATTTCATTATCATCACAAATAAAAATATTACCTTTCGCAGCCAGATGATTTTTACCTTCCATTTTTGAATGAGTAGGCTTAACTTTTGATATAACAGTTTGGAATAGTGTCAAAACTAAATTTCAGAATTACTGGCTAATGTGATAATACATTCTAATGTTTATTCGTTTAATTTACTTATAGAAAATAAGATGATGAGCTGTACAGAAAACAAAGTCTACAATTATCTTTTGTTAGCCGCTTGTTTGCCTATTTTTACTTTATTTCAAATTTGAACAAAATTTGTGCTAATAGAAGGGAGGTTTACTGAGCAGCAACTCTGTATACATTGAATCCCAAGAGTCAAAAATAACCGTTTCCGTGGCTGTATCTGCATAATAAATTGCGAAAAGATATCTCAGTTAAGAATAGCATCGGGCAGAAGCAAATATTTATGTTTATGACTCTGCATTTACTGAAATTGCTTATACAAAATAAGAACCTTACAGTACCACATTTTTATTTAGGTCACCAAAACACAATTCAAAATTGCGAAAAACGGGGGCCAGAAAGCATAAAGCTGAACACCGAAAGATTTGGGATCATTAGGAGCAGATGTTCAAATTATTTCTAACATAGTCATTAGCAAGAGCTTTAAACAAGAAAGCGGATATATTGTTGTTTAGTCAGAGACATCTATATAGTTTTCGTTACTGGCGATAGTAGCTGTGATGAAGATAGTTTCCTTGTAGTTTAACAAGACCCCTGCTCCCATGTTGGATCAAAGATAAACTTGTATGTCTTCTCTGACAGCACACTCTCTTTAATTAAGTGGAACCAATGCTGAATACTCTTTTAGGCCTAGATGCTTTTGCTGCCACGGGTATAAAGTTCTTACAAATAAAAGAATTTTTCTACTATGCTTCCAGTCAGCTATCTGTCAGCCTTGTGCGCAAGCTACAATTACCGGCCGTTAACCAAATCCCTGGTGCTATCAGTCCGTTATCTCTACGTTCAAAGTCATAATTCAGGTACCAAGTTAGCTGTATTACAATTACTTAATACTTTACTTGCTATGCGTTAACAACTGGTGTTGCTGTGCAAGTTATTTTATTTTTATATATAAACTGAAATGCCACCCCAAACGCAAACTGTAGAACAGAGAATATTCCCATATGCAACTTAAGCGAAAAAGATTCTTATAGAGAGTGTAGACAATTTGTAGGAAATTTTCCTGTTTTATAAAAATTTCTTAGATTTCAGGAAACAGGATCAATAATCGATGTAATTGCTAACCGAAAACGACGTGTTCTAGTGTCTAACGGGTATTAAGGGGAACAGACAAAACTATTCGGGGCTACTAAATTCTTAAAATGGGAACTTTACAGAGCAGTTGTGGTCCAAAGATTACCTTCACTTGACAACTCAAGAACTGTGGATTTTGGTAGTATGTTGCTAATTCGTAGTTAATAATTTCTTCCTATGAGACTTGGATTCAATTACATGGTTATATTCGCAAAATCGGCAATGGGTATAGAGGAGCCGCAATTAACTCACGAAATTCCTTTGTGTAATGAAGAAATATGGTATATAGTGCGTTGTAAACGCAAAAAATGAGTTTAGAAATAACGTTCAATTATAGGTGAATTGGAAGAGAGTATAAGAATCTAAGAATGAGGAAACATTTTACGTGCAAATGCTAGTTTTATTAGATGTAAAACGTATCTATCTGTTTTCAGATAGATACCATTTTTTACAACTGCTATTATAACATTAAAAAAATTAAATCTACATTAACGTTTAATATTCGGGAAGATGCAGATTGAAAAGGCGGCATTAGATAAGAGGATAACTGACTGAAACGCGCGTATTTGCATTATTTTTCCTATATATATTAAGCAAATTTCGGTTTTGTAGATAGTTCGGTGTTGCTGCTATATAGCTACAGCGAAATCAGTAACATGGTTATCTAAGTATGTACTCGTAAAAAGATTAGTAAAGCTAAGAATTTGGATACCTTGGGGCACACTCTTCTGTGCTGGATGTTTAATAGATTTTCTTTTCTTTAGTTTCTTTTTTAAAATTGCGTTTCCTATTCAGGTTAGTATTAAACTAACAACAGGATAAATCCAAATGTTCTAATATCCTCTATCAAGTATAATTCTTAGTTGATGGAAAAAGAACCTGAGTAAACATTTTATTTGCTTACATGAAAATACTTACTTAAAAGGGTAGTGAATATATATAAATTTTGTTACTTCATAAATTTATTCTAGGTAAATTTTTGGTGTCAATTTGTGTAACTAATCTTATGTTCCACTAAACATTGCGACTTTGTGACATTAAGTAACTCAAGATTTGTGTGTAATTTTATATTGCACACTTCTCAAATAATTTAAAGATATTTGAGCTTTAGCAATTTATTTTGTAGTTTTATTTATTTCTTCTTTTATTTAAATACATACGCCTTATTTTCGCATACATATTAATTGCTTACTTGCACTAGTTCATCGGAAATAGGTTTACAAAGTTTCAACTCAAACTTCTCGAATAACCCAAGCACATTACAAGTACAAGGAGTAACTGGCAGTAGCGGGCTTCTTATTTCAGTTCTGTGCTTGTGTGTTGCATTTACAGCGGCACTATATTTGTTTTTGCAGTCTTTCTTGTGTGCATTAACTAGAGCGAAAATGTGTGGCTTAGTTTAAATTCGCGTTATATGACAAAAGCGGAATAATTTATTTGCTTCCTGTCGCCGAGCAAACAAACTAAATAGGCAAACGGAAACTGCGAGATAATGAGTTTTAATGCAAAACTAACAACAGGAACCTACGTGTGGAATACGTGGTTTATGCCCGTATTTGCTAAAGTCAGCGCAAAGTCATCGCGTGACGTGAAATGGGTAATGTAATTTGGTGTTGTACTACGGGTTTAAATAAACTAAGTGATATTATGGTATTTTTTCTCCCCTGACATAACGTTCTTTTATTTACTTTGTGCGCTTGTTAGATGATACGCTTCCTTTTCAGCGTATCTAACAGGTACACAACAAGGAACCGATCTTTCACACCGAGCAACGAAATTTAAAGAAAGCAAAGAAAAGGAAAATGCATAGTTCCTACAGAGTCTCATCGCAAGTAGCTGGAATTAGATAATGCATGCCGTCAACATGTCCTTATGAGTAACAACGCAGTAATAACATTCTTAATTCCCCGGTTAACTGTATACTGTATTTCATAATATCAAGTTATGTTTCTTCATACTTCATGGCTCAACATGCACTTTGAAGTGGTTTAAAGGACAGACATGGTTAGTTATATTTGTCCCATTTTATTATTCTCTGTGAGGTGGTTGGTATGGCAGCCCCACGTTGGGCGCCAAATTATGAAACTGTTTAGTAGGCTTCGGCTATGTGCCACAGGTTAGGCACCAATTTTGAAGCTATCTTTTGTCGACGTCGTGTGGCCTCACGTTGTAATGCCAATTTGGAAGTGGTTTTGTAGATTGATTATTGGTTAGTTCGGTGTTGTGCCATGCTTCAATAACAATTTCTCAGGGTGATTTCTACTATTTTGTTGATCCGTACTCAACAGGAATAGTGTAAACAAGCACGCGATGCCACATAATATATATTGGTATTTTATTATGTCCAAAATCTTTCGCGTCCTCTGGTGTTTTGCGTACGATATACTTAGCTATGCCGATACAAACTTAATTGTGAAACGTACAGATGAGTGCCGCGGCGCGTGAAAATTAAAACTGCTAACTGATGTATCGGAACTACGTGCCTGCCTCCGAACTCTTAGAACTGAGTTCCGTTTCACCGCGTCTGGAACATAGGACTTCTTGTGTCTCGCTGCATGTAAAACATCAAAACTGACTTATGCGTACTGAGAACTGAGGAATTGCCTATCTCTAGGCGCGTGTAGGTCTTATAAAAAACGGGCCTCAGCAAAGTCGAACTTACAACTGCCTCTGCCAACTGCTTGTCTCTAGCAGTGTGTAAAACTTGAAAATGAGTGCCCCATCCAAGCAAACACTCCCTTATATATTAAATTCAAATTAAGTAAATTTTACTTTTGCAGCGGAGTCTTTCAGACACGCGCAAACTTCGTGCCTATCTTTAAAAGTTCAATCATACATTTTCCATCGAATGGTTTAATTTTACCTGCTACATGGGCATTTTTTTTTATTTTTTTGAAATTTAAAATATTTTGTTAGTACTGACTGGTCTAAACAACAGCCGTTCGGGGTCTAAAGTTCCAAGCGGTTTTAAAAGTCCTTGAGTTTATTAACCTTACAATGGCAGTCCTTTTAAAAAATAAAGGGTCTTCACACGCGACCCTCTGGTTTCTCCCTAAAGTGCAGTCTTATAACTCTTTTGGCCTTCCATGCTCTCGTAACAAAACACCAAAGAACTTTCTCTACAATTCTTACATGGGAGTTAAAGCTTATGACTGTATACATAATATTTATATTAAAATAACAATGCCAAAATATGATTACTGGACTTAAATACATTATAATTATACCTCAGTAGGGGTGGAACGAAGGAACTGCTACATCTCTTTGTTACAACAATATTTTTCATTTATGTTCTAACGCGCATTTCTTAGAAAGAGAAAATATAAAGCATTGCTGCGATTTTATTTTATGCCTGCACTTCCCAATACAACGGAAGAAGAATGGCAGTTAAAGATTAAGATTATATGACAGATTGCAATATATTGGCTTGTAACAAAATAACTCTGCAAATATTAACAAAGGAGATAGGCGTTGAAATAGTAACCACAATAGCATTTAAGAATTTAAAGTTCTTGAACTTCAACTGTTTAACACATTAAAACAAATACACACTCCCATTGTATTACACTGGTCACCCTCCACCCTCCCCCTAGGTCTAATAATGAGAAAAACCTACTTGTTTTATTCCGAAATTGATGCACTAACTCCATATCGAAAGGAGGTTTGTCCTTGGCATAATTTTTGAGCTATGGAACTATAATAAATACATCTAATTCTGACCATGTTTACTCGCATTAAATGCCATTAACCCTTTTAAAAGTACTGGAGACCTTTGTTTCTCCGCTTAGGCTGGCATATAGGTAGTGAGGTTATATTAGTTATGTGCCGCCTGCAGACACCATCACCGTAAAGAGGACCGCGCTTAAATTTAGTGATATTATCTTTACTGAAAGCATAAACTGTTCGTGCAAATAAAAATAATAATAATGATGATGGTGATGATATAATAATAATAATAATAATAATAATAATAATAATAATAATAAACACTAACCTGTGCTAAAATAAATGTTGAATATGATACATTCATATTACCGACATCTGCGTAGGAAATCTAACTTTCCTTCCATAAGAATATGGCAGTTCAAAACACGCTTCTTGTCATTGAGAGACCGTGTCTCTCGTAACTTTCTAACAAGTTGGTGAACATTTTCTGTACTGGAGCGCGATTGCCAGGATTTTTTCTTGCGAATACGCTTATCACTTCTCTGCAAGAATCCGTTTTCACTTATGTATCGTACATAAAAATCCGTTCTTCAAGGTTATATTTATATAGTGACATAACTAAGAACAACTAGCACACACTTTACACACAATGAAAGAACCGATAAAATATAAACAACCACTTGCTGACAAAGCCTTCCTCAAAATAGCTACAAGCTGATACCTGCACATGCATTTTTGACTCTCTCAGTAAGCAACCGCGTCCTGCCGGTCCGTAACTCAAACAACCTCACTGTAGTTATTTATTATATTTAATATTCTCATTCTAAATAGGCATTGACATCCATGAAGGAATAAAGAATCCACTTTATGAATAAGCGTCAAGGCGCATGAACAGAAAAATCTTATTGCCTTTATTTTTATGTTTGCTTACCTAGCTGTGATTCAAAATTACAAAATGTAAATAGTTTATTATTATAAGTATTTAATGTTTGTGTATTCATAACACACATAAAAAGCACTCCATTTAGCAGGAACTAACGCAAATGTCATTCAAACCAACATTTCATGAAAGAAACCCAGGCTAAATTTAAAGGAAAATAATGGACGCAAAAAAGCATAAGTTTTGAACATGCTAATTAAATGTTGGATTTCAGAACATCTCCACCCCTTATGAATTTATATTCAGAAAAAAATTGTAATGTAATGAACACTGCAAAGAAAAACTAACCGATGTGGTACACTGTAGTACGCATAACTGCTGATGAATAGAAATGGAATGGAAGATAGGAAGCTCTCAGGATGAGGTCAGTAAAACTCGACTGTAAATAGAATATTAGTTTTGTTTAAAAATATTATTATAGGCTTCCTACTAGCAGCGGTTGCTTCATATAGCACGAGTGCGGTAAGAGGATAAGCATCGCGCACAGTCTCCATCTATAAAACACCACCAGAAACAGATAAACCCATTAAAAATTCGCCCTTTCCCCAGATGATACTCATATCGCTACCGTTGGGGTCACTAATTATTCGCACTAACGAAAAGGATCATCGAGATAAGAATAAATACAGGATTTACATAAAGTCTGGTAACACTCTTAAACTTCAGATATATAAAACCTTGTTCCACACCCTTCTCAACATATCCTTTATTACTATGGATGCCGTTTCCGGAATACTCCGCTGTCCTGTGCTTCAGCATTCCGATGTGCTGACGCATCACGTGTCCAAGTTAGGAATGTCCCGTCACACAGACTTGCGAAGAAAAGGTCGTAAGTTTTCGAAGCCAACTTCACTGAAAATAATCTTCGGCGAATCACACTGATATTCGATTAGTTCCATACGGAGTACTCCAATGACAGTTTATTTGTTTATGTTTCTAATCATGTGAAATGTGCTTGGTAAATAAAACTTATTCAGTTCATCAAGCCTCTTCTGCCTGTCGTTGCAGCTGATAACAAAACCTTTTTCATCAGTTTCTGTTAGCTTATGTCATAGCTGCAATTTGAATGGCTTCATGGTGTCAGTTCTTACGCAGAACTTTTCACATAGTCATTGTCGGCATACATTTGGAACCTACAGGACGATCTACTCACCGATTTCTTCGGACTTCATGTGAATGTCTCTCTCACTCGTTCCACTCTTCACTCACGCCAGAATGATCACCATGACTTATTATTGCATCTCTCAGTATTATAATTATAATAATTGCATTTATTAAAATGTGTAACCAACCCAATTGATGTATATAATACCTTTGGAATGCAAATAAAATACTATGATTAACAACTATGTTCCTTCTTTTATTTTCTCTGCTGAGGGCACGAGCATTCCGTACTTACAAATTTCGCATTCCAGTGGTATACTGACTCCCTACTTGATGGCTGTTTATCAATCTTTCCGTCTAACATAGTGTTATATTGCTCTGAAATTTTAGAAAACGTTCTCAGCATCAGATTTCGCCATCTTCGTACATAATGCTGTCTGTGGGGAATTAAGAAACCATACACTTGGCGATAAATGCTGTACAAAGAAACTTGGTGAGTTTCTCTGCAGATTGTTTACATACGTCGATATTAATTCTGGTTTTTATGTAATTGAAGTTTGAAAGTGTTACCGGACTTAGTAAACTCTGTATATCAAAGAACAGTCTAAACAATAGCTTAACAAAATTAGTATACTTTTAGGTTATTCTAGTTTTTTTTAACCTAACAGGCCATTTTTTTTCTTTCTTTTTTTTTCTTTTTTTTTTTTACATATATGTACTTACATCAAAACTTTAAATATGACAATAGAAAAACCCTTTAATTTCTTTAATGTTTACATTGACAAATCTAGTAAAAGTATGTAAGTTTGGATGTAATGAGGTTATATAACAGACCTTCAATTCAAAATATTTAACATTTTATGCACCGTGTCTAGTAAAATAAAATTTAACAATTAAAAAAAATGAAAGTAGCTATAAAAATATACAACGAAAAAGGTCCTTCTTCTGTCAGTATAATTTTATCAGGCAAAATATTACGAATACAATACAACATTAAAGACATTAAATTAATTTTAATCAAACACTGAAATGTTTTAATAGTATTAATAAGTGTTCTGAATTCACAATACAATCAAACCATGTTTTAGTTTTAAATTAAATATTTTACTTGATTTATGCTAAAGAAAATATTCTTGAACATGACTAAGTTGAAGAAAGGTGTTAAATTTTAATAACTTGAATTTATGTGATATAGAATTACGCAGCACTAATACTTCTAAGCTTAGAAACTAAAATGGTTTTGTACGAACATTTGGAAGGTTCCTTTATCATTAGAAAGGTTATAATGAAACATTTCCCCAATTTCAGTCTTATACAGAGTGAGAAGTTTTTATTTAAATGTTCTCTAATTAATATATTTGCGTATGCAGGCAAGATGCAATCGAATCAGCATCTGTAAAAATTTTCCAATGGAGTTCCACGCTTTTCTATTTTATATCTACGTCATCGTGAGAACAGAATGAACTTAAATGACGATGCCGCATTGGGAGCTGATTACCTCACCTACTCCGGTGGCCACAAATGCCATCAATAAATATCACACTCTGATTTCTTATGGAGCTTCGTGAGAAAGACAGCCTCTGTTCAAATTTCTCACGGAGCTCCGCAACCACATTACTCAAGTTGTGGTGTCAATCACTACTGACAAGCTACAACGTGTGTGGAATCAACTGGATTGAATTGCAAACATTGACAGTTTATCTATCGGGCAATACCGTGTTAAATATAACAGGAGTAAAATTAACTTAAAGTGGAACACGCTGTTCTTCTCATCCCGTATAGTTTGTATAAGCCAGAAATAAAACTGCTTGTTGAAAGTAGAAAAAATATATAGAATGTGTTTACAATTCCATTTCAAAGTTTAAGTAGGGCGGATTATATAGTTTTAACAATCTATAGGGAAACAGAAAGCTTTAGGGGTGTAAATAGTATAGTAGTATTTTATGAATTTTTTTTTTATATACAAAGGTTCGCGCAGTATGAAATATCTCTATAATTGATCAGGAATGCTTCACTAACACACAAGCTTAGCTCCGCCATTGATGCAGCGTGGAAACCAATAGGATATAGCAACGGAAATCCTGGCACAGGTATTACTAACAGCACAGTAGTGTACACCATTAACTTTAGAGACTTTACACGTGTACACATTTTCATAATACCGCGAACATTATTTGGACCAGGGGATATGCTTCATTGAGCAATATACAGCATTTCGCAGTCCGGTGATATGAAATTAACACTCCGGATACAAAACTGGCACGTTACAATTTGTCGGTTCCCACACCATGCCACCCCTACTTCGTGCAAATGGATCATAAATCTCAGCAATCCTACGTGACCATGCTACACTACACTGTCGAACATTTCATTTAACGTTACAAATTTACAAATTGCTCTTTTGATAATTGACCACTGTTCATAACATTTTACTCTTACTTTATTTGTCATGTGCAACTATTGCTTGTCTTGCACATCTACTAAATTTATCTTTTAATAAAGGATAATATGAATGTTTCATTTCTCTCTTTTTAAATAATTTTGTACATGTGCTCAGTTATACTTAACAACTTAATCGCAAAAGCAATAACCTGTTATCCTGATCCAGGTAATACAGAAAAACAGCCTAGAGAGCTGGTAACAACAGTTGCTCAGGTCCAGCCTTAGGTCCGTCTAATTAAGGTTAAGTGAGCACTGACCATACACCCTCACGTTATATGAAACATACTACGAGTTGCATGGATACAGCCGGTGTTTAACACAAAAGCTGCTTATTTCCTTAGGATATCAAAATATATCAAACACTGTTTTTACATGACTGTAAAACAAATGCAACAAGTTATTATTAAATTAATGTAAATAGATCATGCAGGTATACAGAGACCTGAAAAATAAAATGTCAAACAAAAATGAGCGTTTGTGTCAATTCAAACTGCATAAAAATTAAATTCAATAAGTTGCTCAACGATTCTGTTGAAACAGAGCGTTTCTTATATTGCTGGGCTGGGGATCACGTGCTCCGCGCACTGTCTATTACTCTGGGGGTTTTCCGTTCTAAAACTGCCACGTTACTCATGAATGAATGATAGAAACATGCACTATAATGACTGCTAACCCTGTTATAAGTGGTGTTCATCTGCATTCAGACATTCCTGGCATTTTCGGATGAAAGTTCCATTCACACGCAGCTCTACTTTCTGTTCTCACATTGTCCTTAAGTTCGGGAATTATTCCTTTTTTAATGAAACCACGCCTCATCTGAGAAAGTTATTAAATGCGGGTCAACAGTGTTGACGATATTTTGTAAAATCCAATTACAGAAATTTATTCGTTTGTCGTCGTCACGGGGTTGTAATTTATGAACTATAGTCAGTAGGGTTTCAATTTTAAAAATTTAGCAGCTCTATGAACTTTTAAAACATCCACTTGCAGTGCAACACATCTTAGAGACTTCTTTGGACATCGTAAGAATGATGCACCACTTTCATCAATTTTTTCCTCCATTTGAACATGTCTTTTTCACTTTTAAGTTTAGCGATCCCGTTTTCTAAACTTATTAACCAGACATCTAACAGTTTATCTATCTGGAACTGGAATACAAGGAAATTTCTCCCCAAATTGTCTACACACCTGTCTACATGATTCGAATTTTACGTATGTATAGTACATAAATATTCTTCGTTTAAGCATGAACGTTTCGGTAGGCATTTCAGTGAACTAATAAGAATAATCTAATGTAATTCACACACAACACAGATGTCTTGAATAAACTTTCACTTTTGAGATACACAATGAACAAACTCTAGTCTTTAAAGCTCTAACAGAAGGCATCAATTGGCACAGTATAACACAGCTAATATACGTAACCTTGAGCGGATCATTCAGCTCTAGTGCGCTACTGGAATAATACCGAGGTCAATGCAGTGCAAGCGAGCTACGCATATACGCGATCTATGGCCCGGATATAAATGGAATGCATGGTGTATACACATATACAGGTCAAGGAAAGATAAAATAAAGCTCCTAAAGATGTATGGAAGTATACTGTGCTAGATTATTTAGCTCTTAAATAAAGAAGAAACACAAGTTAACTACACACACACATTAGACAATATTACGATCTACGAATAAATGCTCTTTTTCAATTAGAACAGACTGAAGTTAATGTGCTTTTAAGTATGTACATACTAAGTAAGTATTTAGTGCAAAATCTAAGATATACGATAGAACTGAGAAATAATATGTGCAAATATCGTGTAGTATTCTGTAAATTTTGTCCCATATTTTGCCCTTTGCACATACGTTCACATTCACAAGAAAGTACCAGAACGAATGCAGTTTACCAATTGCAAAGTTTAAAAATCGCTTGAACAGAATTCTGGCATTCAAGTTATATAGACATTCCAAGAAGATGCCAGATATAGAAGCATTCTAAATAAGATTAAAAGTCTTGAGGATTTGTCAGTTCATGTTGTAATTGATCCAACGACTGCAAAGTATGATTACGCCTCCACAACGTAGCTCCTTGCCTTCAATTGCATGTAGGTATTTAGATCTTTACATTTCAAATGGTTTTTTCAATGAAATCTATTTTAAATTACCCAAAATGCTTTTGTTTAATTATTGAGTTGCAATGTTGGATTCCAGTACCGGTTTGAAGTTTAAGTTTTGTTTATTTATAGTATTAGTACTGTAGATTTAAAAATCTGCAGAATGTAAATTGTAATTTAAATTGTATAGATTATGGAATACACGAAATTTAATCTCGAATATTATGTCCTGATATAGAACCAAGATATAGATAAGCATTGCAGAATAAAATTAAATTAAAAAAAATAGCTATTGTTTCTTTCTTTAAGTTACATATCCCGATAAACACTACATTTTACACAATTCCTTTTTCCGTTAAATCCGCTTCCTCTGCACTAGATTTGAGAACAGAAAATAAAAGGTAAAAGTCTGAACTAAAATGTCAGTAAAAAACTTTGTTCTTACAAAATAAAACATATACGACAAATCCCCAAAGGAACTGTACCAGTGTCTTGGAAATTAGATTAATACTTCACTTTATATTCCAGAATAATAAATCTTCAGTATAAT
The DNA here is from genome assembly GCA_030762175.1 of Metallyticus violacea. Taxonomy (NCBI): domain Eukaryota; kingdom Metazoa; phylum Arthropoda; class Insecta; order Mantodea; family Metallyticidae; genus Metallyticus; species Metallyticus violacea. The sequence continues at coordinate 124,440,898 of CM060832.1, forward strand.
ACGCCACTTTTGTCGTCAGCTGAACAATTAATTTCCAAAGACGGTAAAAGGGAATTGAGGAATGCTTAGTAGGTGAATGATGGGCAATTAAAACCATGACACTGAAAGAGGAAGAAAGAAAGATGAACCAGAATGTTAAGTAAAAGCGAAGGTAGAAGATCTCGCCATCCTTTGGCTCTACATTCACAAGATGTGAGTTAACGAACCGGAAATAGCAGTAAGGAACTTAAGAAACAGATAAGTTAGAAATTCTTCTTCGGCAGCTCTTCCCAAAAATTGTATTCTTACCTGTTATTTCTCCCATTCTTGGAAATTCTTCAATGTTCTAAGGCTTTTTATACTTCAAACGAGGAAATAATTCATTCTTAATAGCGCTTCTGTTATGTAGAAATCCCTTCTCTTCTTCTCTTTTCTGCCATTTGATTTGATTTCGGATTCGATAATGTATCTCAGTGCAGGGGATGGCGAGGTCGTGCGAAAAAAAGACATCCGGGAGGTATAGGGAAGGAGAAAAGTAAGGCTGGCTTCGCCGTTTTCTGATTGGGTTAAATTACTCGGCGACTTGCAGTTCCTTCTATTGTTTTTATGGTAGATCGCCCTCTCTATTGAATGTCGTGGCTTTTCTTCTTGAAGTCCCCTTTTTTATCCTGTCTATTTGTGGTGAAATTTTGCTCCAAGGAGGCTAGATGGGAATTAGTTTTGCTGTGTTAAAAATGTTTGTCGTGATTAAAATGGGATATTAGAAATGATCCGCCTACAATTTGGTGGTACGCAGTAGCAATAGCTTTATTAGAAACATTTATTCCTGAGTTTTATTTTAAAAATGTTGTGTATTGCACATATGGACGTGAGTATATAAATATGTAGATATAAATAAACTTAAGGCAACCCTACACTGAAATTACACTACAAAATTAAATTTTTCCAACGTTTGCGAACTTATATATAATATTTTGTATAAATTGAAGATTTCTATAAACATGGACTGTAATAAAAGTTATCAATTGCTATTGTTTAGATACATAAACAATTAAACAACGCTGTTTATTACACAAAATATTAAAAAAAAAGTTTTTAAAACTAAGTTTATTATTACAATGCAAACATTTTATGAAGCAAATAATTAAAGTAACAAATAATTGTAATACAGTTGAGGGAAAATGTTAGTTTTGTGGCATTTAGGCACAGTGAGGTTATGTGAGTTAGGGGCCTGAGTGCTGCGCTTATTGGGAATGTGAACCCGAGGCAAACGAAAAAAATCTAGATAGAGAAATCGCGCCTAAGGGTGTTTATTTCTGTATTTATGTTTTTACTGAAAGCATAAAATGATATTGTACTTAAAATGATAACAATAAACACTAACTTGTTTTAAGAAATGCTGAAAATACATTGGGAGCAACTGCGTAGAAAATTCCTGTATTTCTTTTAACTTTTCTTTCGTAAGAAGGTGGCTGTTTGGAACACGTTTCTTATCACTGAGAGATACTGTTCCTTGTAACTTTAAGTTGGTAATTTTTTTCAAACTGGAAAAGATTTGCCAGGCTAATCGCCTTACTACTTCTCTCTGTTATTGCAGAGTATCGCGCATAAAGCCCTTTATTCAAGACTATATTTATATAATAAGGAACAATTAACTCAAAGTTTATATAGGTACAATGGAAGCACCGAGTAACACGCGAACGCGCACAACCTTTCCCCACACTAACTACAAGCTTTTACCTGTACATGCATATTATGGTCTTGACGACTGGCTTCTCCCAGGATGCAGCTGCACTCTGCGACTTATAACATAAATAGTGTCACTGTATATTGGTGTAATGTATTCAGATACATTATAGTTTATAAGGTAGCAAACATTTCATTGCAGAACAGCTTAAACATTCTCAATAATTAAATTAATATTTAATTAAAGAATACTTCTAAAACAAATGGAAATGATTTAATGTAATGTTGCATTTACTAGCAGATATACGTATTTTGCATAAGCAGTTTTTTAGATTGAAAGATTTTGAACTTTCAATATACTATTGCCTGACATCCAGCATTCTGTATCAATAATGTTAAATATAAGTTTGTTGAAGAGAAATAATAAGGTAGGTAAGAATGGAAACATGGTAATCAAAAATATACTTAAACGTGGAATATCTTCTGCTACTATTATTTGATTCTTAGTAATAAGAAAGTTGAAAAAAAAGGGGGGAATACTCGTATTTTGGAACACAGTAAGAAAACTGCAAAGAACTGCCTCGTTTTTTCCCTTGAACAGGTTCTAGAAATATGCCAAGAAAACACTTCAAATTTCTCTGCGGGACAAAATGTACAAATTTGCAGAATATGTGGTAATAGAATACAAAATTAAGATTAACACAAACAAAAAGCAAATTGATTATCTATTACATAGGCCAAAAGAGCGAAGCTGGAATTAAACGGAATTAAAGAAAATGATTTAATTAGCAATATTGTGTTTGCCATAGTTCTAAATTTATTTTTTTTATTATAAAACATACATATTTACTAAAAATTGTTTATCTTTAGTAACAGTTTTTCTTTGTAGGTTTAAATGTATTACTTTAATGTCTATATGTGAAGTGCCGAATACACTTTCAATTGGTTTTAATGTTCTGTCAATTGCGTTTAAATGGATCGAATCGAGTAGGCCAACATTTTTTTACCAAAGCAGTAATGGGATATTTAACCCAGCGAAAGAAATCATTTACCAAGTTATTGTAGCACAAAATGTGAGCTATAAAAAAAGTTCGTACTCTATATTATCTAGAGCCCTGCCTTTTGACAACGAGAAGCTTCAAGCACTCCGTAGCAGTGTAACTGTGCATGAAGTTTTCCTTGGCGGCAACTCACCCCACCCCCCTCTCCTGCAGGTAAAGAGGAAGTACAGGGGAGGGCCTTCACTGTAGCTTGAACTATTTTTATTCGCCATGTTCTACGTTCAAAGCGAAGTCGCTATGATTGAGGATATGTTGTACTGTTTCCAAAGTGTCCAAGGCATGCCTTTACTTACAACTTACAAATAGGTACACAAAAATATTATCTCTATGGAAATAAGCTTCTGCAAAGAAATTATTTTTCGAACAACTGATATAAAAAGCTGCACTTACCGCAAATAATGAATGTAGTTTCTAAAGTATCAACTTGTCTGCATCCATAACGAATCTGAAAGATGCAAAATAAATAAATAAAATAAAAAATTAAAAATAATGAACATTTTACATTGTTTGCAGTTTTATACCATCAATAATTTTGACTATTAGTAGTACTGGGAAAGATTAAAATATAGGAAGAATCTTTTTAGATATTCACTATGAATAACAGTATTTGACATGAGCACAAAACAAAAGTTAAAAATTGTAAAAATTTAGGCATGTACAATAGTTGTTCATCTTGCCAAATAAGATGTTCTCAGATAAATTGAATATAAATTGATAGATATTTTATAATTACGCCTTCACTGTTCCTTTTGTACCATTGGGATATCGCAGCTAATGACATAAGATAACTAGAGAGTTGTTATTATTTAGCGAAAAATATCATAGGAACTATTTCACAAGTAGGAAGCACTTTTGACCAAATTAAAAGCGCATTATTTATTGTTTGGGACAATTCGAATTATTACGAATATACTATTAAATCTATACTTTCATACCTTATTCTGATTTTATTCCTAAGTTTGATTCTACAAGTAATTGCCTGTATACGCTTTAGAATTATTCTTAGGTACTATTGCCAAGGTATTAAGCACAGAATTCGCCAACTCTGAAAATATTCATTTAAATATTTTATGTGATTGTTTTACTATTTGAAGAAACAAGTTTTGTTGGAGATAAAATTAATAATTTTAAATATTATGCAAAAATAAATCTAATGCATGTGTGTTATATTTCAAAAGTTGAAATATGCCACTACCCTATCGATAATCTTAAAAATTCCTTGCAATCTCTGGTGATGCCTCACCTCTTTATTGATTTGTTTTATTTACGAACGCTCTTTAACGCCTCAGGTCATCAGCGTCCCATTCAATTCAGGGCGTGAAACGGCCTATCAGTTTTTTTCAGAGACCTCATCTTTCAGGCTTGAGGTACTTTTACATGCTGTAAATCTACGACATGGGATCCACGGCTTCATTTCCTTCCGAAAGAAACCATCGATCCTGGCGGGTATAGAGTTCACGATCTTGGGTTTATGGGGCAAGTATGATTACCACCAGGACTGGCATATCTCACTTTGATTATAGCGATTTTCTACTGACAGATTTTAGCTCTAACCTAACACATAAAGTACTCATACAACTTACTATTTGTATACGTTACTTCTACATATGATGCACGTTTGGTTGAATATAATATCTTTGATATGATTTTTTGGTTCCGCCTGAAAGAGCAAGAAACGCTATTTTACAAATTTTGCATACACTTCTCTTCCCTATCTATCTTCTAATTTGAGAGTATAACTTCCTCTCATAATCTTAACACAAGTTCTGAAAAACGGCACGCTCATTACATTGCACCAAACATCTATTCATTTTAACCGAAACCACTGTCCGCCACTAGGATGCTTGCACACTTATCACACTTTTTTGAGCATTTCATAAGACGATTAGAAGTAATAGATTGCCTTATACTTAGATTTATAATGTTCCAGTGCAGATATTTTTATTGTATTTTGCTGTTGAATTTATGATCAATTGTTTTTCTCATTGTTATTATTAATTTCCCTCTCATCTTCAGTATAACGTTTATGTTTTTCATTCTTTTTGTTTACTATCACATTTTTTCTAGCGATTTGTATATGTGTATCAGTTGTCTTTGTTTTTGTTTGTACTATGATTGTTTATAATGTTAATATTTTTCATTTTTCATGTTTTACTAGCGCATTTATTTATATTATTTTTTGTGTTTTGTATAAATTTATATGTGCATTGCCGTTATTACTTGTTACGCTATTTATAGCACTACTGTTTAATGGTTCTTAATGTAATTATGTTATATTTGGAGAGCTGAAGAGAAGGTCTAATGACCTTAACTCTGCCAGAAATAAATAATAATTTAATTTATATTCTTTCAATTCCAAAATACATAACATTACAGCGCTTTCGAAAGTAATCCTTGTTATAAAGAGTGTACATTGTAAACTTTCATGTCTTACGTGTTTCAGTTTGTAACACGTTGACATTTGCCCGCTACAAATGAAGTCTCTAATAATCATGCATACAAGCTATGTTAAAGAAGCTGTTATAAATAAAATTCTTATACTTATAACAAGATAAATAACAAGGAATATTGGCTGACATTCGATTCATACTTAAACCAGTTTGAAATAAGTTTATTAAATTTTAGCATCAATAAATCATATAAAATCCTTCCGAAATTATGATTTATATAGAAAGAAGTGCTAAATAATAGCAAAGCTGTTTTTGAGAAAATATAGGGTTATTCAAAAATAAGTTTTCAGTTTGAAATGACTGTATATCATGTACCTATTAACAGTTTTGTTCCATATAGATTTCATTATGCTTTGAAAGAAATGGCGTTTTTATTCATATACTTTTGTTTGCATAGTAACCATGTCACGCTTGTATAAACAATTGAACACCTAGCTGCGGTAAGGAGGCTCCATTTGTATAAAATTTCAGAAAATAAATAACATTTAAAAATTTAGCACTTGTCATTAGCCGACATTACATATATAAATCTTAACTGGGTTGATCTGGAGGGTTGTTAAAATTGTGACGCTGTCTCCCTGTTGAAATAAAATTAAAATACATTAGTGTCATCATTATTTCTTTTTTCAATAAATGTGACAAATTAAGTATCAGATTAACTTAAGTTTACAGAAAACAAGCCAGGGAAGGTTATTACATAATTGCATAAATTATTTACAATGATTACTGATCATATAATATTCAGTAGTTTGATCATAGACACACTATCAGTTTCGTATGTCTTATATGCCATATTTTCAAGTATAACCTTATTTACATGAAGAGCTGGAAAGCGACATGTTTGAATATTGTAATACCACCATTTACAGAATCATGATATCGAAAACTTTGCTTTCATGCTAATTTGGCACTCCACTCACATACAAAATTATATAAAAGCAATGTATGAACGTATTATGGACTGTAATTTTTCGAACAGTTGATCGTTTAGGTCACAGATTTAAATCCGCCTGACTAGTGGTTATGGGATTAACTCAAAGAAAGAGTATTTATTAGTAGAGTTACTTGTGAGGAACTGAAAAAACCGACGTCGGTTGTTATTGAAACATTTCTAGAAATGTAACTACTAATGCAGTTCAACAACTATTTTCTCATTGTACAAAGCGGTGGAGGATTATATTTACCTTTTTTGTTTATTATTTTATAATATTCTTGTTATAATGAACTTAATTTCTTTACGAATAAACGAGTATTTTTATTTTAGCAAAATCTTACATTTTTCGAAAAGTACTATCATTTGAAATTGGGAACTGCCTTAGAATAACCTGATATATTCAAAGTAAACTTTTACTAAACAACCAAGGCAATTGCCTTTAGTTTCACATTTCAATCAAATTTCATTTGTATCCTCAGGTGGGCTTAAGATAAATTATATTATATGCATGACATAACTTGAAAGCTACAGATGTATTTGGGAAATATTCTTACAGCAAAAGTATTGAGAAAATATTTTATGTACAGAAAGGTGTGGGTTTTCAGTGAAGCCCAGAAAACCTTATAATAACGAAGATATGTTTACTCAAGCAATCCAGTACACGTTTTTCGCGTACGGTGAACACCAGTAAACATTGCATGGGAATCAAGCTCTTTGGCTCTCTTTTGCGCTTCCTTGCTCCTGAGGCGCAGATGTAAACGGGCGTTTGATTTCCTATTTGCGTTTCCTTAGCTTTAAGCGCTTTGAGTAAGAAATTTACATAAAGAAAATCATCGAAGCGAAACGTATAAATATTATATCTTTATATTCTGCAAAGTATTGTTTTAAAACGAGAAGTGTTATTTAGTTAACGTTTATCTCTTATAGGATAAAAGTTACCTAGAGCTTGTTTTATTAAAGATTTTTCCAAACTTCAGAAACCTGCGGCTTTGAAACTGTACATGATTTATACATTCTCTTGAGGTTGCATAAATATGAGTATAAATTAGAATAAAAATGGAAATAATAGCTTTAAGGTATCTTCATTGCCAAGGGACAATCACAAAATCGCTCTAAACTATTTTGCACAGACCAGGCAAACTGGTATGTGTTTTAGTTCAACAAATTAGGTATATCAGCAGATGAGTTATTATTTTATTATTTAACATTTGACAGACTCTAAAGTGATTTTGCATTTAATTGTTATAATAATAATAATAATAATCGCTTTATAATTCTCAGGATTTAACACTAGTACTCCATCACATACCCCCATGCTTTGTTTTCTGCAGCACATCTGAGTGGCATGGAATAAATAAGCTGGGCCAAACGCTCCTGCTTAATATTCCCCGTTCACCATGTAGCACTTTTAAAATTCTTATTGGGGTAGAACCCGTTTATCCAACTCCTGCCAAATATAAGATTGAATTAGTATCTGGAGTTTGGCTTAGCCAATCCAATACAGCCACTTTCTTCATCAACTCAAAAGAGAATTTTGGATCATTATCATGCTGAGTGATTTCTTCTTGCATGACGTATCACATGATTTGGTAGATTATCGCTGTATCTGAATTGGTTCAGTTTAAACTTTCCCTTCAGTTTACACTAGAGAGCCAATAGCAGAATGGAACAATCCCACAAAGTGATGCTATTAGTTGAGAACATATTGAACTTGCTTTTGTCGCTCCATGGGACATTATTCGACCAATCATAGATAATCCGTGTTGTATACATTTAAGCAAAAAGGCTTTGGATGAAGTCGACTGCCTTCAGATCCAAAATGAGTTTCATTATAGACTCATGGATGTTCAGTCATTGATTTTCTCCTAGATCATTCTATAGTAGCTGTGCTGATGATTCTGGAACTTCTAGTGAATGCCATCGGATGATTGTCATCTTTTAGTATGGTTTTTCTGATCAAATCGGATATTGTTTCTACATTCCCTTGTATTTATTAAGGAGCTACCACACCCCGGTTGAGAGATTTACAAACTTAGTTTGGCCCCGCATTAGTGACATGTAAGACATCCTCTTAAATTAACAGAATACATTTTATTTAATTTTGACTTTAGTGAAAAAAAATAAAGATTTTGAGCAAACTCCTTAGTATTTTATGATGGAATAAATGCACATCGCATATGTAACGTACGCACATATTATGAGCATGCTGTAGTTTTTGCATTAGATTAAAGTTTAAGTCTGTTAGCAGAAAATCACAGTAATCGAAGCGAGGCATCACCAGGGTTACACCAGAGAAACCTACATTCAGCAGTACCGAAATTATAGAATTTTTGCAAAACGCTGCAAGCCTATTCATTGAGATTAACAGTGCAATTTGAATTTGAAAAATCGCCACAGACAGCAACTTCTCACCTTAGAGGGTTTTAAGCTTAGTACATGAAAGGTTCTTTAATTTGCTTTATAAATATCCACATTTCCCTGTGTTATTTATTGGTCTCCTTAGTTCAATTCGCTTTCATATTGCAGTAGTCCTGAGTTCTTTTAGATTGGCTCTTCATCATTATCATCTTTATCTTCGAAGAGCTGTTCAATTAGATAAAGATGACATCATTGATGCGAGGTTGCGAGTTACGTAAGATTTCTTGGTCTATTTTGATGATAACCTCTTTGTGACCTGATCATTGCAAGCGAAAGTTATATTGAAGTTAACGTAACAAATACATGCCTAAGCGGACATTACAGCTGTTATATATTCCTCCCACTGCTGCGCCACCGTAAGCCCTTTTGGATTTTAATGGATTCTCATACAGCCTGGCAAGAGCATAGTCGATGCTTCTGAGGTTGCGATGTCTGGAAGGCTCGAGTACATTATCCCGATTATGAGGATGATGATATCTGCCTGGGGAAGCCTTACCAAATGAGGGATGATAGATGATAATTTGGCCGAATGAGGTTAGGGGACTTTGTGACCAAGTTTCCAGGCATGCTATCCCTAGACCACGGCGGTAATCAGATAGGACTGGCCGTACTGTTCTGTTAACATATTAGTAACGTAAAGCATAAGAACATGTAGATATTGCAGGTAATTATTTATGACTTGAAGCATAAACGTCAAAAGTACTGGCAAAAATAACTTTAACATTAACTTCAGTGAACAAAAACCAGTACCAGTTCTTGGAAAAAGAATAAAGTGAAACAACAGGTTGTGAATTTAAGTTATGTGCGAATAAAGTGAGTAGAATTATGGTAAAACGTTCAAGCGTTATACTTGAAGAGTCATACAGAAGTAGCAGAGTTAAAACGTTAATTTTTTAAGAAAATAGGTTTGCTACGGAACCAAGAATTCTCTAAGCAGTTAGTTAAAAACAGTGGATACAAATGTAAATTAAAACTGTAACTGTAATAAAAGAGTAACAAAAGGGCCATTGTTTATTAGCCTTATCCACTAACAACAGTTTTCTCTATTTTTTCCATTGATAATATGCCATTATATAGAAACAAGGCACTGACTTACGGAACAGTGCGAACTTATATAGGACAAATGCATGAACTTTTACATTATAGACGGACAAGAAAACTGATCATCTTCGAAGAAAGAAAGACATTAGCTCATTATAAATGTTCAGAATATAAAAACCGAAGCTTCATTAGACCAAATCCTTGCCTGTATTATAAGTGGGTGAAAAATCTATAATTAGTCGTAATAAAATGAAAATAATTAAATATCGCAAACTTGCAGAGAACTGTGCTGATAAATAAGAAAGGGGTTCGTGTATGAGAGAGCCCAGTTTTGGCTGTTATTTCCTATTTAGCTAACTCTCATTTGGTGATATATCAGATTGACTCCAAATATGTAATCCATATGATAAAAACTTGCTTAACTGCAATTTCAGTCTGCACCACGAACAGATGATTTTAATTTGACATGGATAAGTGAGGATAGCGATTGTTTTGAAGATGTTACTAATAGCCCAAATGGATTGTTGTGTTTAACGACCTTGACGACCATGGTTATCCTGTAGCAATAAGCAGAAAACAACTTAAAGCTGAACAAGTTCTCAGAAGAAAGGGGAAATTAACAGAGGTCAAAAACTAGTGCGGTTACGTTGATGAATGAGTCAGATAAAGTTAGTCATTGTGGGTCTGAGCAAGCCACAACGAGATAGGACACAATTGGCGGGGGAAAAAACGTGCATATAATTAGAATGTGCTAATTGCTTTATTCTGTGAAACATATTAAAAAAAAAGAGTTCGGGTGCCTACTTAGTGGGGCTAAAATGTAAAGGATGGTTAACATTAACGCATCCGCCTATACAATATTTGTAATTAAACGATAAAGCCTATAACATCGGCTGTTTTTATTGAGTAACCAGTAATAAGTTAATATAAAATATATCTTTTATCAAGGCTGCCATGCCTCAAGAGTCATAACCTCATTAATTCCTACATTATTTATTCTTATTTCTCTTTTAGTTTAGAGAAGAATTTCGTATCGTTTGAAAGAGTTGCAATATGGCTAAGTAGCTGCGTATTTAAATAGCAGAAAATAAAGAAAAAGAAGATGAAAAATTAAAAAGCGTGGGAACAGTATCAGGATATATAACCATATTAAATAAATTTGTGGAAACTGTTAGTTTAGTACTGAATTGACTTTAAGGAAGGTGTGTGATAATTCAAGTAGTAGCAGCGAAAGAAAACACCAAAATGTACGGATTTTTAAAACACAGTTATAAAATATTTTTTAGTCATTACAGTATTTATTTTAAACGTAAAATTTGAACAGGTTTTTCCATTAATTAGTAATTTGCTATTAGAATGTTGATATCCGGTAATAAAATGTTAATTTTAAGTTAAATAAAAGATGGAACTTTTGCATGCACGGCTCTATGTAGAAATCATCTTGTTCTCAAACGCTTTCAATCTTGAACTTGTATTTATTGCAAAGGTCACATTTGCCACTTAAAAAGTAGGAGACAAAGGTTGCGCAAACATGTGAAATGGAATATATTTTCCGCATTTGGGTCCATAAAAATCCGTACTATTTTACTTCTGATACTTCTGAAGATGTGTCACTATTATATCCGTTTATATTAGTATGATCCAAATGGTTCTTTACAATAGAGCCAAATTTAACAGGCGTTAATGAAGGTTTGGCTGTCATCAGTTAAACCACTAATTCATTATTAAGAAATGAATATCTATCGACTTCAATAGATACAAAAATTGTATTTAAAAGGAACGTTAATGCAGCATGTTTCTCAGAAACTGCAACTTTGCTTCGTTTCGGTTCTGAGGTATTTAAACGAAGGGTTTGAATCCATGCGCCCAGCTACCTACTTAGAGAGGAATCGTCTTTTCTCTCAATCTAATTGACCTGAGCTGTTAAAGAGCGTCCTTAAATAAATCAATCAAAAAAAAAAATCTCAATCTAATTTATTGTAAGAAGACGTGTAGTGTGTATAATAAGCTAAAGTTATATCTCCTTTTAGAGAATTTAAAACAACAAAGAAAATGTTCAGAGATATACCGTATTCCCGAATTGTAAACCTTTTTGTTCAAATGTAATATTCAAAATTGTGGTGCTTTCGAGTGCAAATCCGTTCTATAGTTTGCCGTTAACTTTTTTCTCATTTATCGTTTTTTTTTACGTCACAATGCATTGCTGCAATTCTCGGCTTCGTTACATTAATTGTTGGCCATTGCATATAGCGTTTGAATAGTAGAAGTCAGAAATGGAGGGTAAACAGAAAAGAATATCTTATTATGCTACTTCCAAGCATATAGTGATTCTTTATGCTAAAAATGTTAGCAGAAATGCAGGAAGAGAGTTCACTGTAACAGAGGAACATTCTCTAGTGACGGGAATAGAAATTGGCATTATTTGCAACCAAAGCTAATAGAAGAAATTCATTGATTCTCGCAAAGGAAGACACCCTGACATTGAAGAAAAAGTTTTTGATTCGTACGTGAAAAGAGGAAGAACAGGCAACCTGTGACATCATAAGAAATAACCTTTTATCATAAGAAATAACTTTGTTTTTTTATTTGTCCTAGGCCAACTGTCCTGACAACACCATGAGTGATGAAGTTTTTCCTATGTGTTCCAAGATGTAATAATAGTACATTTATAAATTCTATGTTCTGATTGTTTTATGAAGCGGGCATGCCTATCTCTAAGACGCCGTACAAAATATGCGAAATCTTTTTTTATGATTTTAAGTTCAAATTTGGAGCGCGCATTACATTCGAAGGCGCATAGAATTCGCGTAAATAGCTACATCAATGGTACTTACTATGTTGGTTGGAAAAGTTTATCTTGCACGCTATTTGACAGAACAGCAACAAATTATTATTATTATTATTATTATTATTATTATTATTATTATTATTATTATTATTATTATTATTATTATTATTATTATTATATTATTAAGGAATTAATAACATTAACATTTATACATTATAATGTTCAAACCTTCATACAAAGTTACCGAAAAATGCCTGTCTGTTAGTTATAAAAGGCCGCAACTCGGGTGTGCTTTCAACCCTGTAAAACTGGCATCTTACCCCAAGCTCAGTTCCCGCTATGACGAGACGCCTACTAACCGAACATTGTCATCTGAAGCTGCAGGAATGAAATACGAAGTGGCATCTTATACCGACTTATCTTCTTCTTCCAATTATTATTAAAAGTAAAGGCCGTCACTTTCGATGATTTTTCACTTATATTTCTACCTGCATCAGAATTGATTGCTGATACCAAGTGATTGGATTTTGAGGCGAAAATCTTGACAAAATCAAGAATGTCAAATCATCTTCATGAAGAAATGTTGCCATGAATGGGGACAAACCATAACCGTAAAGCACAATCTGTGTACTGTTTGCTTGGATGAGGCAGCAGGATTATTATTGCTTATGTGTAGAAGCACCGTCTTGCTGTGGCACAGCGCACTTTCTATTGATTAAAGCCAACCAGTTGTGCTCACAGTATAACTCGGCATAACCTGCACAACTGGAAATTAGCAACATTTTCGAAAGTACACCAAAAAACATAGAATCACTTTTTACCTCAAAACGAGCATTTTATTGCATGCCACAATGCGTTTCCAGAACTGTCACCGAGAAATTTTACAAGAATTTGTTTTTGCTAACATTAACTCAATTCTTGCCCGAAGGTGTGGTAAACTTATGTAAACTCGCCAGTTCTTATACCAGCATTGTGTTGTGTTGGTAAAGGTGTATAACAAGTGTAACTTTGCAAATATGAAAGTGTGTTGACAATCCAGGGAGCTAAGCAGTATCTGTTCTTACATCAATATACATAGAACCTCATTTTCTGTAACTAAGAGCGTCTTGAGCAAAGTTTATCTTTAAGGCTCGTATTCCCATCACTGAATCGCAAGAACAAAGTTGATGCCTCTCTAATACTAACAACATCCTCGGGTGCTGACTTCACTCTCAAGACTTTCTCCCAGAAGAACCTAAGAAATGGGTTTAACTATTCTTACAAACAATGCAATCAAGTAACTAAAATATAAACGAGCAGAAAAGTTATTGGAAAAGTGTTTTCAGTCATCTAATATAACAAATATGGATGATTAATCGAGTTTTGTCTCGTTAATAATCAGATTTGTATTTTCACATTAAGCAATAACTACAGTGAAGTACAGATAGTACCAGTTGAACACATGGAAATAAATTTATAATACTTAGTATTTTGAACCGTGTATTAAATTTTTAATTTTATTATTTAGTTATTATCCATTATGCGCCATTTTGAATGCAGATGTGAAATTTTTCTCTATGTTTATGCATCATCGGGGAGAATAAATAATTTGGGATGCACATCAAAGGTAGTTACATTTTTTCATTTAGTCAAACAGAACAGAATGTTGCAAGCGAAACTTATAAAGTGTGCTTCCTTTTATGATAAAATCGTAGTTTTAATCGATATTATAAATCCTCCAGCTCTGCGGACATGTCGGCATAATTATTTGTGGCCTGTGTCCACTGTGAGCGCAACTTATGGAGCCAAGGTCGGCAAGTCAGGTCTGTACTTCACCGATTTACCTGCACATTTATTTTCGAACAACAGCATTCACATAATATTAGTTTTGTTGGATTATTGTCAGAAATGGTGTTCGTCTGCAGTAACGCATTTCTCATATAGATATTTTAATAAAATTAAGTTTTCTGTGTTCCAGTTTTCCATTTTATTAGTATAGAGTAGAATTTACTTCACAAACACATACAATCATTAATAATACTGGCGCAACTGTTACGTATAATGAAACGACTTGATCTACACTGACTGATATTTCAAGCGCAAATTGTGTTATAAAGACACAAAGACAGAAAGGATACTTGCTCGTAACAGAAAATTGCAACTTACTACAGTCATCACTACGAGAACTGCTTTTATCTGAACCAAGGTCAGCTGCGAAAGCAAGCCAAAAATAACCTTTGGTATTATTCTTAAACCTTTTAAAATAGAACTGGTAGATGTTCCAGCTTAACATAATGAGACCTATTAAAATACCTATGAATAAACAGCTTAGTAAATGACTTTATTAAGTACAAAAATTCAACTTATAATAGAGAACATTCTCCATTTCACAACCTGTCTTATTGATGCCACAACACAACGAAACAAAGGCCAAGTGGGAGTTATCTGTATGCACATAGTAACAGCAATAGTGTCGGTACCCGTCTGCATGTATAATAGAAATTCTTGTAGAAACTGAGCAGCGCCTAAAATACAGCTGAAATGATAGCCTAATATAATATTGTTCGTTTTTTGACTATTACAATATTGTTTTCCACAAGTGTTTATAATGTTCAATTGTCTAAATATTATTCTTAAAGGATAAAATGGGTTTAACATTTTCTACATATATTAAATCAGAAAAAATAAATATACATTATTATGATCCTAAGAGGCTGTCTCTGTCTTCATTCCATTTATGGATTTATTTGTGTTCTGCATTTGCTCTCAATACTATTTGCATCCTTATTTTAATTAAACATAAATATCACATAACAGTAAGATGTCACTCATAATTGATAAATTAACAATATTCTAGAACTACAGAATTAGTGTTATACTAATGCCTATTTGTCATATTAGACAAAATAATCCAAGTTGTTAGAAAACGTCAAAGTACAGGATTAACCACTAAGAAATTGAAGTGCAAATATTTTTTATAATTTATTCGGAACTTTATCAATTTCAACTAATACAAAATTATATAATTAGTTTTAGATTTGTACTTTTATGGAGTAGTAGTAGTAGTAGTAGTAGTAGTAGTAGTAGTAGTAGTAGTAGTAGTAGTAGTAGTAGTAGCAGCAGCAGCAGCAGCAGCAGCAGCAGCAGCAGCAGCAGCAGCAGCAGCAGCAGCAGCAGCAGCAGCAGCAGCAGCAGTAGTAATGTATTTGTTTACAAAATATATTTGTTACAATTCTAGCTCATTTTAATCGCCCGGGTCCTGGGACTGTACATATTTTCCCAGTACACTAGAAAATACTTGAAATGGCACAAACCAATATTTAACTCTTAAAAGCCAAACATTGTGTATAATAATGAAATAAATAAATGAAATATATAATAGAATTGTTTTAGAAATACGCAAATAAAATAAAAAAATGAACCAGTACATTCCCACACATATGTATAAATAATTCCAAAAATATTATGACCCATGTTCCCCTACCCCCCTTCCCGGTTGTCTGCCTCTTCCGATCTAAGCTGTTTCTCACTTTGTTTAAGAATTTACCTACTCCCTCCTCCTTCTTCCTATCTGTCAGCAAAGTCCAGCTTCGGAGAACTACTTTTATGCTAATATGTTATTCTGTTGGAGGTGGTGTGCATCTGGTTAAATATCACCCTTGGATTGCGGAAAATGTTAAAATGTATTTTTTTGGTATCTTGCAGTTTTGATTCCCGGGGTAAATCATTCGACCAGGCGAAACACTGGGCGGATGAACAGACCCTCGGAGGACGTGCTTTCTTCCGGTTCTCTGATGACCCCGCAAAACTCACAGTGGAAAGCGTCCGCGACTCGGACGGAGGTATCTATCGATGTCGAGTGGACTTCAAGAAGTCGCCCACCAGAAACACCAAAGTCAATCTCACAGTAATCAGTAAGTACATCGCCAATTGTAGTAGCTTCATGTTTTAATTTTCATTTTAAATGGAACTAAGTACTGTGCGATTGCTCTAAGATCGACTGGTACTTTGCGGTTTTAGTGTGCAGAGGTAAAGCCATTGTTACCTTCGAGGCCGGTTGAATGATCGCTTGTTATTATCAATTAGAAAGGGCAGCAATTAGTAGCTATCGAACCTTTTGAGAATCAGCACATGTCATAATGAAATAATGTAAATATTATTTATAATTAATTATGGCTTAGTAACTCCTATTTAATAATTAGACCACTTTAGTTGGTCTGGCGAACCAGTATCTGCTATTTCGTTCTCCCGATGAAGAGTTCGCCCAAATGAAGTGTTTACAGTGGGTTAGTATATATTTAAATTTTAGATTCAGAAAAACCTTTTATAAACTGCAACAATATATACTGGAAATGCTACAGAAACACAGTATGCATTTTTTGTAGTGATTTGAGGATAATATGTAGTCTGTTCTGCCATTTCTGCAGTTGGAGATCTCTTTTTACATTCCCTTTATTTAACACTCCCAGCTTCTCTGACGTCTTGTACTAATTCTTTTAAACATGTCAGACCGAATCTAAATGAATACCGAGAAACAACTGTAGAAACCTCACATCAAGAACAATGAGCCGAAGTTCGACTGCCACTCATGTCGGCAATGGCCAAGCAGTTGCACACAGGCGAGGAACTGCGGTATGCGTAAAATGTGTGCCCTGTGTATGCATATCACTTGTTATTTCGCATGCTTCATGAAAGTACCATAAAAGTGTATATTTATTAACCAAAATAATCATATAATAATGGTATTGTAATGTCCGGGAAAGTAGATTCAGCTATTAAAATTTAAAAAGGTATGTTTAAAATCCTGGCTGGGAAAATTGTTAGCCTCAGGAATTTCACTTAGAGCGTGAAAGAATATATATTATAAAAATACCAGAATTGTGAACAAACTCAAAAAAAAATTGCAACAGTATAAACATATTGACCACTTTATGAAGCTGCTTTGCACATGTGAAGCATTAACAATCGATTTGTTATTTATTTACAAGAGAATATATTATTCATGAATGAATATCCTATATCATCATACCCTGGGGGCAGAAATGTGTGTATAGATAGGAATATGGAACCAGGACAATAAAACGTGAAGTTTGAATAACGATGGAAAGAGGAAGAAATTATTGCACACTTCGATCAGCGACTGTAATTGAATACGTCCGCTCAGCAGTCAGTAAAAATACCAATATTTCCCATCCAACTTGCATTTATTGAAATTGCAATCAGCTGTCGACATGAAGCAGAATTAAAACCATCCCACGAGATAGCAGTCGAGCGCGGAGGATTAAGCTCTAAAAAATATACACCCAGCGTTTGTAGAGTGTTATTATACTCGGCTTTAAAAAAAAAAGATTAAAATTAATTGCAGTTCATGCTGATATAGTGCATAGCTACAGAAAACAAAACAACTGAAATTTACTGTTAAACTGGCAAGAGGTTTTCAGTATAGGATCAGATCGGCTCCGTCATAGTACAAAATGAAAAATATTTAATCAATTTTGACAAGAATTACATAACTGATAAGTTAATATGGACATTCACTTTGCTCACAAGATAAATTCTTTTTTCCTTGCCACTAGCTAGTTCAGTAAAATGTATGGATCCAAGCAGTTATGAATTACCTAAATGTTATGAAATAATATCCATTAGCAGTACACAGGAATGCGATTGAAAATTATTTATAAAAGTTATAAAAGTTGTGAATAGAATTAAAAAGCATAAAAATCTGATGAACATGTGATGATAATAACAATAATGAAATATGAATAAATTTTTTACATAAAATGCGTTCGGTTGTTAAACATTGTTTGTTATGATGAAAGTATTTATAAATCTTACGAATTTAAGTTACTTTTAAAGTTATTCTGCTGCTCTTTTCACACACATATATGAACACACGTCACATCGAAAAGTAGCTATAACGTTGATCCATATCGATGCCTGTAGCTCCGTATTGAAACACCTGAGACCATTCTGATTTTTTAGTTATGGACGCTCTTTAACATCTCAGGTCATCAGCGTGAGACCATTCTGAGATAGGGGACTTGTAATCATCTAGTTGAACCATATGAATCTCATCGTCAACATTTACTGGCTGTATTTGCTGTTTGAAACAAAATTTGTTGGTTTGTAGTTATTTAAATCGTCTTTTGGACTTTTTTGAATGAGGAATATGGTAGCCACTTTCCACTGTGCAGACATATCCTTGCAATCCAGTACCAGGTTAAATAGATGTGTGGTATATGTTAAGACTACTTCTATGACAAATTTGATGAATCTCATTTAGTATGTCGTCCTCTCCAAATACTTCCCAAATTTTTAATACAATTATCGGAGCTTAGAGAGATGTTTGCATCTTCTTAGTCCTCTCTTTGCTATAATGATTACCGATTTTTAATCATAGTCACGACTGTAGATAAGTATATATCCTTGTGGTACTCCGTAGCAAGTCGTGAAATATCTGTTCTTGATGTTATTCATGTACCTATTATGTCTCCGCCCCAAGCATTCAACGCTTTGAGTTCATTTCGGACTTTCTTCACGGATTTTAATTGTTCCACGATGCTCACTGTGTGTTTGGTTGCGGAGGTCCAATCTGATTTTTCTTTTCGTCAGTTTATTTAACTCAGCAACGAAATGGGATCCCAGAATAGCAAAGAGGAATATGGGTCGTACCAAAATTCGGTGGCCAACTTTACCGGCCAAAGCATCCTGCATGGTCACATGTACCTAGAAACAGGGATGAATAGGAAAAACTGGTGAAGACGCTGACAAACTGCTAACAATTGTTTAAAACTGTGAAGGGTACCGTGTATGTATATAAATTGATGGTAGAAAATGTTTAAACTTGTTATAGTTCTTAAAATGTTTTGTAAGACTTGAAAGTATCATGAGCAACTTGCCAGAAATAACTCGCCTAGTGGGTGAACTCTGCAGATCACACACAGCAGAAGCCTTTGTTCTTATCGGATTCTACAGGCATATTATACCGGTGTCCTAGAGGTACCGTACAAGTTGACAAGTCTTGTACTGACAATAATTTGACATTTGAATACAATTATTGTTTATAAAGCATTAATATTTACAACAATAATTATCTACGTATTTTTGAAACTTCTAGGACACCGTGAATTTATTTACTCATTTGCTGCAACATTTTCTCGAATTCTTCGAGAATATATCATAACAGACTTTGTCGTCTTTAGCCGTATGTGTCTTTTGACAAGGCAACGCCCCAGCTATTACGTCTAATTGGAAGTTTCTCTTTTTTAACAGAAACTACGTATAGTAACCACAATATCAATCTTCAGGTAACGATATCTTTAGTATCTTCGTTTTTGCCAGAGATGTTCAGCGGATGGTTGGACAAGCTTTACCGGGTTTACAAACAGTAATATTGAATCCCTTTATTAAGGATGAGAGAAAGTTTCCTTGTGTGCACAACTAGAGAAGACGTGTATTGTCTTTGATCCCTTTATTGTCGTATCTTTTTTCTTCGAGAGCAATTGTGTCTTTTCTCCCTGAGGACATTACTGCCTTGCTGTAAGAAAGGCTTTGATCAAACCAACTCCTCAATCAATAGCAAGTCATTGCTTCAGAAATAACCATCTTCAACATTTGTAGGGACTGGAGTTCTACGTTAGCGTTATTCCCAGCAGAAGTACCAAATTTGCTTTTTCTGTTTCTCACTCGAATACTTTAGGCGAAAATTCTTATCATGGGTTATAATAAAGTATGAATTATTCACATTCCAAATGTCAAATTCTTGCCATGTTAATAATCAGTTCATAGAAATTACCCTTAGGAAATTGGCAGAAACTTAGAGAGGAATAATATTAGATTACACATGATTCTTTTTTTCTAGCTCAAATTTAAAAAAAAATATCTTGAGCTCTATTATTATTTTATAAAAACTGTTAAAATTATTTTCTTTTATATCAGGTCAGTGACCACCAATTCGATTGTTACCTAGCCAATGAAAAGGGAAATATGGCAATAATTAGTTGCTTCTTTATCATGTGTAGTGACCTGAATTTAGCTGAATTACAATAGTATGTTTCATGAAGCTTTTCATTACTGCAATTAATCATATTAGGCAGAAAAAACAAACAAACAAATTTGTTTTCTTAATAATTTTGTATTTTTTTAAATATAGCTAAATTAATTTTGATTACAATAGAATGCTTTCAAAAAATAAATTATATAAAAAGTACGAAGTTATAAAAAGTACATGTCCCTCTTTCTGTTTCGGTTAAATACTATTTACTAAAGTGAAACAAAACAAGGAGTGAATTATACCGTTTTTTATTTAATGTTTTAATGTTTATTTTCTTTTAACTGTAAATAACCGAAAAGAGAAAGTTTTCATGAATTATCTGCCTTTTCGGTAGACCTTCTTCTGTTTTTGCCTTGTGATGCTACAAGCATTAGCAAAAGAATATTATTCTATTCTACATAAATAAGTTAAATACACACACACACACACACACACACACATATGCTATTTTAGCAATCCATTACTTCTCTTATGTTCGGTCATTCCGAGGTTATGTATTTAATCACTTGCAGGTGTAAATGTTTTCAATGGCGTTTCTATTGTGAACCATACTTTTAGCAAGCACAAATTGTTTACACATACTACCTCTATATATTATTTGACTTCTTCTCATTTATTTGGTAGGTATTTAATAGAAAAGATTATTGATTTAATATCATAGACTCCTAAAAACATCTTTTTAACATTTACATTCTGATAAGCTTGGTAAAAGACGTCTCTTTTTCCCTTTTTATATAGCTGAAATGGTTTCAATGTATAGCTTTAAAGAAATACCAATGATAAAATTATTAATAATATAGAGCTAATGTGTTTATATGATCTCTAGGTTCCAAATAGATATACAAAGCTGCAAGAAAAAAATATATAAAAGAATTTATGAGTAGAAAGAAAGCTTGACAGTAGTATTTTGAGAATAGGAACGAATGATCTCAGGTGCTTCAATATGCAGCTACAGGCATCGATATGGATCAATGTTATAGGTGCGTTGCGATGAGAAGTGTGTTCCCATATAACTCAATGTCATTAGCAGAGACACCTCAAGCTAACCACAAGTCTTGCACTGTCACTCTTTGTACGGATCTTTGTGAAAACGACTAGACATTTTGGGAAGTATATTGCAGTAAGTTTTATGAGCGATTGCTTTATTTAAATTTCAAATAATTTAATTGTATATTAACATTTATATGGACTGTACTGTTGTTTGAATGAAGTTATATGGTTCATACTTTCATGAAGAGCATCTGGTTTATGATTATCAGACGATAGTGCATTGGCAGCTCATTTTGAACATTTAGGTATGTGATCAATTGAGGTCATGCTCTGTATTTGACACAATGAATTGTTTGTTTAAGATAAGCCAGTGTGTTCTTAATCTTCTTGATCATCCATAAACAAATTTGTAGTAGAGTTAACGCCTGCACCATCCCCACCAAGCGCCCAAGACAATTTGCTGCGATTCTTATGCCTATTTTCACCATGTTTCTACTCTTGTATTCTTTATATATTCTTACCGTATTCTCTATGTATAGTTTGATGAGCAAGGCCTGACATTTGGAGAGAAACGAAATTGAATAAACTGATTGATGCTGAGGGAACTACAAACTGTGGCGTTTCCTAGTAATCGCGTTGCAACTATAAGCTAAATGTACAGATAAATTAAACTGTTTTGAAAGGCGCTTACTTTAAAAAAATAAGGTGCGCGGGTTAAAAGAACTGTCGAAATGATAACCTAGCAGAATTTTCTCTATTTTACGAATTGCCTGGTAACCTATATTCTTTTTACTCTTATTTCAGTTTGCTCCTAAGCAGCAATATACCCGAAACAATGTTTAAAATGATGTTTAACATATATTTTACTCTTTTATAAAACCAAATATTCTGAGCACGATTTTCCTGTCCTGTTATTGCTATTGTCAACATCGAAGAATGACATTTTAACATACACCACACTCACAATCTTTAGCAAGCCTCCATACATTGCAATAGAAACAGCTTTACTCTGTGAACAGAGTCAGCAAGTGTTTTTACAACATCAAAAGCACAGTAAGAAACAGGCACAGAAATATAAGATGGTGACAAGGTAATATTTTCGGGGCATGAAATTCACTTTCAAAGAATTATTCTTGCATCATTTTAGATTACACCGCTTGTTTATCAATCAAAATTCACTCACTTCATCAGGGGCCAAATCGAAGCACATCAAAGGGATACGCAAGGAAAACTTACTGCTAAAACATTTCAACAAACGGTTTACTTCATCTTCAAGCTTTGAAATGCCTAATATTACAATAAATTATATTTTGCAAATCGTTAACAACTAAAACACTAAGTTTTACTTTAAAAGAACCAGTACAGGAAAAAAGAATAAAAATTGGAGAAATTATAGAAAAAAACATTATTTTATATTTTTGCAAAACAACTTATATTATCCATTGTGCACAATATATTAGAAAACAATAAGACATTCCATCTACTTCTGAGCCGTAAGTGTTTGTGATGATTTATAGCAAAATTAATTTATAAAATATTAATTATATTTTGGTATAGGTAGAACAAATATGTTGACAATAATCATACATATAAAACTTGTAATAATATCTGAAATTTTAGTTATATCACATTTTTGGCGGTAAAACTAATCTCACTGAACCTTTAATTCTACAAGAATTGAATCAGTTGTAGATGGTAATTTTAACAATTTTATTTTAATAATACAAAGCGCGCGAAAACAGCTCTATAATAGCTATTTCCCCCCCCCCCCCCTTTCCTTTTGTGCTGAAATCTTACATAATGATTTGCCGCGCATGAGCAGAATGAGATATGAACTTTTGATCATAGTTTTCCATGTTTGTGGCTAGCAACACGAGCGATACTGTACTTAAAAGTAGTTCACAGTAATTATACAGACTATTTCACTTACGTGACGTCATCTTTATTTCGGCCAATGAAACATAACAAAATCTGAATTTTGACCAATCACACAGAGATATCACAGTGAAATTATCGGAATGAAATGATCAAATCCGTTGTATCAAGTGACGTGCATTTATCTTCAGTGTAGCCAACTATATACCTCTATTATATAATTCCTGAGCATGCATCACTGACCACTTTTCTGGTTTTCGGTGACTATAAATTTAACTACCTTAAGTTGTGTATTCCGTCAAGCAATTGATATTGCGTATTCAGTCAAACTGTCGAAGTATTTTATAAATGATGTAACAATATGTGCGTAAGCAATCATAAATTTTAATAAACACGTTATTCAAAATGGAAAAAGGTTTTCTTTATTTTATTTTTCCCATTTGTTATTAGTTAGCCTAACGGTGGCGACAGTAATAGTCGATTTTCGTCTATTTCATTCTCACAGTTTCTGATTTCACAAGTATAACATTTTATACAATTGTTAATAATCCGTGCGCGAATTACAAATATGTATTATTGTTATTCTTATTCTATTCATGAAATAGTTCCAAACTCGTATTTGACTCTTCTCTTTTGGCATTACTGACAATCGACATTCGTCTGTTGTTAGAAGACTTCAAAAGGTAAGTATTCATAATATAAATGTACAATTATTACAATATTGTAAGCCAAATTTACAGGAATTATAATTCAAATCTTATTTTATTTGTGAAATAGACCTAATAAATATCTCTGGAGAGCCTGAGTTTACCAGATAAATTCACTCACGAGATAATACGTACTTGTGAAAATTTCCAAGAACATTTGTTATAGAATGTTATGCTAAAGCTAAGCGAAACTTATTTTAAAACTAAATGCGTCACCTTACTGAATTAAAGTAAAGTCATTCGTCCTGTGTTCATGAACAACTGGTAGCATAATTTGAGACTTTGCTGGAAACCTTTCAAAAGTTAATTGCTGTGAATTCAGCGAGAAATGAAAATGACTGGTGTTCCCCTCACAATTGTATCACTAAGCTTTGATAATTCGTTAGTAAACACCGTCGTGTGGAATTGTCAGTGTCAATCACTACATTCCTTTCCCTATTGCCACATTAATCAGTGTTTCTGCTTTCAATTTTACTGCTCTTGATATGAATATATTCTCGTGTTAATGTAAATTTTATGTTTGAGACACGCAGACAGCCGGTGTTTCTAAGTTAAGTAAACGGTAGTTATTTTTGCGCCTTTGCAAGTCCATTTTGGGTTACACTATATTATTTTACTTATTCGTATATTCAGTTGCATTTGATTTTGGAATATGTAACATTGCTTTATACAAATAATACTATTTTCATTTTTTTATAAAATAGAAAATAATATTTAAATTTATCTGAAATAGTTCTATATCTTAATATTATCTTCTTCCATGCACAAAAATTTGAAGTTACGCTGTTAGTTTTGGCTTCCACTACTTCTAGTTTCATTTTTTGTGGCTTGAATATTACATTAATACTCCGTAAACTCCCCAAGAGCCATTATTGATTGGAAATATCAGGTACTCATTTTCAAAACACTTGTACGTGTCTGATTGCAGATTGAAATTTATTTGTATATTTATTTGATATGTTCGCCAATTAATATTACTGATATAAAATTCGAAGATTTTTTGTTGCTTTTTAGAAGTTGCTTTTAAATGGATAACTGCGCCTAAAGCTTGAGAAGGAGAAATTGTACAGTATTTATTTTTATCTAAGTTTAATACTGATATATTGACCGTGAATCAAACTCAAATTTTCTAATATTCAGTACCCAAATTTTCAGAAGAATTGTTTTTAAGAAAGTTTCATAGTCCTTTTCTGCTTTCTTCTTAGGAGGTATACATTATTTGTCAATATCGCTGCATTGATAATTCTATTAATGAACGATACGTTTATACAGAATAAAACTTGCCGTTAATGTATTTGAATAATTATCTGCGAATCCTCTTCGGGGCACTGGAAAGCAATGTAGAAGTGGCGATAATTTATAATTTTGGAATGGCATTTTTAAATAACAAAATTGAGAAACCATAGGGTTTTAGCACTAAAAGCTATTAATTGTAAATTAGCAGAATACCCAAGATGAACATTGTACTTCTATGGAATTGTACAACATAAATAAATTTCACAAATTTGAAATTTTATAACATTAAATTTTTGTCGGCCCTGGTGGTGTAGTGGTAACCATACTTGCCTTCTAAACCCAAGATCGAAGGTTTAAATCCGGCCAGGATCGATGGATTTTTTCGGGCGTAAAAATCCTAAGTATGGCTTCCTTCAAAAGGGAAGTAAAGCTGTGGGTCCCGTGTCGTACATTTATGGCACGATAAAGAATCTCAAGCCTAAAAGAAGAGGCCTCTGAGCAAAATTTGTGGGCCGTTTCACGCCCTGAATAGAATGGGACGCTGGTACCCGAGCTGTTAAAGAGCGTCCGTAAATAAACAAAAAAAAAAAAAAACATTAAATTTAACATTAAACAATATTAAAACCATATTAATGGTAATGAAAGTTATGTAAATTCGTAGAGGAATGATATAAAATTAAAATCAATAAGAAAGAAGTGAATACAAAAATTTAAGTAAAGTAGAGTGATAACAAAAAAAAATATTTTAGAAATATCCCGTAGTCACATCGAAATAGAAGTTGCAATATTAATAAATGATGGTCAACTATGACTTTTCTGTTAAACACTTTGCAATGAAGAAATAATTGGGATGATATTCATAAGGTGCACAGGTCTAATAAAAGAATGTATTTTGGTGTAGAAACGGCATTAACAAGCAAATTATGAATTATGAAATGTCTGAGGAAAGTCAAAGTTTTATATTTAAAGTCACAAAACAGTTTGCTTTGTTAGTTCTGTATACTCGATATGCAGGATGCCTAAATGGATGTAGGGGCAAAACGGTTTCTCTTCTAAATCATTTCATATTAGATTTACACTCTACAAAAGCAGATTTTCTACTGTAACAAGACATGGAAAGAAAGTCGGAAGCGGAAGACATGCACCAGAAAAATTAAAAAAGTACGCTTGTGTATGCAAGGCGAAAAATATTTATGTAATCTACCTCCTACCACAGAGCAAGGTGGGTATCGCGACTTCCCTTTGTAGTTCGAAAACTATAGATGGAATGCTGTGAAAGGTTTTTGGTCTTTTGTCAAACAAAGAGGAAGGAAGTTCAAGAATCAATTGTCACACGAGATAAAAATAATAACTTCTATATGATCAATATTCAAAAGGGAGTCTATGGAGTGGCACAAACCAAGTGAGGCGCCGCCAAGGAAAGTTATCCAGTGCAGGAGAAGGATTGTATTGACACTTTTTAGGACTGCAGAGAAATCGCGCGAGAGCCATCCATGTGGTAGCATGCCATGTGTCCCGAGGTTCTCGAGGAGGCTCCGTGCAGACCCCACTAGATGCTAGGAGAGGAACTTTTCCAGAAAGCAAGCCACTCTGCACCACAAGGCACAAGGCTGCTGTGCCTGACGCTTCTAGCCCTGTAATTATTGATGCTATGGAACTAAATGAAAAGAAATGGGAGACCGGAAAGTCATGGAAATTAAATATTCATCCAGCATTTGCCTAAGTGACCAAGGGAAACCATAGAAAACACAAGTTTAATATGGCCGACTTAACTGGAATTGAGCCACCCCACTGGGTAGACTGCAAAGAGAAATACCAGTTTCAACGCAGAATACTACCATAACCTTCTACATAGGCTGTGAGCAGCAATTAAACAAAACAGAAGGAATTTGGTAAGATATGGTGTTCGCCTTCTGAATGGCAATGGGTCATTGCAAACTGCCCAGATTTTAAAGGATGCTATGAACTGGACATTTAGCGAATTGTACCAATCACCCTACCACCCAATCTAGCCCCAGAAAGTATATAATCTTTTATCAATAATGAAGAAAGACCTATTAAAAGAAAAAATTAACGACAAAGATGAGATGAAGGAAACCCTTTTAAAACATTTTGAAGCAAAAATGCGGGCTATTTTATCAAAGGCCTGAAAATGTTTAGTGAAAAATGTGTTGAAATAAACGTACAGTGTATTCAAGGGGGGGGGGGTTGTTTTATTTCTCTTCTCTCTAAAAATAAGTTAGTTTGAATACTTTAAGAATCTACCTCCTAATGAGCAGAACCCGACAAAACATAAGTTTGCCCCAGGTATGCAATACAAGCAGACTAAGTAAGTGACATACTCAGAGCCAATGAAAGCTACAAAATAAAGGCTACAAAAACACGGGCAACATATAGAATCTTTTATGTAAATTTAATTTAGTAAAAATGTTCCATTTCTTTGTTTTGTACTGTTTTTTAATTTGAATATTTTCGGTATTATTATTAATTATTAATTAATTATTAACAATTATTTAGTATGAGCGAGAAAAAAGTATTTTCTATCATATATTTATATTGTATCTTTATAAATTATAAAAGAAATGTTTTTATATCTAGAAAAGATGTTCTTTTTACCTTAATGAATGTTGGTTTTTTCGAAAGAGACATGCTTTTGAAAATTTTTGTAACCCCTACGTGTGAGAAATGCAATTTAAATGGGTTATCATAATTAAAATTTAGCTCACCAGATGCGTAAAAAGCATCCACCACGAATAAAATTGAATTCTTTCTAAACTCCATGCGTTGCCCTCAAACTGTTAAAACGAGTAAATTTCCCACCTGTAAACATGGCTCACTGCTCTAAACTGCGCCGCGTAGTAATTGATAGGAAACGAGCTTAGAATTGCACGCGTCGATAGTTCGTTACACCTCGCCAACAGTTGTGCAGAATCTCTTCATTCCTTTGTCGCCGGGACGGTTCGCTTAAAGGCATTTACTCTTTTGTAACTGCGTTGACATCATCGTGTTTGGAGCACATTAATTTTCGTGTTTTGAGTACGGCGGTTATTAAAAATATGAATGTGCTTTACATTAAAGAATATGTAGAACTGGAACCGAAGTTAATTAACGTTTGATATAGGAGTATACATCTCTTTCTGAACACGTGATATTTTGCTGTTCATCAAATTAATTATGAACACACTGTCATCGGTAATGTGAGGTCATTCAACGGAAAGAAAATGTTTTTATAGAAGAAAATTTTACTTTTGTAGGAAAAAGATTAACTCTATATGAGAAATCGCACAACTATTTTTTGATAATCAGAGCCCGAATGCCTTTTCCATCTGAGTGGATATATAAGAACCAGATAGAAATGAACATGTTTCCGTACATTTAGGATAGGTAGGACGCGTTTTTGTTAGCCCCCCCCCCCTTTTTGCCTCTTTTGGGTTCTGTTGCTTATTTTAAGGTTTAAAACCTTTTTTGCCCGTTTTGGATCGCCATGGCTGTTTTCTGCTACTATTTACGCATTTTAAAATACACATAAAGAATATCAATATATCGAAGGGAAAAAAGTATAAC
Source organism: Metallyticus violacea (assembly GCA_030762175.1). Lineage (NCBI taxonomy): Eukaryota > Metazoa > Arthropoda > Insecta > Mantodea > Metallyticidae > Metallyticus > Metallyticus violacea. The sequence continues at coordinate 124,469,659 of CM060832.1, forward strand.
TATTATACGTTCATCTCACAAAAATATTTATTGATAATCTTGATATACCTTTATTTCCTTTCAATCAGTCAAAAAACTCTCCTCTCAACCCATTCACTTAAGCCCTTTAAATAACAGAACCTTCATTAGTGAAAGGAAGTACGGTTACCTCGGACATAAGAATACTAGGAAAGAGAATGAGGGAAGTACTATAGTTTTGAATAGTCCTGACGAATGACGTATCGATCTTGAGAGAATCCTAGAACATTCGTGGTTAGGGTAATTTATAAGCTGCATAAATGCAACACCATTGCAAGCGAGAAAGATGAGAGCGGCAGAACTGTACAATAAACCGTCCCTACAATGTGTTTAGTATGGAAGTAATAGAGATACTAACCTAATTCCCTAAACGCATAAGCATAAAATTAACTAGACCAGAAGCCACTGCACATCTTTTGCTCATTCGCCAGGACTATTTAAAGCTCTTTTACTTTGTCCTGATCAACATTTCGTGATGTCCTGAAAGGTGAATGCTCTGTTTAACTGGTATTGAGTCCTTCCGAGCTTGTTTTAAATATGGTTCAATGACTTCAGTGGAAGAAAAACGTTCTTTTTTCCATGATGAAAAATGTTCTCTGACAAGCGGCTGACTATGACAGTTAATATCTTGAAAAAACATCTTCTTGTTTGTAACCAAGAAAGGTAAGTTTAAGTACTTTGATTATGGGATAAAGAAATTATTAAGTATGTTAAATATCTTTTTTCATTAACATGTGTTGTCCGTTTTTACATTTAATAAGTGCCAATTTTAATTATATTACTGCATATATTCAATAGTTTAAGTGCCTTTTTGTCTGCCTACTTTAACTAAAATAAATGTCTGAACTTCCGGGCTTTAGTGATGATTTCTGAAATTGAAGTAAATTAAAACCCTCTAAAATAATTTCCGTATATTAACATTCACTTATTATTTTACTTTTCAAAAAGACAATTAAATGGTGTGCAATAAGAAGTACTTGAATTATTGTATTTGCAATTAAAATCCATGAAAAATGTTCGTACAATTCCGTTCCGCACCTTTTGCAACAAAAGGGATGTGGTTATCATTCTGTGGATAAGCAGCTATATATTCAGGTAATATTATTTTATTAATTTTTGAGAAAATAACTTTGTAACCTGAACGATGACTCTAGCCACAAATAGTGGCTTAAAGATTTGAAAACCTCTCGGCGCTGATTGTGACAGCTGCACAAAATATCACATTTCCTTATAAAATTGCAAGCTTTGGGCCATCTTGAAAAATTTCACAAGTAAAGATAGTTGAAAGCGTAGAGTAAAACAAGAAGATTGAAATAAACATAAATGAGTGGCCAACCCGATGGCTCTTCCTGAATATATATTTTTATTACTATTATTTTTGAATGTTTAAAAGCATAAAATGTCTTCTTGTGCATAAATCATCTTATTCTTTCCATTACTCCTCACTCTTTCTTTTCACTTATCCAACATTACCTATATGTTTCTCCGTTTCCACTGATAACCCCTAGTAAATATCTTTACTTTGAAATTCTCATATAGGTATTTTATGTTTTGGTGTACGAATGCATTCATGCTTATTTAAAGAACTAAAAGAGTTTTCCAACAGAGCACGGTTTAGTGAACCAGGTATATATTTAAATTTTCTGACAAAAAATCAACAACTTTCATTAGCTCTCTTGTGTACCCTAATTGGTTTTGGAAGTTAGTACTTCCTTTTAATTATGTTCGATGTTACCCACATCAAAGCTACGACCATTAGAGGTTAGTTAAAATTCGCAATTACACTACTGCGTAACATTTCATTTAATTTAGCTCAATAAACACCACGTGTGAGTGTGTCAAGAGGCTTGAGTTAGTTGCTGGAAATAGCACTAGAAACTATAATGAGACAAGTGTGAAGTCAATGAAGGAAAGTGTGCTCATGCAGAGGGAGGTTTTTCCCCAATTTGCTAAATCCCACGGCGTTGAAAATGATGAAAATTGATGTTTAACATTTTTCATTAAGTCATATAGTTATCATTTGCAATTATTTACCGGGATACTGTAATACATAAATTTTAAGAGGGTGACAGAAATTTATGGGTAGTTAATGTTTAACAAATATGTTTCAAGTAATAGTTCAAGGAACCTAGTTATATAATATGAACTTGTGTTAAAAATCAATACATTCAGAGAATTAAAGTATAAGAAACTTAAAAAAAATTCATTAACATTTAAAGGAGTTAATTTTATAATAGGCCCAAATCATTAGTTAAACGAAAGGATATTTTACTTCTTTTACATTCAATATTTTTATACTTGACCACATTAATTTCTTATAATTTGAAAGAAAATATTTATAAATGCATCCCAATGGAAGATGTGGTCTATTTAAATTGATTCGGCATATCTCTGAATTTCTTTATAACAAAGCACCTAACAATTTTTGTGAAATTTAATTTATAATAATTGAACATTTTGTAATTTTACCCAATATAACAATTTTACTGATTTACATTCAAAGCATAACAGATATCGGGTATTTCGCTAGTCTAATTCAGCTGTTTTCACACCTAAAACTCCTCTCTCCTAGATGTAAACAGACAAGCAGAAGTGCGAAAACTAATTATAAATAAAAATGCGCTCTTAGAGGAGGTGAGAGATTGTAACTATCATTATTTTCAAAACTATGATCCAGCTTACATCATCAAATGACAGTACAGAGCAAAGTTGTATAATGGTTTATGTCATCTGGACTTATTATTTCATTTAATATATTCCAACATTGTTAAATGCACATGTTTAATTAATTGATTTGGTTTATTTACGGACGCTCTTTAACATCTCAGGTCATCAGCATCCCATTCAATTCAGGGCGTGAAACGGCCGACAAATTTTGCTCAGGGGCCTCTTCTTTCAGGCTTGAGGTTCTTTTTCGTGCAGTAAATGTGCGACACGGGACCCACGGCTTACTTCTCTTCCGAAGGAAGCCATACTTTGGATTTTTACGCGATCTTGGGTTTAGGAGGTAAGTAAGGTTACCACTACACCATCAGGACCAACTAACTGCACATGTTCCAGGCTTCGATGCGTTGATAAAATATGTTGATTAATGCATTTAGTTTATATTGTGTTTCATTATTTTTCACTTGAGTTGAAGATATTCTTGCACTTTTAATTTATTATTTTTGAACATTCTGAATTGGACAGCATTGTGAAGCAATGTGATATTCTGCACAATGTAGTCTTCTATAAATGCTAAGAATGCAGTATTATTTCTAATAAATGTTAGTCAGCTTCCACAAGAGAGATAATGCTGGTGCAAAAAGCCGTGATGGGTACGGGATTTATCGGCTGCTCTCAGCTGTAACAAACATGAATTATTGCACTAGAAAAATAGATTAACGCAACAATTTCCACTTTGTAGTCAGAGAGATAGAGTACAATCGATAATGCTTGTACCACCACGAGAGAGAGGGTTTGGGGAAGAGGGAGCGAGAGAACAGTGCGGCTAGTAAGCGGCGCTTTCCAAACCTTCCATTTCTGACTACGGTTGTTTTCGTCCGAAGTTCATCAGTAGATAGCATGTATACTTTGGAGAGAACAGATAATGATGATGAATTTCTGACACCATGCACAACATGGTAGACACCTGACCAAGAATAAGTAATTCTTTAAAATTTTGATACATGCACAGTGTAGAAGGTGATTAACACAGAAGACACCTTATTTCATCTTACAACGAAGTGCACGAAGTGGATACGAAAGAAGCATTGTATTCTTTAATAAGAAGCGAACTTGCCACTATATATTGTCAATATATCGTAATATTTTTCTTTCTCGAACAATAACATGAACAATCACCGTGTTAAAAAAGAGTATAACATGTACAGAGGTTTCTTCGCGCTCAGAAACACGCTTTTTCAAATGTGTAATATAAAGGCTGGTTTCATGCATTGATTGAAATTATGTTTAAAATAGACATAAAGTTATTCCCTTAACAACCGAATGAACTTTCTTGGTCTATTAATTTTGACATAGTATTTACAAAGTCCGGGGAAATATTTTACTAATCATTTTCAAGTATCAACTATTTTAACTATTTAGGCATAAGTATTTAACACTACATATCAAAGTAAAGCATTTCATGGCAAACATGATAAACTGTTTTAGTTATGTACAATTTAATTTTAGTTACAATTATCTAAGTTCGTGGTCTTTTAATGTTTAATCTTCTTCCTGCTTTCGAATGCTACAGATAATAAACAACGTAAGATGATCGCAAACAATAACTTAACCAGTCAACTTCGTTATGTATGCTGATAGCAAAGCTCGTAATATCGGATTTGCTATGAGCCAAGTTCAAGGAAAGTTTTGGCCACTGCCCTCCACGAATCAAGTTATAAAGCAGCTCTCTCTTAATCAGTTCAACGGATCGAGCTACTGGCTTTGTGAGGAAACTCGGTAATGTCTTCCTAAGATACAGGCTGTATAAAACAGGATACAGATAAATGCATTTGGTTCTCCCCAGCAATTAACAAAACCTGTCACCTTGAATGTACGAAGGCCCAAACATTCTCTAACTTTTTAAGTAGTAACTGTGTAACAGAGCTTAAATATTCGGCCCCAAAGTATTACGAAGCTCAGAAGAAAACGTAAACGTCCAACAAAAGCACAAAAATAGGAGTAATCCAACAAGTGCAAATCAATGAGTTCGTGAGAAGAGGAAGAACGGATACAAATGATTCAGTTTCTATTTTATAATTGGGGGCAGAAAGACATATGGCATATTCTGTAAACTAAAAATGAAACATGTAAGATTGAAAATATACATTTTTTGTTACTTCCCCCATCATAGCCGAGAAAGAAGCGCATCCTTCTAAAATACTCGATGTTGATCGGGTTGTGTTAGACGATGCTTTTAATTCTGTAGTCTCCAAGGAGGGAATAGTACGAACCACTCGCCATACAGCCATCGATACATCACCTGGACCGACCGCGTAATCAGGGCCATCAAAGATGACACAATTAGTGGCATAATAGAAAAAATTGCTACCACGTGGTGCAGGCGGGCAAGTATCCTTATCCAAATGCAAAGACTGTTTTAAAGATGGAGCCACGAACAACATAACAAACTGGCGTCCTATGGCCGTCTGCTCCGTCATAAGAAGAGTAATTGAACGAGGACTTATATGCATGTAGACTTCAACGAATATCAAAGAGGTTTTACTAACATGCCAGGCACATCAATAAACACATCAGTATCAAAAACCATATTAAATCTGCAAAGTGGAAAAGATAACGCCACTATGGCTTTCTTGGATATTCGATAACTTAGGCAATCCTCATTTTAATAAAACTCTTCACATAGAATGAATGTATTCTAAATTATCAGAATTAATTATCAATCTACAATCAGAGAATGAAAACTCAAATAGAAACACCTCAGGGTAAAACTATAAGTGTTCCTATCTTAAGAAGCTTTGTCTCTCCACCTCTGCGCAACATATGTATAGATGATGTGAGAACAGTCCTTGTGCAGACATTATGAGAAAACATTTTTGTAAGATCTTTTTCCTGTCATAGTTTTTGGTTTCGCGCACGACATTCAATGGAAAAGATAAAGAAATGCGTATAACTATGTAAGGTTCTCGTGAAATCGACCTGGAAGTTAGCCCGGCTTTGTATCAGGAAAGGCAAACTCATTGAAAAATGAATAAATAGTGTTTAACGCCCGTTTTTGCACCACAGGCGATGGACACTGATGATATATGAGATGAAATGATATATTGGGAAAGGATATTTTTTAAGGAAGGAATCGTTCCAGGCCTAAGTTTTAGGGTACCTCCCCGGCATTTGCCATTTATGAGGACTGATGAAAACCTGGAAAAACCACAATCAGGGAGGACGGTCCTGGCGGTATTCGAACCCAGACCTCCCGCTCACGAGTCCGTGCCTTAACGACCTCGGCCACCCGTGGCGGTCAAACGCATTGAGGAACCCCTGATAGTTATCATAACTGCACAATACAGACACTGAAGAAAGGAGGTTCAATTAAGTGGAGGAGGTTCAATTGGGTTGTTCGTTTACTGACATGCTAATTTTTTATGCAAGCAGCACAATCCAGATTCTATATAAAAGGTTTACTTACATCTTCCTCTTTACTTAAATATAAACAAAAACCCTAGTTCTGGATCTTTCTGTGTTAATATATCGACCCCCAATTAGCAAAAATATGTAAAATACCTTACAGGTTTCTTGTCAATTTTGTCAAAATAATCTTGGAACTTACTGGTCAAGCACCACTCGCAATAGAATTGAGTGAAGTGAGAAATGGGAAAGGACTCAAATAGAGCAAAAAAATATAAAACTTTTTTTTTTCAGTAGAATCCCCAACTCACATGAAATATCTCGCCACACGAGTCACAAAATGAGCTTTTACCTCTAGCAGGAAGCTCTAGACCTTTACATAATGGGTTTTTTCATTTCATTTCAATTAAAAGCATTTTAAAATTTACAACTAACAATTGATACTCCTGGTCACCGGTATGAAGTTTAAAGGTTTCGGGAAGTCTATCTACAACGTTTGAAACACTTGCGAAACAGTCAATCCCTGTGTGTTAGGTTCTAGAGATCTAGTAGGAAAAAGTGCCGAGTGCCTCAATTCACTTACATTTAAAGCCAAATACGAAACCAAAGATTATATTAACTCGAACGGATTATAAGACGCTCGACGAACAAGAAATCTTTCATGAAAGAATAAAGTAGACGCTTGGGCTAAACTGGCACAGAAAGGGCTTAATAGTTGATCTTTACCAAAAATACACTCCGGAAAACTAATTGATTCGACACGATGAAGGCCTCACATCGAGCGAAAGACGAGCTCTGAAAATGACAGCTCATGTTTCCGCTGTATGATCTCTACCAGGCATGCATGACTCAGGACAACAACCTCTGTTAGCACTGCCACAGAGAGACAGAAACGCCTGCTGCAAAGGTTCTTAGGTTCCTGTCCTTTTGAGGAAACACTACGTAACTCCCGCCATCACAGGATTCGCTCAATGACCAGAGAATGGCTCGTATCTAAAATCTTCGGAGTCTTCGAAAATTTCGCTATCTGGTAACTAACTGCAGTTCAAGATGAACCTATATGCTTGTCACTCCATTAAACTATTAGTTATATAGCATATCCTACCATTTGATTTGAAAAAAGTGGGGGGGGCAACCTGAGAATGTGAACAAAGAAAAAATTAATATCCGAACATACAAGTCATTGACCTCATTTTGGGAGCTCGCGGTACTATTCCTCTAGAGTTTTTACCAGATGGAAAAGGTTTATTTTACAGAAAACAAAGAGATCGTAATACCTGCTCTAGAAGAACTTTACGTTTACTCGCCATCGCCTGCATAACCAATAAGAATCCTTAGAGAACAATGTTAAATAAGCTCTCCTTTTCATAATTCACACTCTTTTATTCCCTGCTTTCTTTTTTGCTGCATTGTTTTCTATTCATTTATTTTGTTTTTAAACTTATGATTTGTTGATTGTGTCAGCGCGCAATTTCGAGGACCTGTTGCTGTTTTGTCATTAAATATATACAAGATGTTTAAAATGATGGCAAAATTTACAGGTGAGAAATACAAGCTATAGTCATTAATCTGAGCCCAAATTTACAAATAATTACAAAACACCAAGTTATAATATATGTAAAAGATTGCAAGGCTCAAAAACTTGAAATAGTCTTACTATTAATAAAAATAATATTATTAAATTATGCTGTTAAATTCAGTGCTTTTGTGCGTTTATTCCCCTTCCTCTTTGTAGTCAATTAGCTCTCAAGACATAGTTAAGTATCATACACTTTTCCCTTTTTATTAATGCTTTGAAAAATACTCAAATTAAATTTATTAATCCTCTTGAAATCAACAATAAATTAAGGTCTCTCAAGTGAGTTAAAATTAAATGTTAAACCTTTTGAGTTGAAGTATTATTTTTACTTTTGGAAACCTGAAAATAGGAGGGCTACTGAATTCTTTTTTCTAAAGATAAAAAAATCAGCAACAGTCCCACTGGATACAAATTTTCAGGTTTAGAAATAATTGAGTTTATGGTTTGCATGCCCAGTTACAAACCTAGATAAAAGTGAGACCAATAGAAGCCAAAAGAGCCTTAGCTTCCTGATGTCTCAACATTTAATTTTAACACGACTATGATAAGGAATGTTTATCACGCTCTGCACTTGAAGCTAACATTATTCTTACGAACGGACCTAGCAATTTATTCGTATTCCTAGAAAACCCAATAAATAATAACTAATTCTTAAATCAGTTCGATGAAAATAAAAAAGTATCTAAATAATACTTCATCTTAAAATGTTTTACTTAAATTATTTTTAAAAATCGCTATTTCAATTGCTTTGAGCGTCAGAATAATTATTTCTTAATGTTGCCATGTTCAATTTCTTCTTTCTCTTTTAAGCAACGATGACGCCAATCTTTTGAACCCTTGAATCCTTTGTCTGGTCTCTTTTCGTTCGTTCACACTATTATTGTCTTATTGCTTGCACAAGATCTGATGATCATCGCGTTTGCCAAGATTTGTTGTTGTTCATATTTTAAAGCCCCAATACGAAGACAATTCCAGACTTATGCATTTTTGAAAAACGTCTCTTCTGCAGGTTGTATCCAAAGTTGCATGAAAAGTTAATAATCGTTGCGGAATGGGTGGTAAAATGCTTCTCAAAATATTTTATTATAATTTCCTCGCATGCCTACAATACAGTGCTATTTATCATACAGTAAGAAAAATAATGCATGCAATAATGTAAGCTGGTACATAGTAAATGATGAGAGCTTAAAACTAAGATAGCCCAACTCCTAAAGAAATTTTCAGAATTTCTGAGATAAATAAAATTTCTTAATTTTATTCGACTATCTTTTCTCATAATGACAGCGGCGGTGTTAATGTTTTCTTCAGTTAGAACACGAACTAGGGTGTCCACCTTCCTTTAAAATTAATTGCTTTCCTTTTTTAAATTTTTTAAACTATCGTCGAGTTGTGCTATAGGCCTCCTTCATAGGTCTCATCTGAAGATTTGTTGATACAAATGCAGATTTTCAGAACAGTTTATTGTTCGTCACGTGTCACCTCCATTTTGCTGTAGACATGTAGACACCTGAACATGTATCAACCTGCATACCTCTAACAGGCGTGCACCGTAAGTGCAACAATGAAACTAGTACTACCTGTACATTATGCTATTAAGCCAATAACATATTGTGAAGCTAAATTTTAGCGTGAGAAATTATGTATGAAACAAATGATAATTCTTTATTGAAGTGCTAGTACTGTTTACATAAAGTTCATTATGTTTGTTTAGCGTATCTTGCTTTTGACAGGTGTATCAATATTGTTATCCAAAATATTTAATATTTCTCAACCGTCTGCTTTTGCCTTCTATTAAAAAATTATTTCGGCTCTATTAATATAAGATTACATATTTTAGTGTGTTTTATTAAATTGTGTTTGTTTTAAATGGGTTGAAATGGGTTTTAAATGGGTATATATATACATATTAGTGTTAAAGAAAATTAAATGACCTTGTGCGTTATAAAATCCATGAACCTGAGCGTCTGGTCGTAGATAAGTTGGCATATCAATCCATGTCTGGTATGAGGGGAGTGACTATATCAAGGAAATTTTAGTTAGCAAGCTTATTTTCCTATAAGGTGATGGATATACAGTTCATCTAGGGGGAATCTGAGGTAACTACTTGCTTGAAATAACCGTTTTCCCCGAAATATGCGAATGTTTAATGTTTGCTAAATCTGTGACAGGGGGAACCTTACGGAAAATTGCACTCTCGATTTTTACATCTTGATAGTACCACCAACCTCAACGGTGATCGAACAAGCGATCCTTGAAATTGATTGCTGAAAACCAACGAAGAATGGAAAATATGATAAAACATCAATAGAACTATGGAAAATGACTTTTATATGTCGTGTTGAAAATGTTTGTTATTGCCCTTTGTGATTTTGTATTACAGTTAGATGTGGCTATTCTGAGCTCATCGATAAAAATATCAATTTCTTAAAGTCCTTGTTCAGTATATCTAAGTGCACAAAGGTTTATCGCGATTTTTTATTCCTGTGTTGAGGCCGATTAAAGCTAAATTCATGTTGATATATAAAAATGGTTTCTATGCTGCAAGCACAAATACCCTATTGAAATTGCAGTCATTAGTTCGTCTAATGGAGAATCCTACAGTAATTGGTGAGAAACAGACTTTTGAAAAGGTTTCACTTTAGTGATAAAGACAATTCACACACTCACCTACGAAAA